>CM073476.1:16272500-16655000 GCA_037074535.1 Gleditsia sinensis | reverse complement strand
TCTCGATCTGAAATGATACTATTAGAAATTCCATGTAACCATACAATTTCTTTCATATACAATTGAGCCAACTTATTCAATAAGTATTTTTTCTTAATGGGTAGAAAGTGTGCAGATTTCATCAGTTTATCTACTATTACCCATATCGCATCATGGCCTATCTGAGTCTTAGGTAGTCCAATAATAAAATCTATAGATATACTATCCTACTTTCACTCAGGGATTTCTAAAAGTTGTAACATCCCAGAAGATTTTTGGTGTTCTATCTTTACCTTTTGACAAACCAAACGCTTAGACATATATTCAACAATGTCTCTCTTCATTCTTGGCCACCAGTACAATCTCTTCAAATGTTGATACATTTTTGTAAATCTTGATGGATTGTATACTTACTTTGATTAACTTCTTTCAAATTCTTAGCCTTCAAATTCTCTATTTGTGGTATACATATTCTGCCCTGGTACATAATAATTTCATCCTCTGACATTACAAAGTCAGGCTGATCTCTTCGATCTTGTAAGAATTGATCATGTGTCTATACTTCCTTAATCTGAGTCTTCAAGTCACTTTCAATTCTTAACTCACTAATAATCAGATTTCTAGGGACAGTCATAATTGATAATCTCATTTTTCTAAATTCCTTAATTAGTTCAATTTCTTTTATCAGTATTTGACTTACATACAACGACTTCCAGCTCAAAGCATCAGCTACTACATTTGCCTTTTCTGGGTGATACTTTAATTCAAATTTGTAATCATTAATGAATTTCATCCACCTTCTTTGCCTCATATTCAATTCTTTTTAGTCAAAGAGATATTTTAAACTCTTGTGGTCACTATATATTTCAAATACAATTCCATACAAGTAGTGTCTTCACATCTTTAAGGCAAAAACTATTGCAGCCAACTCTAAATCATGAGTAGGATAGTTCTCCTCATGCAGTCTCAATTGTTGAGAAGCATAAGCAACTACTCTATTTTCTTGCATCAAAACATAAACTAAACTTTTCTTAGAAGGATCCGTATAGACTACAAAGCATCCAAAAGGATTAGGAACAATTAGAACAAGTGGAGAAGTCAATTTGACTTTAAGCTCTTAGAAACTATTTTTGCATTCTTCAGCCCAATTAAAGGGACTTCATTTTCTGGTCAATCGAGTCAAAGGCAAAGCTATTTGAGAAAATTTCTGTATAAACCTTCTATAATATCCTGTTAAATCTAGGAAAGTTCTAATTTTAGTCACAATTTTCGGTCTCTCCTATTTTAACACTGCTTCAGTTTTACTAGGATCCACCGACACACCATCTTTAAAAATTACGTGACCTAAGAACTTCACCTCTTCCAGCCAAAATTCATATTTTTCCAACTTAGCAAAAAGTTTCTTTTTCTTCAAGACCTGAAGTACTAATCGAAGATGCTGGTTGTGTTCTTCCTCACTCTTAGAGTAGATTAAGATATCATCTATGAATACTACTACGAATTGATTCAAGTAGGGTCTAAAAATTTGATTCATATAGTCCATAAAGACTGTAGGTGAATTCGTGACCCCAAAAGACATTATTAAAAATTCATAGTGTCCATACCGAGTTTTGAAAGTTATGTTTAGAATATCTTCTTTAACTTTGATTGAATGATATCCTGACCATAAGTCTATCTTATAGAAAATAGTAGTTCTCTTTAATTGATCTAATAGATCGTCTATTCTGGGCAATGGATACTTATTCCTAATAGTCGCCTTATTCAGTTTCCTGTAATCAATGCTTAGTCTCAAACTGCCATATTTTTTCTTTACAAACAATATAGGCGCTCCCTAAGGTGATACGCTAAGTCTAATAAAATTCTTTTCTAACAACTCTTCAATCTGCTTCTTAAGTTCCTATAGTTCCACAGGAGACATTGTATAAGGAGTGATAGAAATAAGCCTCGCCTCTGGTGCTAAATTGATGGAAAATTCCACTTTTCTCTTTGGTGGAGGTTCAAAAATCTCAGGGAAAAACTTTTGAGAATTCACATACTACCAGAATCTCAAGCAGTTCTTGTTTCGTACTTGGGTTGATAGTATACAAGAAAACACATCTCAGATCCGCATTCCTTATCTCCTTATAGAGTCGGTGAGCACTAATAATGCTATACTTTTGATCATTCGATGGGTCCGAGAGAAACTTAAGTCTTATTGCAACAATTCAGAAGGACTCAATTCTAACTTAATCAATCCATACCCAAGATGATGTTTATACAGTTCAGAGATAGATAGATAAGATCCACTACAAAAGATCTGTCACTCAATACAACGGGACAATTCAAACATACTAAGGAGGTAATTATTTTTCTTCTTGTAGATGTCACCACCGCTAACTCGTATGGTAACTCTACAATCGGGTGTTGTAACTTCTTCACACATTTTATTGCTATGAAAAAATGACTCGTGCTAAAATCAAACAATACAATCAGAGATAGATTATTGATATAGCACATACTGTGCATCAAATTAGGAGCCGATTTTGCTTTAGAACTGCTCAAAGTGAAAACTCTTCTTGTCCTTTGTTGAGTTCGTGCAATACCTTTTTCATTTCCCAATGGACAATGTTGTGCCACGTGTCCTTCTGTCCACATCAAAAGCAAGTAACTAGGCCAAAATAACACGGTTTATCCCTATGTAATTTTTTGTATTTCCTACACTGACCCGTTGTCGGGTTTTTTAGAAAAGGTCCGGGTTCCACAATTGCTAGCTGTTTACCTCTCATGATATTCTTCCCTCTGGTATTTCTATCCATAACCAAGAATTGTCTCTTTTGTTTTCATTGAGTCCACCTCTCCATTTCTTCCCCTACTGCTTTTAGACTTGTCTCCAACATCTGACATTATTTACCAATGGGGCATATTTCTGAATCTCTAATGCCACCACAGCATTTCTAAGCTCCGGGTTCAGTCTTGATTCAAATTTTACTACCTTCCAGATTTCATCCAAATTATTTTTTAGAGTACTTGAGAACTTAGACAATTCTTCAAACTTGGTAATATAATGTTTAATGGTCATATTTCCCTATCTAAGCTGAAAAAATTCAATCTCTTTCTCAGCTCTCATATTGCTAGGAAAATACTTGTTTAGAAAAATCTCTTGGAACAATTGCCATGTAATTTATCTATCTTGATGTACCAGTATCTCTCTAGCTCCTCTCCACCAATATTCAGCTTCTTCCTTCAGCATATATGTCCCAAAATTCACCTTCTACTCATTAGGACAATTTAAAACTCAAAAAATTTTCTCGAGTACCGTCAGCCATCTCTCTGCAACTATAGGGTCATATGCACCCACAAAAGACGGAGGCTGCATTCCCATAAATTCAAAATCATCCATTACCATTACCAGTTCTGTTCCCATCTCGGTTTCCTTCATTTCCCCTAATCTTGTCGTTATTATTAATATTTTGAAGGTGCTACAGAATTTGATTCATAGCAGCTGTCTGAGCTTGAATAGCTGTGACTATATTATTTAAGGTAGCACCTGTGCTGTCTAGTAGATTCCTTATTGGTGGGGTCATAACTCACTGTATTAGTAAAGCAAAATATTAGTTACTATTGAGGTGATCAAGCTCAATAGCAGTTCAAAATTTTATAGTAGTTATCACACCACACAAGACTATAGATAGGAAATACTAGTACTTTCCTATTGAATTTATCCGCTACCTTACACAACGTTTCCATATAACTATTCAAGACTCGTCTAAATCAATCTAGGTGACCACCCACCCCATGGTCGCTTAAGATCAACCTCCTCTGATACCAACTTTGTAATGTCTGATTTTTTTTAATTTATTATTATTTATTATTATTCACATTTTGCATGTTAAATACGCCATATATATAAACACAATATATGTGTGTGTGTGTGTGTGTGTGTGTGTGTGTATATATTACAAACCTCATACAAGTAATAATTATACAATACAACATTTCAATACATAAATAAGAGTCTCTATATAGCACTCCACCCTTGAAACACAAAGGGTGAGAAGGTAGCGCTGACATCGAGATCTCCATCAGTAATATCATTCCCTGTTACATCTCATTTCTTTTTATCTGAACATAATACCACAATAATAGTGAGAATAAAGGTTCCCAGTAGACTTAATATAAATAAAACATAATGAGAAAACATGAGTTATATTTAGCTGTATAAACTATAGAAAATATTAAGATTTGGAGATAAAATTATCATGTAAGTTGATACATAATTAACATACTATATATGCACTGAAAATCTACTCTTTTTTAATGCTCAGACATATCACAGCTCTCAATATACTCAATTTACTTATTTGTTATACGCATAGTGACCGATCGACTACAATCACAATAAGTGACCAGAGAATGTGAGTTCATCATCCATTTGCATTCTCACATTACCTCTGTCACTCGGTTAGAGTGGTTCTCCCTTAGCTCACTCAGGCTAATAGGGCATACCCTACTCGGTACCGTCTCAAGTCATACAACCCGTCGATATTCATCCATACATACATATATATATATATATATATATATATATATATATATATATATATATATATATATATATATATATATATATATATATATATATATATATATATATATATATATATTCAAATGCAATATATAATTATCAAGCAACTCGCCATGAACTTTTACGCTTGCCATTCAACTATATTCATAATATGACATGCATCATTTTTATACCCAATGATTAATAATCATTTATCACATACCAATATCCAATATAATTCATTTTGAATCAAATAAAGAAAAGGGTAATTTGTGATACCAAAATCATCATTTTAAAAGTATTTTTCTTAGATATATGTTTCCTGAAAATCTTTTAACAAACCAGATTATTTTTAAGTAGAAAACAGTAAAAAAATATAATAATTCCACACCCAACACGGCCTGACTATGTTCCAAGACACGGCCATGCTTGGAAAAAAATACTTTAAACATGCTCAAAAACAACTCCGAACACAGCTTACCCATGCAGAAGCAACCCAGAATACCGTCTGGCTGTGTTTCGTGACTTTTTCTCACTTATTCAACTATATCTCTCCCATACAAACTCTAATTGAGTTGATTTCAAAGCCTATAAAAATTTAAGACAATTATCTACAACTTTCATGTTTATCATTTCTTCATATACCTTACGAATTATTTTCAAAAAAATAAAAAATAAAAATTCTTATTTTACCATTCTGGATTCTATACTAATTCTGACTTCTGCTCAATTGATCAGCCATATCTCCCTCATATAGACTCCAAATTAAGTGATTTTAGAATATATAGATCCATGAGACACATATCTATAATTCATATGTTGACTATTTCTTTAAATTTTGGTGCGTACTGTCGCAGGTACACCCAAATTGTTACCTTACCTCAAAACTAACCTGTAGTAGTGGGAGTAAGGGTCGATCTCACAGAGACTGGAATTATCTATGTGATTGAGAAAGGGGGGATTGATAATTGAAAATTAAATAAAGTAAACAATAATGAAAGTAAATAAGAGAGAGCGATTAATGATAAAGACGTTGGTTTCGGTTGATATCCACCGTCAAGGGATTGCATTGATCATTGATAACATAATCAATTGTAATTGAATATCTATCATTGGGTTCCTAACCCTGTTCATCCTTAAGTATAGTAAATTAATGACAATCGTACCAATTAAACCCTAATTAACAAGCAATCCTTTAGCACATCGGTAAAACATAACTTATTAACCGCATGAAGAACTTGAGAAACTGACAGAGCTAAACAAATATAAACACATTGGTTATATTTAATTTAGTTAATTATTCATCATAGGTTCAATGATTTATAATCCAAAATCCTCAAACCTATTTTCCTCATGAATCACATAATTGAAGACCTTGTTCAAAACATAATTCAGCGGTAGATTAAGACAGATAATATATTAGTAGGCCTCCCTAGCAATCATATGAATAATCATTGAGAAGAAGAGCAGATGAATAATCAATACTCAATTCAAATTGAAATAATAAAATCAAATCTACATTTCACAATGCATGAAGATCCCTTGAGGTTTCAATCTACCTCAACCAACTAAAAAGAACTAACTACGTAGGGCCATAAAAAATCAAAAGAAGAATTGAAGAATGTAACTAAGAAATTGGATGAAGGATTGAATGAATTCTCTGCTTGCTTTCCTTCCTTTTTATAGATTAACTCCACTTAATCGAAGTAGGAGTGTATCTAGGTCAAATCATGGCCTATCGGTCTTCAATTGGAGTCAAAAAACCCTAAAAATAGCAAATTCAGCGACCTGGTGCGGCGGCGGGCGCCGTGGCGCCTAGAAAACTCTAGAATTTGCCAAAGTTCCAAACATGAAATTTGTATGTCTATGTCTCTTCTTTCCATGGACGCTGGAATCACCTTAATCTGATCTAAATTAAAGGAGATATGACAAAATTAGTGACCAAAGATTAGAATTCATCCTTCTACACTATGATTCTGATTTTCGAGCTCTGTAATAGTATGAAATCTCCCAAATTTGACCAAGTGTTCAACATAAAAGTTGTAAATGATTGTGTTATCTTTTCATAGCCACTTGAATCACTTTGATTGGAGTTCATAATAGGGAGATATGCTCAAAACAGTGCTGAAAGGTCTGGAATCGCTGCAATGTAGCATTTTTCCATGAATTTCTTATCTTTTTCTTCTCTTTTCTTCTTCCATTGTTCCTACAACACAAAACACAAAACTAAGCTAATTCCTAATTATATTTTACTTAAATCAAACAAAAAGTAAGTTTAAAGGTATTAATATCATACTTAATTAAGATCACATCAAATTCCTTGCCGAATTGTCCCAAAATTTTAAAAACCTAAGCTTCTCAAATTACTTTGAAATTCAGCTTAGTCTAACTTCTTCTTTGTTTTTATGTAATCCCATGCACCCATATGTATGTCCAAACAATCAAAACAGAATTCCATATAAATATACATACCACATGTTATCCAAAATCACATTTAAACATATCTAAAAGTATATATATAATTTTGTACAAAATTTATGAGTAGATATTAAGCCTATCTCAAACAAATCCTTAAACTTGTGTACTTGATTCCTACTACACAAAAATTCTACATCCATACTATGAATTAGGATATTCCTTAAGAAAAAATGATGAAATTAGAGAGATGACCAAAAAACTTACCTTGAATTGTCTTTCCTCTTCCTCTTTATTTTCTTCTTCTTCCTCTTTCTTTTTCTCCTCTTTTTTTTCTTTCTTTTTCTTTTCTTTCTCTTTCTTACCGACACTCCATCTCCCTCATAATTATCAAGATTTTTCCTTACCTACCACCCCATATTTACAACTTTGCCATCCTCCATTACTTACAAAAATTCCATCTTAGAGTATTTACAAAACTGTCATATCAAGGAATTTACATAAATGTCATTTTAAGCATCCTAAGATCTTGTTTGAATTAAGTAAAATTGTAAAATAATTTAATTCTGCCTTGAGATCCAAAATACTTTCTCTTCTTTGAAGAAAAAATTCCAATTAGTAACATAAGGAAAAATCGGAGATATTACAAAGGACACTCGGTAATCAAGGAAGAGGTATAGGAGAAAGTAGAGAAGCAACTAATGTCAGACCATAGCTAGCCTTAAGATTTGAGGTTCTAGATCTTCTGTCAGAAGAAGGAGCAGAGATAGTGGAATAGATGAAAGCAGGTAATAAGGAGGCCATACCCTAGGAAAAAGGGTCAAAGCATAAGGAGGAAGGTGGGAGAGCTAGACCTAGGCCAAAGACTAAAGAGCTACCAAAGGGAAAAGAGAATTTAGGTGTGGGCCTATAGAATCAGAGGAATAGAAGTAAGATGGACCAACCTTCAGTCTCTTATAATAAGAACCCATTTGGGACCAAGCCCAAAAGTAATAGAGAATCAAACTATCTAGGCTCAAGAAACAACAAAGGCAAAGGAATATTCAAAAGCAGGACAACATTATTGGATCTTTCGAAGCACAGCTACCAAGCTAGGAAATCCTTTTTGAAGGAGGATTTGCTGACGCGGGCCTTTTTCCTGGCCCCACATGAAAACACACAGAGTGGAAAAAGTAAGGAAGGGACGAAGGAAGGAAGTCAGGATCAGGGAAACAGGGATGTGGATATGACCCTTATAAATAAACTCTTGGATCTTAATCCTTTATTTGTTCCAACAGCACAGAGGAGTCTTATGGACCAAGGAGAGGAGATAATGAAGCCGATAGCTAAGGAGCTTGCAGGGGGTGACAGCAGCTTGCTGTAGGAAAGGCAACCTTCATCAGTTGTCCGTGAACAGAGTTATTTTATGAATTTATTCTCCTAGAATTGCAAAGGGGCAGGTGCTAAGTTTTTCCTATCCCTCATTAAGGAATTAATCAGATTACACGATTTAGGCATAATTGCTTTGTTTGAAACAAAAATAAGCGGACCTAGAGCTTTGAAACTCATTAAGAGAGTTGGATGGAAAGGGAGTTGTATTGTTAAAGCTGAAGGTTTTATTGGAGGGATTTGGGTTTTATGGGATTCGGAGAAAGTGAAAGTGAAGGTACTGAAGAAGAATAGACATTTTGTACATGCGAAAGTCTTGTTTGAAAATGAAACCTACCCCAGCCTAGTAACATTTGTCTATGGCAATCCATAACCTTGTAAGAGAAGAAGTCTCTGGGAAGGTTTGAGAGGTTTGAACATCCCTGTTAACATACCTTGGCTCATCACAATTGGACCTCTATTATGGACTTCAATAAATTCTTCTCTAATGAAAAGCTTATCAATATAGAGGTGAAAGGTCCAAGGTTTACGAGAGGGGGAAAGTCAAAGAAAGAATTAATTAGGCTTTATGCAATTTTTTTGACAAACTAAATTTCCTGATTCGGTTGTATTCCACATACCGACCTTGAAGTTAGATCATAGAGCTCTACTAGTCACAAGGAAATTAGAAACCAGAGTGAACCAAAGGAGGAAAGCCTCTAAGTTTCATTGAGCATGGCTTCTAGATGAATCCTTCCCAGATCTAGTCAAGGAAGCTTGGGGAGAAGGAAACAGATAGAATGAGGCAGCGGATGAATTTAGAAGAAATGCAGGTAGCTAGAATCAAAAGGTTTTTGGGAATGTGTTTGAGCAAAAAAAAAGTAATTATGAGAAGGTTGAATGGGATAGACAAAGCTCTGAACACAAAAAGGAATAGGTTCATCACTAACCTTCGAGTGAAGCTATGGAAGGAGTATGAATCTATTCTTATTAAAGAAGAGGCTATTTGGCAGCAAAAATCTAGATGTAATTGGCTTACACTTAAAGAAAAAAAATACTAAATTCTTCCACACATCTACTATGATTGGGAGAAGAAGAAATAGAATCTAGGCTATTAAGAATGAGGAAGGAGAGTGGGTCTTTGAGGAAGATATCATCAAAGAATGACTAAAGAGTTCTATCAAAAACTCTTTAGGCAAGATGACACTACCTTTGTAGCCCCAACACTAAAAGCCAGATTTTCCAAAATGGAGGAGGAGGATCTGGCCACTCTGCAGGCCCTCTTTATGGATGAGAAAATTAGAAAGGTGATTTTCAGCATGGGCCCCCTAAAAGCCCTTGGATCGGATGGCCTAAACGCACTATTTTTTCAAAGCCAATGGGAAATCGTGGGGTCTTCTGTGTGTAGGCTGATTAATGAGATTTATAGAAACTCTAATCTCGTGGAAGATATTAATCAATCCTTACTAGTTCTAATACCTAAGGTGGATAATCTTGAGACCCTAAAGGAATTTAGACCTATAGTCTTGTGCAATGTGATTTTCAAAATCCTAACAAAGGCTATTACTAATAAACTCAAATCACTAATGGGCAGATGGATTGGCCCTAGTCAAAGCAGTTTCATACCAAAGAGGAATATTGATGATAATGTGGTCATAACCCAAAAGGTCATCCACTCTATGAGAAGGAAGAAAGGAAAGAAAAGGATTATGGCAGTGAAGATAAATCTTGAAAAGGCTTATGACAGAGTTAGATGGGAGTTCCTAGAAGATACACTAAGAGAGATAGGATTGGGAGAACACTTCGTAAAGCTTATTATGAGGTGTACTAAGTCAAGGTCTATTAGTATCATATGGAATGGAGAAGTGACAGAAGCATTCAAGATGTCTAAGGGAATTAGACAAGGGGATCCACTATCACCTTATCTGTTTGTGTTGTATATAGAAAGATTGGCCCACTATATCGAGTGGGCGGTAGAAAATAAAAGATGGAAGCCAATAAGGCTAAGGAGGAAATGTCCTAATATGTCACATCTATTCTTTGCAAATGACTTGATCCTATTTGTGGAGGCAAATCTAAACCAATGCAGTATTATAAGAGAATGCCTAAATGTGTTCTATGAGGGCTCAGGCCAGTTGGTAAACAATGAGAAATCTAAATGCTTTTTATCCAGAAATATTAACCATACTAGGGCAAAGCAATATAGAAGAGAGATGGAATTTCTTTTTACCAGTGATATGGGGAAATACCTAGGCATGCCGCTCATCCACGAGAGAGTCGGAAAGAACACCTATATGTATATTATAGATAGAGTCAAGAAGAGATTGAGTAATTGGAATTCAATCACTCTCAACCTTGCAAGAAGAGTCACGCTTACCTCGAGTTTTCTGAGCAATCTTTCGTTTTACTCAATGCAAGCAGCTCTGCTTCCCCTGGGTGTGTGTGATAAGTTGGAAAAACTAAGCAGAGGTTTCGTATAAGGAGACAACTCTGACACAAAGAAGATGCACCTGGTAAGTTGGGAAAAAGTTTATAGACCAAAGAAGGAGGGAGGATTGGGGTTAAGAAGCCTAAGAGCTATGAACAAAACCTTTCTAATGAAGGTGGTTTAGGGACTGATCACAATACCAAGAGACTGGTAGGTAGAAATCTTGAAAGCCAAGTATAATTGTAGTGATGACCTTTTCCCAAAATCTAAAGGGAGGTCCAAAGACTGCTCAAACCTATGGAGAGGAATTCAGAAAGTATAGAATTTAGTGAAGGAAGGAGTACATTGGAGTGTGGGATATGGCTCATAGACTAGATTCTGGCTTGATGACTGGAGAACGATAGTAGCATACCAGAGGATTTATTAAAGTGCAAAGTATAAGAGATGGTCACTGAAGCAGGGGAATGGAATTGAAGTAAGATCGTCCCTTTTACCCACTCGGATGTTAGATTGTTTCTTGAGGCATGTACTATCCCAAGATTGGAAGACAGGAAAGACTCTATTCGATGGAAATTCAGTAACAAAGGAGAATTTACGGTCAGATCTGCATATAAGGCCAAGAATTTAAGACACTATCAACAGAAGCAGAGCGTATAGGAAAAGATCTAGAAGTGGCCGGGTGCACAAAAGATCAGAACGCTTCTATGGCTAATTATAAGGGAGAGCCTAATGACAAATGGACGAAGGTTCTCCCAGCATATTGAGTATGATGGAATGTGCAAGATTTGCGGAAGAGAGCAAGAAATCACAATCCACTATGTTAGGGACTATGATCACGCAAAGAACTTATGGCTAAGGCTAGTGGAATTGAGTAAGTGGGATAGCTTCTTTAGAGAAAACACCTTGGATTGGCTAGACCTAAACCTTACAAAGAACTGGAGAAGAAGAGAAAACAACTTTCAAGATTGGAAAACCCTGTTTAGAATAACAATGTGGAGTATTTGGGCTCCAAGGTGTGACCGGGTGTTTCAACCGAAGAGTGCTAAGTCAGGAAACCTCTACTTTACCTACCTGGCCAAAGCGAGGGAGTGCAAGGAATGGATGAAAACGAGTTCGAAGATACAAGGAGAACTTCCTATGAATAAAAAAATTTGCTGGACTCCTCCAAGCAGAAATTGGTTAAAGTTCAACGTTGATGGTTCGGTAAGCAGAAACAATCGAGCCTCATGTGGGGGTGCTCAGGAATGAATCGGGTGGATGGATACAGGGGTTCAAGAGGAATTTGGGTATTTGTGACATTGAAAAAACTGAGTTTTGGGCGATTCTCACAGCTTTGGAGCTAGCATGGAAATTGAACATCAAGAAACTGATGATTGAGACAAATTCGTTGAGTGTAGTAGAACTATGCACGACATGTTGCGAAAGAGCTTATTCGTGCTTTGGTTTTGTTGTTCAGATCAGGAATCTTCTCCAAGACGATTGGAAGGTGAAGATGACACAAGTTGCAAGGAAAGCGAATAAGGCTATAGACTGGTTGGCTCGAGATGCTCAGAAGTAATCAATAGGCATGGAGATTGTCGAGAAGCCTCCAGAAGGTTTGTGTCTCCAATTGGTCGAGGATGTGAAGGGTGGGCCGTGAGCCAGGTCCTGGTTTATTTAGTCCATTGGGCTCTTTTGTTGTATAAAAAAAAGAAGAAAGAATTGTTGCAAGCAATAAAATCATTGTTTTCAACTCAATTTTCGATTCCCAGGATTCCCCTCTTTTGTGGTGAATGAAAAGAGAGATGAGAATGGTCTCTTTTGGATCTTATTTTTGTGTTATTGAATATTATATATATGTCAGTGAGTTCCATAATTTTTCTAAGGAATTTTCGAGGGAAAGGTGAGGGTTTTTTTTCTCAGTTGGTTTTAAAGCATTTGTTGATATTTAATATGTCATATAATTATTTTTTAAAATAAAAATAAAAAATATTAAATTATTTAATATTTAATAAATTTATTTAAATTATAAAAATATGATATAATAAATTTAAAGGTTAGAATATATATTTATTCTAAATTTGAACTCTGTATTGTTCGAGGGAAGTGCAGAAATGAACCCAAAAAGACGAATACAGCAATTATGGGAAATATTTCTAAACAATGCATGTACCAATTTTTTTATTTTTAACTTTTTACTTTTATCATTTTCCTTTCACCTTATTTATTCCCTCCATTTTCAACTTTCAGTATGCTGAGGTAATTGAATTTTTATTTATTTATTATTATCAGTCTTGTGCTATGACCGCAACTGCGAAGTGCATATAAAAATTGAAAGTAAACTAAAGCAAAGTAACATTTGAAATTGTCAAAATAACGATCAAGTCGCCAGGGAGAAATGAATGAGAATGGAGGGAATTAAAAAAATGATATGGTCATAATTAATAATTGGAAGACTTTGGCAACTTCTAGACGGGACTATTTGCGGTCCACTACCACTTCGGCACTTCCCATGTCCCTTGCACCCGAAACAAACAAACCAAAAATGCAGGAAGTTTGAAAAGCAGAATATTTCAATCAAAGCAACAAAGGTTCTTTTGAAAAGAAGGAAATAAGCTTCCCAGCATTTATGAATTCTAATCCCACACTTGCCTTTCCTAGTTTGCTTCGGTCGGAATCCGTTACTACTGCTACTCGATAGCATCCAACTTTTCTGGCATGCGGTTTTTCTTGGGGAACAGCTATGTTTCCATATTCTTGAAAGCTTACCTCAATCATATTCTGATCTTTCCTGTTCCGAAAATGATTCTAAAAAAAATGAATATCCCCTTCTCAAATAACATCATTAATCAAGTTTGATGTGATTAATTTCTCTCTTCTCAATGTTCGGGTTAGCCTTAATCGGAAGCTCCTATGTGCCCTGTCTGCTTGTGTTTTGTCCAAAAGGATCTCATTTTCAAGAAGCATTTTAAAACACAGTCGAGAATTCTATGGCCAAAAATATAAATCACCGCTGAAAAATCTGCAACCGCTCCTTTATTAGTGCGTTTTTATCGGTCAAACTTCCATTGATCACAATTAATTTGAACAGCTCATTCATTTTCTAAGTACGACCAATTTTCTCTGGAAAACTCAACGCAGATAAGCATAATTTTACACTCAATATCTTGTTAGCAAATCAAAGTTATTTTATTTCCGACGTTTCTGATGATTTACAGTCAACTAATGTGCAAGGACTTATAGCTAATGTTATAGCGAAGAATAGTTGAACTTTGGACATCAAAGTGGATAGAATATCATTACGCCACTCCTCATGTTTGAAAATTGATATAATAAAGCAGCCACAACTCTGAGTGTATCGTGCTATATAAGGATGTCTTATGAACCATATCTGAAATAGAAACGAAAACTCAAATTCTGCCCCTTAATTGCAATGAAATACCCCTTGTTGTCATTTCAATGGTTTCTTTTAATCTCCTTCATATACTCAACCAATTTAACGGCAACCCAATCTTCAAAGATTCCAAGGTTGAGCCCTATTGGGGAAAGGGAAACAGTCCTACATGACCCTGCAGCCCTGGGTGCAACTGATATAGAGGATTTTAAAACATTTTATTACAAACAGATACTGGATCACTTCAATTATAGGCCTGAAAGCTACACAACATTTCAACAAAGATATCTGATCAATTTCAAGTACTGGGGTGGAGCCAATTCTAGTGCCCCTATATTTGCTTACTTTGGCGCAGAAGCGCCAATAGATGGTGACCTTCAGGTCATAGGATTTCTGACTGATAACGCAGCTTCCTTTAACGCTCTCGTAGTTTATATAGAGGTAATACACAGGCACATGTCTCTTCCCCTCAGTAAGCTTACTCAAATGAAGACTTTGCTATTTCTTTTTAACTGACCTTTTGTTTTCACACCAGCACCGGTACTATGGGAAATCAGTTCCATTTGGATCCAGGGAAGAAGCGTTGAAGAATGCAAGCACTTTAGGGTATTTCAACTCTGCTCAAGCTATAGCAGATTATGCAGCAGTGCTCATACATATAAAGAAGACATTAAATGCCCAAAAGTCACCAGTTATTGTAATTGGAGGATCATATGGGGGAAGTTAGTTTCTCAAGCAGTCTTGATATATACTATGGCGTTACACTTCGTTATATACTGCTATCTGTTTCTATGTCAATATATTTTGTTGTGCAGTGCTTGCTTCATGGTTTAGGCTCAAATATCCCCACCTGACCCTTGGTGCACTCGCATCCTCAGCTCCAATCCTCTACTTTGATAGAATTACACCATCCAATGGTTACTACTCTATCGTCACCAAGGATTTTCGAGTAATATAACATTATTTTCTCTTTCAATCTTTCATATTTTCACTGAAATGAAGCTCCAATGAGGATCTGGTATGTATGCAGGAAACCAGTGAGACCTGCTACGAAACTATCCTCAAGTCCTGGTCAGAAATCGACAGAGTTGCTTCTGAGGGAGATGGTCTTTCTATCCTTAGCCAGAGATTCAACACTTGCCGGTACAAACACTGACTTCTGCTTTAAGCATTCATTTACTCACTCACTGATTATGACATCGTATCATAATTGTAGTCCTCTGAGCAATTCTTTCGTGTTGAAAGACTACCTGGAGTCGATGTATGCTAATGCAGCTCAATATAGTAACCCATCAGGATATCCAGTTACTAAGATCTGTGGGGGCATTGAGGGATCCTCTTTTGGAACTGATATCCTCAGTAAGATATATGCAGGTGTTGTGGCTTATAGGGGAAACAGCTCATGCAAAGTTAACGGCCCTACTAATGTAACAGAGACAGCCGTGGGTTGGAGATGGCAGGTGAATTACATTTGATGTTTTGATACGTTTCCGGCTGCAAATACTTTAGTGGTCTAATTTGGTAATAGCATTTCTATAAAGTAAGTCAATATAACATTCATGGAGGACAGGAATTTCTAAGTTGTGATCATTCCCGTATAAAGTCAATTTTTAATTAATTAGGAGTAAGTCTTGGTTAGTACGAAAGACATTTCAAGAAAAATAAACATCCAGGTGCTAGTCTGAGTGCTTTTTGGTCTATATTAAACCCAAGACCTCTAACCTAGTAACCACATTCCCCCTTTACCACCATTTAAGCTTATGTTTGTGCATTCATGTATTGATATGAGACTGCTCTGTACATTTAGACATGTAGTGAGATGGTGATACCCATTGGGCGTGGAAATGATACCATGTTTGCACCTGACCCCTTCCACATAAAGAGCTATGTGAAGCAGTGTAAGAAACAATTCGGTGTCTTGCCTCGCCCTCATTGGGTCACTACTTACTATGGAGGCCATGTAAGTAGTTTCTTTTCTTCTTCTTTCTCTCATTTTAACATCCATATTGACTCTTTCTCAAATGGGTTTTCTATATCATTGTCAACTGTAAGATATTGATGCCTATGAAAGCTTCGTTTTTTTTGGCTATTGGCACAGGATATAAAATTGGTCCTTCAAAGGTTTGGTAGCAACATCATTTTCTCAAATGGGCTAAGAGACCCTTATAATAGTGGCGGGTAAGCAACTGAAAATACAAAACTAAAATGATTTTTAAAGTTGAGAACTATAATTTAAAACAACTTTTGTATGAACCTTGTGTATATTTCACTTTCAGGGTGCTGGATAACATATCGGACAGTATTGTTGCCGTCCATACAGTTAATGGTATTCTCTTAGTTTTTTATGATATTCAAGATTCTGCAATTTTCTATCATTTTCTGTTCAACCAATCAAACAGTATCTTATATGCACAATGAAGAAAAAGGACAAGGAAAACGAACGCAGGGACAGGGGTACCTTTTAATCGGCAAAATTGATTTTTCTGCAGGATCTCATTGCTTGGATATTGTGCGTGCAGTCCAAAGCGATCCAGAGTGGTTAGTCAAACAAAGAGAGGAAGAGATTGGGATAATTAAAGGGTGGATCACACAGTATTATGCCGATCTCCGCGCTCTCAAAGAGTACTTCTAAAAATGGCAGAGCAAATGATTGGAGTGAAAGACGATGCATTAAATTAGTTACAATAATAGTTGCCATAGTTAATAATTAAGAGATCAAAGTTACCATGACATTCCAAATGGGATGACCACTTCGTGATGTAATGTGATCTATAAAATGAACTTTATTAGTCAATGACTTGTGGGTCGAATAGCATTTTTTGTTATAAAAAGGAATATTAAGTAAAATGGCATTTTTCGGTATCTGAAAATAAAATGGATAAAATTATTAAATTCTTAAATGTGTTTGTGACGAGATTAGTTCTATTTATCTACAGAGAAGGTTGGTATTCTCTGTAATCTATTGTGTCTGCCATGACTAAAAAAAAATTAAAAATATCTAAAAATAAAATAAAATAAAGTCAACAAACCCTAATACTCTTAATCAATAGATCAAATACAAGTTATTTGTGAAATGAATGAGAATGAAAGCATATTTACGGAGAAAGAAATCGGATAACTCCTAGTCTGAAAAATCAGTCTCATTATTTGACAATGGAACAGCAAATTTTTATTGATCTTTCTTTATTTTGTGTTGATGAGTAATATCGTGTGATTAATACAGCTTAATCAAGGCCTAAAGAGCCCAAATATCCGCTGGTTGAATACTTCAAAATAACCTATAAGATGCCTTCATATAAAAAAAAAAAAATTGTTAGGCTATGCAAAACTAATCATGATTGATGAATGGATATGGTAACTATGCAGAACTAGTCTGTGATATACTAGTTTCCTTAATGCTCGGTCCTATTGTCGAGGTTTGTGCGATAAAGAAGTTTTTGTTTATGTAGATATTGTTGAAAAACTTTTGAAAAAAAAAGTATATCATCTACCTGGATTATATGCTTATTATTTGATGTGAACCTTAATATAAATTTCAGAGCAGTGAAACTCAAAATTAATATAGAATCTAATTGAAAAAATTGTATTTTAATTCAGATTTATAACAAAATAAATTAAAAACGAAAATGATTTTGACTCGTTATCTATAAAAAAAAATAAGAATCAAAAGTATAAGAAATATTGTAGACACTACACTCCAAAAAAGAGAAAAAAATTGTAAGTGATAAGTCTTGTTTGAACGCCACAAAAAAATCTTGATAAGTTCAAAAAAAAATTTTGAATAACTAAAGAGAAAACACTCTCAATATTATTAATGATAATCTGTATATATTTAAGAGTATATATGCCTATTTATGGGTTATTTTCCTAAACAAACAAGGAAAATTAAAATAAGAAACTCTTACATAGTAAGAAAAATTAAAAATAAGAAACTCTTCTAGTCAGACAAAAAAACCACAAAATAGAAAACTTTCATAGTCAAACAAACTAAAAGTAAAATTAAATAAATAAGAAAAACGTAGCTTAAGTTGAGCCATAAAATAACTCATTAATTTTGAGCTTATATTCAATCTTTGGCTTTAAATTTTCTTGTACTTTAAGTCCATATTTACATTTGCTAGTCTTGACCCATATTTTTAATGACATAGACCAATATTGGCTCTCTTTTAATAGTGATGCAATTTTCTCCTTGATGGACATAAAGAATTAAATCATTAAATGCTTCTTTGAATCTTTCAACCAGAACTCTTATGACAGGTCTAATTGGGACTTCAAGTAGGTTTGCATTTTATTTTCATTCGTTAGGTGTACTTACATCATTCCCCTCCTTTTGAAAAATATTTGTCCTCCAATCAGAACCTACATAAAAAAAAGTTAAATCAATAACTTTGAAAGACACAATATCAGTATCCTTACTTGGAAGATCTAGCTTGTCGGCCTTGATATTGATTTTATAATAACCTCAAACTAAAGGAAAAAAAGAAGAAAGGAAAACCCTAAATAAATAAAAATTTTGAATGAGGATTATGGAAAATAGAGATCAGTACCATTAGAAATATGTTTATTTATCATATTGTTTGAAAAATTGTGAAGCTACTATGAAAATTTAAGTTTTGGGCCAAAATATAATTTTCTAAAAATTTAAGAGTCAAAATATAAATAAAAAAATTGCAAGGACACCCCTCAACAATTGAAATTTTGCTAACAGGTCCCTCAAATGATTTAAGAGAAATCAGA
This sequence comes from Gleditsia sinensis, assembly GCA_037074535.1. NCBI lineage: Eukaryota > Viridiplantae > Streptophyta > Magnoliopsida > Fabales > Fabaceae > Gleditsia > Gleditsia sinensis. Next base: position 16,636,178 of record CM073476.1, on the reverse strand, counting down.
TGTTGCAGAAGTGGCGTGAAGATTTTTCGACACTCTCTCTCCCAAAATTTACTTTCTCTCTCTAAAAATCCTAAAACTTCTATCTATATTTTTAATACTTCTAGACCTCGAATTTCAACACCATCACCGCCTATGGATTTAAAACGACGAGGACTACAATTTTATTCGATTAGTTTCTAAAAATTTGGCCGAAAATCTATCGGAAAGTGGAGGAGAAACCCTAAGAAGGTAAGTTCTAAATCTCTCACTTAGAGTTTTTAAATTGAAAATCTGACACCATAGATGGGTTTAAAAGGTGGAAAAATCTTAGGATATGAAATTTGGTTGCCATCTGATAATTTTTGTATGTCGTGAACAGTAAATCCGACCGTCGTGAATAGTAATTTTCAACAGTGAACAGTACCCCACAATTGACCAGTGTTGACTAAGCTCCTGAAAGCTAAATTTTGTAAATCCAAAATCATTTTCAAGATTTTTGGACCCTCTGGACTCGATTTTGGGGTTTATCTTACCAAATTCAGATCGAAAACGTGAATTTTAGGATTGTTCAACTTGGAACCCTAACTTTATGAGTAGACGATTCTTTCTATGACTTGCCCTATACTCTTCTTGATCTTTAAACGTGTATTTAATTATATTTATAAGATATTTACACTTTTATATATTCTTGAAATGCGTTAAAATTATCTGAATTGCATTAAAATTATCTGAATTGCTTACAATTTGAAATATAGTTCAAGAAGAGTATAATTTTGAAAATAGATTTCTGAACTCATGGTATATCTGATTTCACATGTATTTCTCATTAAATGGTAAAGTGAATATTTATGCGTTTGGCATTGATTTATAAAGTTATATGATTGCCTCGAGAAAGGGCATGTATATGTGATAAACCCTAAATGGGTAATTTATGACAGATGATCTGTATTGAGACTGAAATTCTGTATTATACTGAAAATTCTGTTTTGAATTATATGAAATATGTGCATATGATAATTTTGTGGAGGAATTCTATTAGTAACACTGTCTGCTAACAGTAGGTGATGTTAGCCCTGGTGCACCTTGATTCCTCAGCTAGCAGGGGTGGTGCTAGCCTCGTGTGAGAGCCAACATACGAGATATTATATGTGATGAAGAGTGGGATGTCTCCTATCTAGGGAGATGCCAGTTATATGAAATGTGATTTGCCTTCCCTTGCTTTGTGTTTGAAAAATTGCCTATATTAGAGACTCTTCGCGTGTCCTCTTGAATTGTGTAGGACAAACCTTGGCTGAGATGCTAAGTATAGGCAAATCTTATAACAACAAAGTACGGAAGGGATTGAACTTTGATATGGGATCCTCCTAATATTTTTATGAGTAATGTTTTTAATGTATATCACTGTTTGATTAATGATCATATTATATCATATATGGATACAAACATCTGAACTGATTTGAACTAAAAATATTTAAAAATCTGGGTCTCATATGGATGTACTTTTGAATTGTAATTTCTAATATGATAAATTTTAATAAATGAGTACATCCATATGTTGATCTAAGAGGTTATATGAGGTATTATTTGCTCACTGAGTTGTCAAACTCACTACACGATATTTTTACATTTTTCAGATAAAGATACATAGATTGACCCTACAGCTACATGATCCGCTAGGTGTTATATTCTCTATGTGAGCCTACATTGCTTTCAAGGCTCGAAATGTTCTAAATATTATGTCATTGTAATCTAGAATATGCTCTGAACATCATAGGCAGGATCCTTACTTCTGCTATAATATTGTTAAGTGTAGTTTTGGCATGTATAATTAGCTATATTAGAAACTTGTAAACGTATGATATTTTTTTGATATGTAATATTGTGAGCCGTATGCAAATAAATAAGTGGTGAAGTTTTCTGATAGATGTATTATTCGCGTTCCATTAATTGGGGTATGATAGATTCTTTCAATCACTTGAAACAGACTATATCCTCTTTGAAGTAGTTTCAAATGCCTTTGAGGTGGAATCCTTCCCTTCCTTGTATGCAACCAAACCCAATCTTTAGGCTCAAATACAATTTTTTTGTGTCCATTTTAGATTTGTTAACATATCGTTCAATTTTTTTCTCAATGTCTTGCCTTGCCTTCTTATAGATTTTCTTAACAAAATCGGCTTTCTTCCAACCATTTAAGTTAACATGCTCAATACTCCTAGGCATATCATGCAATCTCACAATTTTCTTGAAAAAATGCATCATCGATTTTATGATATAGTATGAAATATTTCATTTTAGAAAATCTATCAATAACCACATATATAGAATTACTACCCCTTTTTGACCGAGGTAAATTCAACTTAAAATTCATAGATATATCAACCCAAGGTTCATTACATATATATAAATGAGCATATAAACCATGAGAGTTCATCTTAAACTTAGCTTGTTTACAAGTTAAAAACTGTTCACATATTTGTTTTACATCATGTTTCATATGCAGAACGTCTAAAGTCTTAAATATGCTAAAATACCACATTAAACCACCTCCATAAACTTCCCTAACAAGCAAATTCTGCAATGAATATTTAAGCATACACAATTTATTTTCTCTAAACAGAAAATTATTATGCCCAAAAAACTTATTAAATGCCACTTTCTCACATGCATTGAGAACATTACCCTGCAAAAGAGAAATTTCAATATGGGGTAAATAAGAGTTAAGCTCATTAATACAATCATTGGTAAAATTGAGAAGAAAACATTTTTTATCACACTTTCTCTTACATAAAAATTCATTTTTTTCTCTCGATTTTTCTTTCAATGACCCAATTGGTTCTTTTAATTTCTCCATGAATTTTCTCAACCTCTCTCTCATTTTCTCTCTTAATTTTCTCGGCCTCTATATCTTTTTCTTCTTTTTCTTTCATAATTTTCTCAACCTTTCTCTCTTTTTCTCTCGTCCTCTATCTCTTTTCTCTCATAATTTTCTCAACCTCTTTCTCTCTTTTTTTCTCTTAATTTTCTCGGCCTCTCTCTCTTTTTCTATCATACTTTTTCTGGCCTTTATCTCTTTTTCTCTTATAATTTTCTCAGCATCTCTCTCTTTTTCTCGCTTAATTCTTTCACTCATTTTCTTTTCTTCACTCTTTGATACCAAATGATGTGAACCCCTAATATGAACTTCATCAAGAGTAGTGAGATCCGAAATTAACATGGGATCCAATTGGAATGATCGTGTTCTAATTCAGATTTATAACAAAATAAATTAAAAACGAAAATGATATTGACCTGTTATCTATAAAGAGATAAAAACCAAAGGTATAAGAAATATTGTAGACGTCACACTCAAAAAAAGAGAAGAAGATTGTAAGTGATAATTTTTGCTCGAACGCCATAAAAAAATATAGATAAGTTCAAAAAATTGATTTGAAGAACCAAAGAAAAAATACTCTCAATATTATTAATGATAATCTGTATTTGTTCAAGAGTATACATGCCTATTTATAGGCCAATATCCTAAACTAACAAGGAAAACTATGTAGGAAACTCCTACAAGGTAAAGAAAATTAGAAATAAGAAACTGTTCTAGAAACTATCAAATAGAACACTTTTTTAGTCAAATAAACAAAACACTAGAGGTAAATAAATTAGAAAAAATGTAGTTTAAATAAATCCTTTATTTTGGGTCTATATTCAGTCTTTGGCCTTCAATCTTCTTATACTTTATGTCTATATTTATATTGGCGAGTCTTGGCCTATAGTTAAGTTGATTTTAATGATATGGACCAATCTTGACTCTTCTTTAGTAGTATTACAGTTTTCTCCTTGATAAACCTCTAGAATTAGACTATTAAGTGTTTCTTTGAATATTCTAACCCGAGCTCTTATGATAGGTCCAACTGGGATTTGTATTGGGTCCATATTTTATTTTTGTTTCTCTGCCCTAGCCATGATCTCATCATTCCCCTCCTCTTGAAAATAATTTGTCCTCAAATCATCACCTATATCAAAAGGAGACAAGTCAAAGACATTAAAAGTTGCTCTAACATTATACTCACCTAGAAGATCTAATTTGTAGGCATTATCATTTATCCTTTCAATCACTTGAAATGGACCATCCTTTCTTGGAAGTAATTTAGATTTTTTTTTGAGCTGGAAACATTTCCTTCCTTATATGCAATCAAACCCAATCACCGGACTCAAATACAACTTTATTGCGCCCCTTATTAGCTTGTTTGACATATTGCTTAGTTTTTCTCTCAATATTTTGTCGAGCTTTTTCATGAATCTGCCTAACAAATTCAGCTTTCTTCTTTCCATCTAAATTAACATGCTCAGCCATAAGTAAAGGAGTTAAATCCAAAGGAGTTAATGGATTAAATTCATACACAATTTCAAAAGGAGAAAACTTAGTTGCAAAATGTATACTTCTATTATATGCAAACTCAACATGTGGGAAACATTCTTCCCATGATTTCAAATTCTTTTGTATTATGGCACGTAAGAAAGTAAATAAAGTCATATTAACTATTTCAGTATGACCGTCAGTTTATGAGTGACAAATAGTAGAAAATAAAAGTTTCGTCCTTAACTTACCCCACAAAGTCTTCCAAAAATAGCTTAAAAATTTTGCATCTCTATTAGACACAATACTCCTAGGCATGCCATGCAATCTCACAATTTCTTTGAAAAACAAATCAGCAATATGTGATGCATCATCAATTTTATGACATGATATAAAATGTGCCATTTTAAAAAACCTATCAACAACCACATATATAGAATCCCTACCCATTTTGACCTAGGTAAGCCTAACACAAAATCCATATATATGTCCATCCAATGTTCATTAGGTATAGGAAAAGGAGTATATAACCCATGAGGTTTAGTTGTAGACTTAGCTTGTCTACAAATGATACACTTTCACATATATGTTCTACATCACGTTTCATATAAGGCCAAAAGAAATGTTCATGCAAAACACTCAAAAGTCTTGGATATGCCAAAATGCCTCATCAAAGCACCTCCATGAGCTTCTCTAACAAGCAAGTCACGTAATAAACATTTAGACACACACAATTTATTTTCTCTAAACAAAAATCCATTATGTCTAAAGAACATACCAAATGCAACTTTCTCACATGCATTGAATACATTACTAAAATAAGAATCATCAACATACAAGTCTTTTATATATTCAAAATTAAGCAATTTTGCATCTAAAGTAGAAAGTTAAACATTCCTTCGAGACAATGCATCAGCCACAATGTTTTCCTTACCTTTCTTGTACTTAATCACATAAGGAAATGTTTTAATAAACTCCACCCATTTGGCATATCGCTTGTTTAGCTTGTGTTGACCCTTTAAATGCTTTAAAGATTCATAATCAATGTGAATCACAAACTATTTTGGCCAAAGATAGTGTTGCCAAGTTTTCAATGCCCTAAACAATCCATACATCTCTTTGTCATATGTCGAATAGTTTAAAGCTACTCCACTTAGTTTCTCGCTAAAGTAGGTAATGAGACGCCCTTCTTGCATTAGAATAGCTCCAATACCTATTCCTGAAGCATCACACTCAATTTCAAAATTTTTTGTGAAGTTAGGTAAATAAAGTAAGGGTACATTAGTCAATTTTTCTTTAATCAAATTGAATGTCTTTTTTGTTCATCACCCCACTTAAAACCCATATTCTTTTTTATGACTTCAATCAAAGGTACAGCTAAGCTACTAAATAAAGTAAGGGTACATTAGTCAATTTTTCTTTAATCAAATTAAATGTCTTTTTTGTTCATCACCCCACTTAAAACCCATATTCTTTTTTATGACTTCAATCAAAGGTACAGCTAAGCTACTAAAATCTTTTACAAACTTTCTATAAAAGCTAGCCAACCCATGAAAACTTCTAACATTACGCACATTTGTAGGACTTGGCCAATCTTGAATTGCCTTTACCTTTTCTTCATCCATCTCAATTCCTTTAGCACTAATAACAAATCCAAAGAATACAAGTTTATATGTGCAAAAGGTACAATTTTTTATGTTAGCAAACAACTTTTCTTTTCTCAAAACATCTAAAACAAGTTTTAAATGTTCAATGTTCATTCAAGTTTTTGCTATAAATCAGAATATCATCAAAGTATACAACTAAGAATTTGTCAATAAAAACACGTAAAACATGATTCATCAATTTCATGAAAGTACTTGGTGCATTAGTTAATCCAAATATCATAACTAACCACTCATATAAACCATATTTTATTTTAAAAGTAATTTTTCATTCATCACCTTCTCTTATCTTAATTTGATGATATCCACTTTTAAGATCAATTTTTGTAAAAACACAAGAACCATGCAATTCATCAAACATATCATCTAATATAGGAATCAGATGTCTATACTTTACAATGATATTATTAATAGCATGGCAGTCAATACACATCCTCCATGTCCCATCCTTCTTAGGCATAAGTAACACTGGAACTGCACAAGAACTCACGCTCTCTCGCACATACCCTTTCTCCAAGAGCTCTCCAACCTGCCTTTGAAGTTCTTTTGTCTCCTCAGGATTGCTTCTATAGGCTGGCTTATTTGGAATTGATGCTCCGAGTATAAAATCTATTTGATGCTTAATTTCCCTAACTGATGGTAAGCTATTGAATATTTCTTCGGGGAATACATCCTCATAATCCTGCAAACGAGAAACTACAATACTAGGCAAAGAAGAGTTAATTTTATTAATAGTTAAACAAGTTGCTTTGTACAATAGTACAATTAAAGGCTTATTTAAACACAATGCTCTTTTAGCTTCACTCTCTCTCACATAAAAATTCATTTGTTTTCTCATTAGCAAACATTTCTTTTTCTCTTTCAACATATCTCTCTTTTTCTTTTGATTCAACCTTCCTTTCTTTTGAAACATTACTCACTTTTTTATGTCACCATCTTTTTTTAACTTCACTTGATCTTCAAATACTTGCTTTGGGGTTAAGAGCACAAGAGTGATTTTTCTTTTATCATATACAAAGGAGTATCTATTGGTATAACCATCATGAATTACATATTTATCAAACTGCCATGGTCTTCCCAAAAGAATATGTCCCACGTGCATTAGCGCCACATCACACAAAATTTTATCCTTATACTTTCCAATGGAGATTGTCACCAACACTTGCCTAGTTACCTTAATTTCTCCACAATCATTCAACCATTGTAACTTATATGGATTTGGATACTTTCAAGTAGCCAAATTCAATTTTCAACCAAACTAGTGTCAGCTACATTAGTACAGCTTTCTCCATCAATAATCATGCTATATGCTTTATTATTAACATAACATCTAGTATGAAAAATATTTTCTCGTTGTACCTCTTCATCTTGTTTGATTTGCACACTAAGGGCTCTCCTTGTAATCAAAAGTTCTCCATCAATCGGATACACAACGTCACTTGCATCCTCCAAAAAGGGCATAGACTCATTGTCAGACTCACCTTCAGTCTCAATGTCACCATCATCTTTCAATATCATTACTTTTTTATTTGGACATTGACTAGCAATATGACTCATTCCCAAACACTTAAAGCATTTAACATCTCTAGTTCTAGAAGGTTAGGAGATAGTTTTACCTTGGTTTGGTGTGCCTCCATTTTTATTTTCTTTGGAAGGTTTGGCCTTAGGTTTGTCATCTCACCTACTCCAATTCAACTTTCATGTTGAAGAAGAACTGAGATTTTGTCCCATTCGTGAGGTTCCCTTCCTTTTTAGCTGTTGCTCCACCTTTATGGCCATGTGCACCATGTCATCAAATACTACATAATGTTGCAATTCTACCACATTCGCTATATCACGATTTAAGCCAACTAAGAATTTTGCTATTGTAGCTTCTCGGTCCTCCTCCACATTGGCTCAAATCATAGCTATCTCCATCTCCTTATGGTAGTCTTCAACACTTTTAGACCCTTGAGTAAGGCTTTGTAATTTTCTAAACAAGTCCCTATGGTAATGGCTTGGAATGAATCACCTCTTCATAACTGTTTTCATCTCCTTCCATGTCTCAATGTGTCTTTCTCCATTTTGTCTCCTGCTTAAAATCAATTGATCCCACCAAATAATAGCATAGTAAGTAAATTCAATGGCAATCAATTTTACCTTTTTCAACTCAGAATAGTTGTGACAATCAAATACCAACTTCATCTTTTTTTCCCATTCTAAATAAATTTTTGGATCATTTTTACCTTAGAAGGATGAAATTTTCATTTTAATGCTTTCTAAATTATTATCAACTCGATTCCTAACTTCTTTAAACCTCCCACCATATCTCCTATTGGTATCACTCAAATCCTTATCAATTTCATCAAAATCATCTCTATAATACTCTTTATCTTCAACGCTCTCCCTTGAATGAACTCTCCCCCTCCTACGTATATTAGGAGTGTTTTGTGACTCCTCCACACGTGCATTCTCTACTCAATCTAACCGTTCATGAACCTGCTCCATCTCCACTCTCTAAACTCTTCTCATTTCACTTACTAAAACTTCCATCATCAACTTTGAATCCATCATTCTCGACATACCTTCAGAAGTATTTTTGTCTTTGTTGTGTGACATGATTTTCCTGCAAAACAATGTTAGACTAAAAATAATCTCACAACACTAACTCACGTGTTTTTCTCAAGATTAATGGCATTCACACTCGTGTTTACTCAAATTTTAACTTTTATCCTCTTATAAGCTCGCACTATCTTGTCTTTTTCCTCTCTTTCAGTTCTTTATTGAACTTAAACAAATTCACACAAAAATCTTCTTGCAACAATCTAAACTCAACTAATAGAGTACAAAGAGTAAAGGAAAAAAATAGAATTTTAAGAAGCAAAGGGAACAAAGCAATAGAACTTTAGGAAAAATTAAAGACAGAATAAGCAATTGAATAAGAAAATTAAAACAAGAAGCAATTAGAATAGAAAGAAATCAATAACTAGAAGAAAGAAAACAATTGATATAGGAAAAATAATCAACGTAAGAAAAGCAAACGAATTAAAGATCAAAGTAAGAAAAACAATTGATGAAAACAAAATTATTGGTTCTCTCCTCTTCTTTTTTGTTAATTGCACAAATTAGGTGAAAACTTGAATTTCAACAATACTGAATTCTAACTTCTTTTTTTCAAATTTTTCCTTATATATATAATTTGGAATTTTACACTCTCTTTTTTATTTCGAATTTTTTAAAAAATATATGTGTGTGTGTATGTGAACCAAGAACACAAGAAATCAAAAGAAGACGAAAAGAATGAAGAACACAAAAAAAGATCACAAGATAGAAAGATGGAATAATAACAAGAAAACAAATAAATAGGATATATCAAACTTGACTTAGAACTTGAACTCTGATACTAAATTATGTGAACCCCTTATATGAATATCACTAAAAGTAGTGAGACCTGGAATTAATATGAGATCCAATTGAAAGGATCGTGTTCTAATTCAAATTTATAACAAAATAAATTAAAAACAAAAATGACCGTGACCCGTTATCTATAAAAAGATAAGAACCAAAAGTATAAGAAATATTGTAGATGCCACACTCAAGAAAAGAGAAGAAGATTGTGAGTAATAAATCTTACTTAAACGTCACAAGAAAATTTTGATAAGTTCAAAAAATTTCTTCGAAGCATCAAAGAGAAAACACTCCCAATATTAGTAATGATAATATGTATATGTTCAAGAGTATACATGCCTATTTATAGGCTATCTTCCTAAACAAACGAGAAAAATTAAAATAAAAAACTCCTACATAGTAAAGAAAATTAAAAATAGAAAACACTTTAAGTCAGACAAAGAAACCACAAAATATAAAACTTTACTAATCAAACAAACTAAAAGTAAAATTAAATAAATAAGAAAAACGTAGCTTAAATTGAGCCATAAAATAAATTACTGATTTTTGGCCTATATTCAATTTTCAGCCTTGAATCTTCTTGTACTTTAAGTCTATATTTAGATTAGCTGGTCTTGACACATATTTTTAATGACATGGACCAATATTGTCTCTCTTTTAATAGTGATGTACTTTTCTCCTTGATGGGCATATAGAATTAAACCATTAAATGTTTTTTTGAATATTTTAGCTTGAACTCTTATGACAGGTCCAATTGGAACTTCAAGTAGGTCTGTATTCCATTTTCATTCGTTAGTCGTACTTACATCATTATTTTTGTTAAGATTTAAGTAATTGGGTTTTTTATTTCTAGATAATTTTTTAATTCTTGCTGAATTGAGAGAATCAAAGTGACAACATCAAATTATTAATTTAGCTGAAGGGTCTTCAACATTATCTCAAAAAATTAATTATCTCAAAAACTTTGAATTATGGGACACTGTGACTCTTGGCTGAGCACATAAATAATTTTCATCTTTTAATCTTTTTTTATTATCAAGTTCAAATTAATATGCTCCACAAATTAAGAAATGAAAACTTTCTGCCATTTTTGTTTCAAATTAATAATTATACTTTAAACGCCTTAAAAATATCTGTGGTTTTGAAAAAAAAATTATTTAAGAGCCATATAATATATTAGTTAATTTTGTTAAAAATAAATAAAAATTCATTTCTTAGGTCATGAACTCATTAACATATAACTTTAATTATTCTTCAATCACAGTAATAAAGGCTGTTTTTGAAAATGGAGTGCTCTTTGGAAGGAAGAAAGCTTCCCAGCATATTCATACGTGGGTGGTTATGTAAAAGTAAAAAGAGGACCATTTGTGATTCGCTTTCGTGCATTTTTAGGTTACTTTAATTTGAGAGCGTTCCCACTTCTTTTGGAGACCATGGGGTCCGTCGCCATGATTATGATTCCCATGTGAATCCCATGTCATGTGCTCTGCCTTTGCTTATGAAAGCACACACCCACTCACGGTGCTGAATCTTGCAAGAGAACAATCCCATTTCCATATCCTCAAGAAATCAGCTTCATTTATCTGCAACTGCAATTATCTTTGAATAATGCTTCATGTACAGTTCCATTCAGCTAGTGCATTTCTTATTCGCCATCCACTTTCTTCGTGATTTCCCGGAAATACCTTCTTTAGTACCCAAAATGTGTTCATCATTACCATAAAGAAATAGCATCAATTTGATTTCAATAATGTGGGAAAATTCAGCTGCCTAATCTAATCTGGTTAGCATAAGTTGAACTCTTCACCGCATAAACGTCCACTATCTAGAGATTAATTGATAACGCATCAGTTTCTTATATTCGTGTGCTTCTTTTCAAGCCCTGCTTGTCTGTTCACACCTTAGATTCAGAATTGTTCAAAATTGCATCATATGCTATCATCAAGCTGATGTAGAAGCAATCACTCGTAATATTACAAAAGCTAAGCAACTTTTCTTCTATAAAATGGAGTCATTTTTCCATAAAATTAAAATACCACCATGTAGATAATGTGCTTGTACATGTTTTGAAGAATAAAATCCGCTTGCCATCAATCCCAACAAAGAAAAAATGGTCACTGCTAGTTTTTCCTGCTCCAATATGAAGCACAATTTGCCAAAAAGATTATGTCTTCGTGTTTATTTTGGCAAAGATAATTAACCAGAAGAGAGAACAAGTATGTGCAAATCTCAGTACTTCTCCAGAGGGATTGACTATGCTCCGCTACCAAGGACGATATAACAGACTGCAAAGATTATGAAATTACCATTAATCTATAAACAGTAAAATTTTACTGTTCCCTGAATTATATTTTTAATAAATAAAAAAATTCTTTTAACAAGGACTTAAAGTTCTTATCTTCGAATTCATAAATCATTGTATTTATGAGTGAATTTTATATCCATAAATTAAATATTTTTAATTTAAATTTTGGTTAATTTTTAAGTAAATCTCACTACAAGAAAAAATGGTTTTTGTGACAACTAAAGTCGTCACGAAAACCTTAAAAGCCGTCACAAAAGACATTTTGTGACGACTTTTAGTCGTCACTCCTTGGCCGCTAAAAGCGTTGTCGCTAAAGGTTTTTTGTGACGATTTTTGAAGTCGTCACTAAAGCTACACTTTCAGTGACAACTAAAATCGTCACTGAAACCTATACAACTCGTCACTAAAAGGCAAAAGTCGTCACAAAAAGATTACAATGTGAAATTATGAAGGTCTTTTGTAACAACTTCAGTCGTCACTAAATGTATCTTTAGTGACGACTTTTGTGATCGTCACTAAAGGTTTCGTGAATCTGATCCTTTAGTGACGATATAGGTGGTCACTGAAAAGGGATTTTAGTGACAATTTATAAAAGTCGTCACTGAAAGCCTTAAACATATTGAATTTTAGTGACGATAAAAGTCGTCACTAAAATACTTTTAGTGACGATTTGTAAAAATCGCCACTGAAAGTCTTGACATAATGAGTTTTAGTGACGACTTATATCGTCACTAAAAGTGTTTTTAGTGACCACTTACATACATTGTCACTAAAGTATGGTTTTAGTGACAATAAAATTCGTCACTAAAAGTGTTTGAACTATATATAACACACATTCTTTATTTTTAGTGACAATAAAAGTTGTCACTAAAAGTATTTTCAGTGACAACTAACTTTAGTTGTCACTAAAAGTTTTATGTAAATAGGGATTCAGTGACAAAAATAATTGTCACTAAATCTTTTGTATTTTTTTTTTACCATTTGATTTTCTTTAAAAATAAAACCTACACTATGATATCAATCGAAATAAAAATTTTTGATAAAACAATATATATTAAAATAATTTCAGCTACAACAAAAATTTGTTGATAAGTAACAACCATATATCCGTTAACATAAAATTAAAATAAAAATAATAAAATATCAACAAAATAAAAAACATCAAGTCTATGATTCTCTTGAAGTTGCTGGTGTTGCATTCGTTGTAGAATTTGGTATGGCACTCCCTATTTGGTAGAACTGAAATTTGTCCCTATTTACAACACATGAAAACAAATTAATAATCAGTAAGTAATACAAAGCACAAGTTAATTAAATAATAACAATTATTATATATACTTTTAAGTAATTTCTAACTATAAAGGAGAGCAAAACACAAGAGATATGTTATGCATGGTTAATGGGGACCTTTTAATCATTATGTTATATGTATGACAAGTAAGTTGCAACACTTTAGCAAGCAAACAAGAAAAAAGACTCCAGGCAGCATTTACTTTTCCAGCATTGCACATTCCATCAAGAAAAATATTGTAAATCATAATATATCAAGATCCAAATTCATCTTCTCCATTGCCCCAAACAATGATATTGCCTCATAATGAAGTCTGCACTTGAATAGTCCATCTAATATAATGGCACAAGTCTGGAGACTGGGATCTTGGCCATATGTATGCATATTTAAAATAGTTCTTTAGCAGCTAGTGGTCTACCCACTTGGCAAAACCCACCTATAAGAGTGGTCCACGTGATAACATATGGAATGAATCCTTTATTAACCATTTCATCCAAGAGATACATTGCCTTGTTGATGTTTTTGATCTAACACCATCCATGGATCAATGAGTTATAAGTTACAATGTTTGGTAAACAGCCTCTGTCAAACATCAATTTAAATACTTTCATGTCTTCATTCATTTGCTTTTAACATACTTACATTTTTTTATAATCAACTTAATCTATCTATTTTAATAAATCTAGTTTACCAAATAATCAATCTAAGTCATATTTTCTAGAGGTGATGTGATTTTACTATTTTGGTGTTTCCTCTCGTGTCCCAAAAAAAACATAGAAAATCTTTCTTGTTAGACCCACATGCCCAAACCACCAAATTGGACTTGTGGCCTAGGAATTAAAGGGAATAGACTAGACTCACAAACTAGTATTTACATGGTTCCTTAATACTAATCTCCAAAATTTTCACTGTGTACAAGTTAAAATTTGAATTTACAAAACTCACACATTAATTCTTTCATTGTCCTTTCAACTGTGTATGGAAGGATTAACTTGTAAGTTTTATAAATTAAGGGATTAATTCATACACTATAGAAATTTTGAGACTAATGTTAAGAAACCATGTAATTTCAGATATTAATTTGTTAGTTTATTCCAGGAAATATGAGGTGATAATCACTTCCTCTCAACAAACAATACCCATATTGAGACTTTTTGTATACTCTCTTCTACAGAGCATGCATTTGTTGAAATGAAGTGGAATGAGTAAAGCAAAAGATAAGCATACATACATTCATATATCCCACTAAGATTTGCATTTTTCAAACCATCGATCAGCAAAACAAATACAACTTCAACTACATGGAGCAACTAGTTTTGTAAACCTACTTGGAAAACGAGTTCAACAACACAGGACTTCCTATTTTCAAACTCATTGCTATTAAAGCTGAAAATATTAACAAAAGTTGATCAAGTAAAAATGTGAAACCCCCTTCTACTGCAAAACTTATTATCTATGTCTAGTACTTGAACAGTAACATACTTCACACTCCCTTCTCATAAAATGAAGATCGAAATGGAAAGAAAAAAATTGAATGATTAAAACAAGGCTAGAATCACTCTAGAATCTTCTGATATTTTAATAGAAAGTAATTTGGATGATATAACTTGGAAACAAAGCTAGAAGAATATTATTTCCCAGAATCTACCCATCGTAGTTACTATCATCTATAACTTTGAGCAAGCCACACAAAAAAACACATGCACCCACTATTAGACATTTAGACAATTGAAGGAAGATGTCAACAATCATCATTCATCATAATATAAGCCTTTGGTTTTCCAAAATTTTGTTGTCTTGATTACCAAAGAGAGAAATGCAGAAATATGGAGGTCTAACTCACCCGGTAAAAGATGGATTAGAACACTGACAATTTGTCAAAAGAACTGAAAACCAAGCTGCAGCGCCAAACAATCAAAGCCCACGCCAATGGCCCCTGCAATAACACTTGAATAAGTCACAAAGTGGACACATGAACCATTATTCTGCCAAGGTGTCAAGCTACTGGGGATTGCATGCTTACCTCAGCAAAAGAAAAGCAAATCATGAAAAGTTTTTCATTCCTTTGGATAAAAAAGGAGGTCGACCTAGAGGATTGTGTTGGCATAATAGCAAAAATCCTGAAACACAAGAAACTTCATTTTTTATTTATTTGTTTCACTGCTTAGATTTCTATAGGGGCAACTCATAAACTATTAACCACTAGATCATTATAATAATGGAAATATTGATATACTATTCTGATAATTTTAATAATAAAAAGGCATTGAGACGTTGTTTTACTGTTTAAATTGAAAGCTCACTTCACTATTAACTGGGCTTGATTATGTAAAAGTTCCCACTAATCACATCAAATGTTTGGAAAATGCATCCTTTCAAAATGCTCTGTCACACTTCACAATTCTAATGGTAATTGGTAATTCTTATCCCCATATATACTTAACCAAATAAGAAAGACTGATAAAATGAAAAAATAGGAAGCTAGAATGCAACTGATCATCCATCTGAGTTATTTAGGGATAGCTATAAGAAATTCATAATCAATGGTCTCCTTCCTCTGTCTAAGGTTACATGGTCAGCTAGATGCATGCCTACAGGCAGCAGTCATCACCTCTGATTTTGACAGTCAGTCAGTCACAGATAATTGCTTATACTGCCTGTTTAGTGAGAACTTCTCATTAAACATGCTACATCCTTAGGACATGACAGAGTAGTGTCAATGAAACCTGAAGTCATTCTAGAAATTAAAATATGCTTTTAAAAGAAACTATTGAACTAACAGATGTACAGCATGCGTCAGACATGAAATTGGGGATATCTTATAGCTTACCAAAAGATAGTAATGCCATTTCTTATACCTATAGTATATCCACCGGAGAGGAACAAAGATAACGTAGAACACACAATATAGATATGGAATGTCCTGGGGTCCTAGAAAACATAAAAAAAAAGTAAGAAAGAAGAATAAAGGTAACTACCAATTTGGTTAAGAAAAAGCATTTTACTGAGTTCTAGTAATCAGACTTGTCAACTTACTTGCCCCCAATAGGAAGCAAACGCCTCCAAAACCGAGAACCCCCAAAAGATGTGTCACCTGAACATTAATAGAAAGAAGATGAACAATCGAAACTCAATTAGTATAGACATAGCCAACGAAATGATTAGACCAGACATCATAAGCATTGAATTGACCAAGGGCAGAGTAATCCATATAACCAAACCATGTAAATACTTTCATGACATCAATTTTTTGCAATGAGATAATCTCCGATGTTTATAACAGAGGGCAAGTAAAGTATAAACTCAATCCATAATATTAAAAATGCATGTGCTCTAAACTACTAATAATGTTAGTAATCTCTAACAATGTAATTTATAGAAAGCATCAGAACTCAGAAGTCTATCCTTGATGATATTTATATATATACTGCTGCGTTCTCATTCTGAAAATGGAATGCCTTGCAAACTATGATGAGTTTTTACTGCCTTTTCAGCCTTTCCCTTGTATAATTGTTTTAAGTCATAATAGCAGCAAATGACTATACTCCAAAATGATATGTAGCTAAGAACACAATTATTGGCATAATTACACAGGGAAGCTCTTCCTTCCTACTTTCATCATTAAAGCAACTCCAAGACATGCAACTATTGTACAAGCTGGACATTAATAGTCATTTATGTATTGAAGTTCACAGAATGCCTCTAAGAGAACATAATATTGACAGATGATGGCAATTATTTAACATATTAGACCAAATTATGGTGTTGTCATAACTAAATCAGGCTACGTCTAAGAGAATAACTTACAAACAGTGTGAGATCAATAACTATGAGCATCACTGACCATCCCAAATGATGAGGAAAATCATCTAACAGTTTTTCGGCTACAGAAACACAAAAAACAGCAACAGGGGCGACAATAAGGAATAGCGTGAGGTTCAAATATAAGCCTCCCCTGAAGAAAAAATACCTAGAAAATAGACCAACCATGGATTCAGAACAGGAAGATAGCCAATATAACAGACCACGGTTTGAATAACAGAACATCTTGGTTTTTGTATAACTAAATAATTTTCTCCAGTTTCATCGTGACTTTCCTGTTATGCTCTCTGGAAAATAAATCAGAATTTTAAAGACTGAGTAACGGAAGCTTGACACAAATGCCTTCAGTACTCTCACATTCACTAGGAAAAAAGCTGTACCTCGATGTATCATGCCTAGCATTCAATATATCCTCCCAAAATATGCTCAAATGCAGAACAAGAAAACCAAAAACACCAATCCTAACAGGAATTTCAAAACCCCCAAACTGATTAAATGTAAGGTAAAAAACGAAGAAGCATTGTGCGCATTACCTTGGACGCTTCAAGATGGATTCTCCCGCGAAGCTGCTGCTTTGAGCCCTTGTCCCGCGAAGAACTGCAGATTCGAGCTCCTTTCACCCGCGAAGGTGCTGCTTTGAGCACTTGTCCGTGGGAACCGATAATGGCTGTGAGTGGAGAGTGAGCACGAGAAAGCAAGGATTCACAGCTAGCGTGGGAGGGAAAGCTGCTGTGTGTTTTTTTCGTTTGAGCGGGACACACTTTCCTACCCCGGTACATTTGGGTTTTGTTGTTGTCTTTAATTATTTCTATTTTATTTTGGCTGCATTTTATTTTATTTTTTTAATAAATTGTTTTATGTTTTCAACAAATTATTCTCATATTTTATTTTTTCAAATAAATTATCTAAAATATTATTATCTCCTAAAAACTATTCCCACTTTTGATTTTTTGACAAAGTTTTAAAGTTTTTCAACAAAAATTTAAAAATAAAATTATTTTAAACTAATTATATTTTTAACTTTTATTGTGACTTGGGATAAACTCTTGTGCACAATGACTTTCCTTAAAGCTAACACTCCATGTTCTATAAAAGTAAAATAGATATTTATGGCTTTTAATTGTCGATTAATAATACTGTTTTAATCTAATATTAACATTCAGTTGGGAGAGTGAGAATTTAGATTGCTTACTTAGTCAGCATACATTTGTTCCCTTATAGTTTATAATAAGGAGGCATGTTGGTGGAATTAACTTGAAGTCCTTTTTTGTGTGCACGGTGGATCTCAAAATTTTAGAAGGCAAAAACTTTTCAAGTTAGATTTTATTATAATTTACTGATTGAAAATAAAGATCATGCTAAATAGATTACTATTTATTTTTTTTGACTTAACTAATAGATAAAATAATAATTTGCATCTCTGTACTCGTCTTGGTAGCTTGTGATTGATAACTTTTTTGATAAAAACTTTAATTCTTCCTAATTTTATTGGCTTATAATTCTTTTCTCTATTATTTAGACTTTCAATGATATTAGTGACAAAAGTTTTTTTTTTCAAAATTATTTCTTCTTTTTGAGCTGCAATTCTATTTTATTTTTTCAATAGATTGTTTTATTTTTCCAACAAATTATTTCCATATTTTTTTAAAAAAATAAATTATTTAAAAAATTATTATCTCCTTAAAACTATTCTCACTTTTGATTTTTAGACAAAATTATTTTAAACTAATTGTATTTTTAAATTTTATTTTTTCTTCAATTTTTAAAAGATAAAATAATTTAAAATAATTTTTTAAAAATTTTAAACTTTAAAAATATGATAGAAAATAATTTTGAAAGAAAAAATATTTTCTCCTAAATTCAGAACATAATCTATAGTTTTGTGTATTTTGAGCTTTTAGTGACCACTTGGTCGTCACTAAAAGGTTGAAGCAAAAATATTTTGTTTTTCAACTTTCAGTGACGACTAAGTGGTCACTGAATGTAACTTTTTAGTGACGACCTTATAAATTTGTCACAAAAATTTATAAACTGATAATTTGTGACGATGTTTTTGTGACGACTTATAAAGTTGTCACTGAAAGATTGTGTTTTTGTGACAACTTTGAACAGTCGTCACTAAAAATACAACTTTCAGTGACAACCCGTTTAAGTTGTCACTAAAAGTCTTTTTCAGTGACAATTTTTTTAGTTGTCACAGAAAAATGGTCACAAATTGTTAGTTTTCTTGTAGTGTCTTGTTTAATTTATATTTGATTTCGTGCTTATTTTTGTATATAGATACAAATAAATTGAAAATTTTGACAAGATTTGAAGAAATTAAAAAAAATGGAGCAAGAATTAAAAAAAATGGATAAAAACGTTAGCGTCGCAGTAGTTAATCTTGCTATTGTGACGCCAACATTTTCTAGAAATTTCTAGAATTCCTAGCACCATGATTGTGGAGTCTTACTGTCGTAATGCCAGAATGAAGAAATCAAGAATATCATGACCGATACTTCAACATCGTAAGTGTGGAAATTCAATTTTTAACATAAGAGTTTGAACAAAATTAAATAACTCTTCTTTAACCTTAAAAGAACCCTTGGCTATGAATTTTAGTATATTTGGAGGCAAAAGAAAGAGAGAACTGTCCAGGGCATGAACAAGGACACCGATCAATCCAATTCCATCTCCCATTTCAATTTTTCTTCTTCTTATTGTTGAACCTATGTTTCTATTTTATTTTGGGATGTGTTTATTTCAGTTACAAACTAAATACATTTTTTATGATTATGATGTACGTAGTCTAATTATGAAATTTTAGATTGTCTATTCAATTTAATTGAATGAGTTATTTTTCTTAAATGAAATTTTTTATATTAATCTTAATGTTTTTAATTAATTAACCACTCATTAGATGATTTGTTAATCATAATAATACTAATAGGTGATTTGTGTCTTTAGTTCATTGTGTAATTAACCATAAATTACATGAGATAAGAATATACTTGTATAGTTTGTGCAGTTTTTAATTAAAAGCCATTCAACTTAATGAATCCTTGTTTATTTAGTTCATATAGGGGTATAATGGGTTACTTTGCAAATATATTTTTGTTAGACCTTAGAAAAGACTAGTGTACAAATTAGAGTATTTCAACTGATAATTAAGATTATAATTTATATGTTAAAGAAATAGAATAGTTCAAAGTAGATTAATTATGTTGAAATCAAAATTTTTAAAGTTCTAATCAGAATCTTTGATAACAATAGTGTACGCTTGCACTAGTAAATATTTTCGTGAACCAACTTTAGCCTTTAGGTGCCATTGCTGGGGATTAATCTTGTTTATTAATATTGAATTTAATTAGTCCTAATTTTAATTTCAATTTTTAATTTTTTGTTACTTACAATTGTCTTTTTTGAAATTTTCAAGTGTTACCTTTGGTGTATGAAAAAATTTGAAAACGACAATTTAATCTTACTTAATATTAAAATTGAACGAACCTATCATAAGAATAAAGAAGGGAGGAAGGAAGATTCTAAACATTCTCAAAAAGCCATGGTTGACGCCAAGAAAAATCGAGAGGATGTTAATAATTAGAACAATTAGGCACTATAGGACTATGTCATGCCCACAATCTAGGGTAAATTATGCTATTCAACACCCTACAATATATACTGATAGTTTTGAGATTTAACCAACTATAATTTATATGGTGCGAGCCAACCAATTCAGTGGTCTATCTACTGAAGACCCTAATGCCCATATACTTCATTCCTAGAAATTTGTGAGACATTTAAGTACAATAATGTCTCAACTGATGCAATATGACTAAAATTGTTCCCATTCACAATGAAAAAAAAAGCTAAGAGTTGGCTAAATTCTTTATTTACTAGTTCAATTATCACATAAAATGGCCTTGATTAAAAAAAATTAGCCAAATTTTTCTCAGTAGCAAATACAGCCAAAATAAGGAATGAAATTGGCCAGTTTGATAATAAATCAATATATGAGGCCTGGGATATATTTAAAGATATGATGAGAAAATGCTCATATTATGGACTTCCTGGATGGTTGTAGGTGCAAATTTTTTATAATGGTTGGGAACTCAACTAGAACACTAATAGATGCAGCAGTTTGAGGAGCTTTGATAAGTAAAACACAAGATGAGGCATATTTTATGCTAGAAAAGATGGCTACTAATGCATATTAGTGGTCAACTAAGAGGAATGAATGTAGAAAGACTCTAGGAATTTATGAAGTAGATACCCTTATTGCTCTTATAGCTTAAGTTGCTACTCTAATTCTTTGACTACTAATGCGAATGTGATTCACACTCTACTTGAGATTTGTGATTTATGCAATGGAGCTCCCTTTAATTATGAATGCCAAGTTGGCACCACTTTTACTCCATTTAAAACAAAGTAGGCACAATTTGTTAGAAATTTTAATAGACAAAATAATCTATATTTCAACATATATAATCAAAATTGACACAATAACCCAAATTTTTTTGGGAAAATTGCTAATGTTATGCAGCCTCTTATTGCTCCTTAACCTCAGTTCTAGCTCCAACCACCTAAAGTTTCTCTAGAAAGTATTCTTGCCCAATTTATACTAAGAATATATGCTTTCATAAAAAATTTAGAGCTTTAAATTGAACAATTTGCTAAAATTATGACTCAAAGACTTCAAAGTTCCCTATCTAACAACACTAAGAAGAGTCCAAGAAAGCAGGTGAATGTTGTGACTCTTCATAAATAGCTACTAGAGCTTAAAGCATCAATAGTTGAAGCCACTCAGCCAGTAGAAGTAGTGCTTGATGCCTTTGAAGGAAACCA
Organism: Gleditsia sinensis; assembly: GCA_037074535.1. Lineage (NCBI taxonomy): Eukaryota > Viridiplantae > Streptophyta > Magnoliopsida > Fabales > Fabaceae > Gleditsia > Gleditsia sinensis. The sequence continues at coordinate 16,614,561 of CM073476.1, read as the reverse complement.
AAAGAAAGTGGCATCTAACACCCTTAAGGTGAAACAAGAGAAAGTGGTACGGAAACTTAAGTCAAAGTTATTTCCTAATTATCCTCCACCACCATATGTTTCAGCACTCCCATACTCTCAGAGATTTTAAAGGCTGTAATTAGATAAGTAATTTTCTTGATGTATTTAATAAATTACATATTAATATTTATTTTGCAGAATCTCTAAAACAAATACCCAACTATGCAAAATTTATGAAAGAGATTCTATCCCGTAAAAAAAATTAAAAAATTATGAGACAATTGCACTAATTAAGGAGTGCAGTGCTATTATGTAGAAAAAGTTGCTTCAAAACTAAATATTTGGAAATTTTTTCTATTCCTTACACTATTGAAGATTATTGTTCTAATCAAACTTTAGGTGACCTTGGTACAAATATTAATTTAATGATTCTATCTATTTTCAAAAAACTAGGAATTGGTGAAGTAAAATTAACTACAATCTCTCTACAGATGGCTAACAATTCTATTAAACATCCTCTTGGAATTATTGAGAATATCCTAGTAAAGTTGATAAATTTATTTTCTCAGTTGATTTTATTATTCTTGACACTAAGGAAGATCAAAAAACTCTAATTATTCTTGGTCAATCTTTCTTAGCCATAAGGTGAGCCTTCATTAACGTGTAAAAAAAAAACTCGATCTGAGAGTACAAAAAGAGTAAGTAACTTGTCATGTTTTTAAAGTTATAAATTACCCTCCCAATATGAAAAATTGCTTGCTAATAAATAGTGTAGAGAAGAGCATAAAGAAAAAAATTTAGATATAATTTACACTGCTTGCATTTATAAAATGGCCTCCTAAAAAATTGAAAAAAGAAAAGTCTAAACATGTCCCACACCAAGACAAATCATTACTAGTGTTGAAAGAGCACGAAGCAGTTTTAAGAGGACCAAAATATGAGAAAACCATAAGGAAGGTAAGCTATAAATCATCCATGAAAAAGAAAAGCTAGTATAAATCCAATATAAAGGAGAAAGAGATGATAAAAATACTAAAGCCTCTCGAGGATGGTATAAATTATCCTAGCCCTATTCAAGTCTCTCCTCATAGTAAAGTTAAAATCTAAAGTGAGAACCAGTGTGTTAAGGTTAACTGGTAGCAATTTAAGGAATATTTGGATGATGGAAGTGAAATTTTCCAAAATTCCTTTATCACCCTCATTGAAGCAAGCTAGCATAGAATCATCGTTTGGTTAAAGATGTTAAAGCAAGCATTAAGTAGGAGACAACCTGACATTGAAAAAGAGAGAGAGAAAGTCGAAATTTTTCTAGAAAAGCCAAAGTTATGACACTAAAAGGTGCAACTGCTGCATAGAAATTCTAGAGAGCTCATCATCGCGACACTGCATATCCCTATATTTGAAGTGCAGAATTCTAGTGGACTCAGCATCATGACTTCATATGCTTAGTGTCACGACACCAAATGCACATCTCAAAAAAAATAAAAAGAGACATGAGGAGGGTCTTGGGCTTCATTCAAAAAGGCCCCAAGCCATGATATAGAGCACCCTAGGGAATCTAAGGGTAAACCTACCACCAACCACCTTTGGAGCCAACAAACCTATTAGGGGTGTTCGCGATGTGATTCAATTTGGTTTTGGAAACTCAATCAAATCGAACCGACCATACAAAATTTAATAAAAATTGGACCTAATCAGTTTGTCTAAGGTTTAGAAAATCGAATTAAACCGACCCAATTAAAAGCAATTCGGTTTGGTTCGATTTTTCAATTTTGTAGGCCAATTTCAGTAGTTTTTTTTGTCCATTTCAGCAACTTTTTTTGGTCCATTTCATTTTTTTGGCCCATTTCAATTTTTTTTGCCCATTTCACATTCTGGCCCACCAGTTTAAAAAAAAAATTAATTCTTGATATCCTTTACAAATTTTGGGCTGAAGGAAATTGGGTTGGGTCTTACATGGGCCAAAGACAATTTAGAACCAATATGATATGGCGGTCGATTTAGTCCGATTCAGTTAAAAAAAATTTTCAATCGAAAACCAAACTAAACCGCTTGGTTCACTCTAAAAAAATCAATCCAAACAGCCCAAGATCGATTTTGTTCAATTTTTTAATGGTTCAGTTTAGTTCGGTCGATTTTGTACACCCCTAAATCCTATGGAAGAGAACACAAGCGATGCTTAATCGTAGAAGTCCCCATCACTTAATTTTAGTTTCACTTCGATTTTATTTTATTTTCTTTTACATTAGGGATAATGTAAAACCTTAAGTTGGGTTTGGGTAAAAAAAGAGTGAATGCATGGAATGATTAAGCCATGCACTAGAAATTCTAATTCTCCTCAATACATGCAATGATTTATTGCGTTCAAACGACTTTTATGATTTGTGTGAGTGCATGTTTTAATTTTATGTTTTGGGTGACTTGTTGGAATAGATAATACTAAAATTCGATAATTTGATTAGTTTAAAATCTTTATAGCTTTTAAAAAATGAATAAAAATTATATTTTGGTATGAATTTAACTCTTGAATCCTGACAATCTTGATTGCCTAAATATTAGATATTTGACTTATTGAATACTTAAAGAAGATTAATGTGATTTAAATAACATTATATATATATATATATATATATATATATGATTTTATAAAATTGTAGAACTTATTTGATTATTACTTGAGGCAAAATCTTATACTACACCTCATTTAAGAAATGATTTAGACAATTTTTGAATAGTTTGAACTTTTCAAACCAACTCATAAATTATTATATCCTTAGTCTCCTTATTTTAAACATAATTGAATCATTTTCTTTGGTACCCATATTACTAACCGAACCTCGAATAAAAATATATCCTTTTTTTAAAAAAATTTCACTCATGCATAATCATGATTGAAAATTTTATCAAGAGCTACACTATTAAAGGGTGAAAGGGTGGAGCATGAAAAAAGAAAAAGAAGAAAGATTGCAAATAAAAAAATGCAATGAAAAGAGAAAAAGCAATATGTGAATGAAGAAAAAATGAGGAAAAGAAGTACTAGATGAAAAAAAATTGTGAATAAGATAGTTAATAGAGAAAGGGGAAAAGAAAATAAGTTTGGAAAAAAAATCCTTTTCTAGATTAAAAAAGCTTCTATTAAAAGAATTGAATTGATCATGTGTGATTGAGTGATTTGAACCTAATTTGATATCTTTTATCCTACCTTAAACTCAAGCGACACATTACAAGTTTAAAGAAACTCTATTGATCTTAAGTGTAATGTTTAGGTATATTAGTGGATCGTGACATGAAAAATAAACCACTAGAGTTTCTAAAAATCATTTATCTAAATATCTAACCCTAATATATTGAGTTGCATAAAGTCATCTGAATGCAACGAGTTAAGTGTCACGAGATTATTCACATACACACTCAATATTCAAAAAAGTTAAGTATAAATTGCATTTGAGTTAGATTTATACATGATTTTAATTTCTACAATTTTTTCCTAAGCTACAAATTCTTTAAGTCAAAGCAATTTGGAACTCAATGCATGAATTTTGAATTTTTAAGTAATAAATTTTAATTTTATTGTTTTGTTTAAGAACAAACAAAAAATTAAGTTTAGAGGTATTTGATAAGTGAGTTTTATACTTACAAATTAAGTATCTTTAACTTAAAAATTTGTTAGTTTTTGAGTAAATCTTGTCTAATTTTTGTTTGATTGCATATTTATTTTTATAGGCAGAAAAAATTTGAAAAATTGAGAAGATTTGAAGATATTAAAGAAAATGAAGCAAGAATTGCAAGAACGTTGGACAAATAGCGTTGTGTAATTAAGTGAATTTTTCCGTCGCCATGCCAACACACTACTAAAAAATCGCGGCATTACGGCGGTTTTTTAGTGGGCATAACGACGGTTTCGACTGTCGTTATGCCCATTAACGACGGTTTTAAAACCGTCGTGGAATTCCAGATATAGCGACGGTTCCATCAACCGTGGGAACAACCGTTGCTATGTCTAACTTAATGACGGTTCTAAAAATTGCCGTTAAACCAGTTTTAACGACGGTTTTAACCGTCGTTAAAAGTAACGACGGTTTAAAAATCGTCGTTATTTATTATTTTTTAATTTTATTTTTAATTAATAAAATTAATTATAACGACGGTTTTTAACAAAAACCGTCGTTATTTATAATTTATTTATTTATAACGACGGCTTTTTCACAAAAATCGTCGTTAAATAACGACGGTTTTTCACAAAAACCGTCGTTATTTATTATTATTTTTTAATTTTTAATTAATAAAATTAATAAAAAAATTTATATCAATTTTATTTATAATTTAAAATATAATATTTTGTACTATTCATAAAACTACTAATAATTTTTTTTTATTAAATTTTTTTGCAAAATAAAAATTAATTTATATTTTTAATAATTTATAAATTAATTTATATACATTTTATTTTATTATATAATAATTAAGTGTTTGAATTATTTAAAAATTAAAAATTGTAATTTAAAATTTATTAATATTTAACTAGATACTAAAGATGCATAAATTATTGAATTATAATGAATTTATATATAAAAATATATATATATACAGAAAATTAATAGTAACAAAAGTGACAAAATTACATATACAAATATAATAACTAAATCAAGTTTCTGGACCCTACGGATGCTGATCACGCTGATGCCCACTACCACGATCGCTGGGCTCCTGAAAAATCAATTTTGTTTGTTAGAATTTTGAGTGTTTTTAAAATAAACAAAATTATACCAACAAATTTTATGTATTAAAAGGTTACCCTGAGTCTGGGACTGTGAAGTCTTGAAATTTCAGGTGGCAACTGACCCTAAAATTTTTTGTAGCAGGAACATCATAGCAGCCTCCATCTGTGCTTGCTGTGCTGCGAGCTCAGCATCTCGTCGCTGGAGTTCAGCGTCTCGCTCCTGCATAGCTGTCTTCAGGTGCTGCTGCTCGACATCCCGCTCATGCATAGCGGTCTTCAGGCGCTCCACCTCACTCTGTAAGTCGTGGTATGATAGCCCAGACTGTGAGCTCGACCCAGACGAAACACGGCCGAAGACTTGAGTTGGGCAAACACCCAACCCAAATCCTCGAACGCGGCCGGAGTGCTCCTTAGTCCCAAGAGCTCTCGCAAGCGAATCGGCCGTCGAGAGCTCTTAGGACGAGCTGTCCTCCTGCTGGATCGAAGCAATTTTCTCCTAATAACATAAAATTAATAATATTAAACATTATCTCAAAATTAAATAATTACTCATGTACGATAGAGGAAATTTTATTACTTACCGCAACAGCCCGAGCTTCGTCGTTGATGTATGATCCGTCAACTCTTTTATGAGCTGCCGTCCATACATCACCACGAGTCACTCGACTGCCAAGCTCAATCTCCTGGATTGAAAAAAAATTAATCAATTTATTATTACATATATTATAGTCATCTCAACATTAAAAATAATTTTATTTATAGATATGAACTTACCATCTCTGCCTTTTTACGCGCAAGACTCTTCGATCCAGTGGTGTGTGGCATTGTAAGTTGTCTTCTGTTCCGTTTATTCTTCGTGGCCACATCCTAATTAATCACATAGACAAAATAATTAGTCACAATAATTTAAAAGTTAAATTTGATAAATATATTAATATACACGACTTACCCTAGACTTCGCGTCAAGGCGATAGTCTATGAAAGTTGCCCACTGATCAGGTGGGATGCCGGTCGGGACTTCAGTCCACAGCTAATCTCTGGTCTTCGTGCCGTCATACGCCAGGCGAAATAAATTGTACCGTGCAGCTCTCCATTTCGCGCCTAGCGACTGCATAATCAATTTTTTGTGTTTAAAATGCGTCTGCAGTCGAAAATAAAAAATTAGTTACACATATATTGCACATTAATGACAAATAAATACAATTAATTACAAAATATATGTTTCCATACCTGAACGTTGTTTATGAAGACATTTGTCTTCGACTGCTGAGGAATGCTCCTCCAGTCCCTATAAGAGATCGGGAATAACTAAAAGTTATCCCCGATGGTGCCGAGAAAGTCACCGAGCAAACCGCCACTATCTCCGATAGCCTGGTGGTTGTCATTGAAGTCGACAACCACCTTTGACCCCTGAGGTAAGGCCCATACGTCGTGGACAGTCAATTGTCTGGATATCACCTGCCCGGTCCCGTCTGTCATAATGTAGACAATTATATATTATGTTACTGTATCAAAATTATTAATACGGGACAAAGTGTACATGTTTACAATACTGACCGACTACATCAACAGTCCAGCTCCTCCTGCGTCTACGCTCCTGCTCACCTGGCTGATGCTCCTCTTCCTGAACGCCAAAGAGCACGTCAAAATCGAAGGAGCAATCATCGTCCAGTGCCTGAGCGTCTGGTGGGGGGAGTATGGAGGGCACGGCCTGTGAATCTAGTGAAATGGAGGCACTGGCAGGGAGTGATGACGCGATATCCTCCGACTCTCCTATCCGAGAGAGAATGGTGTCGAGCTCCATAGTGGGCTGTCCGCCCTCGCTGATCGCCCCGCGGGGCGGGGGAGTGTCAGAACTAGACGGCCCTGCCGTCTAGAGTGATCTAGCCCTCTTCATTGTCACCGCTCCTGCTAAAATGAAATTAATAAGATTAGTTAGCGCATAAAACAAATACAAAATAAACATTTCCTAATAAAAGTTATGGAAATAAATAAGTTAGAACAATAATAAATAAGTAGTCTAATCTAAAATATATGTAAATAGACGGCAACATCAAAACTAATACCGTAACAAGTATAAATTAGCTTCTCCTTCTGGAAACAATCTTTCTAAATTTTGCGCGTGTAACGGATCGCTATCGTATATGAGATTTTCCTCTTCATCGCCCATCTCGTATAAGTCACGAGGTTTCAAATGCATCGCTATACTCCAGTTCTTGTCTAGCTCTTCTTGTACATAGTACACTTGATAAGCCTCAGATGCCTGGATGTATGGCTCGTCATCATCAATTTCACCAGTGTGAATCAACCGAGAAAAATCAACCGATGTCACCCCAAATTCGTCAATTGCAATTCCTCTCGATGTGGTTGTGTTGGCCCACATACACTTAAATAATACTACTGTAAAATGGTCACGGTAGTTTAACTCAATAATGTCCAATAGTTTTCTGTAATACGAGACGCCACCGAATTGCATGTTCCTGTCACTACTACTTGCATAACTCCTCGTCCCGAATGTACCGTAAATTCCACTATTTTAAGATATCATCCCTTGGTCTCGCTCTAAATTTCAAAATTTGAATCCATTTACGTTGTAAGCACTGTATCGACGTGCTCTATCTAGTGGACCAAGTGCAAGAAATTTTAAATCGGCACACTGCGATCCATCATCAGTAATTGCGATCTGAAAAATGAATAAAGAATGAGTTGTACTCATATTTGACAAATGAATGAAGTGTGCCCATGTTGAAATACTTACACGACGGGAAAATCAGGAGACAAATTCTCTGTGGACTTTTTTATCTATCTCAGTAGATGCCCACGTCTGACTTCTTAAACTATGCTTTACATAGTTCCTAAATTCCCTGTAAAGTAAACATTATCTAAACATGTAATGCTACATAAGACCAAAAATTGTATAAAACTTGAGCCAAGTGTGGGTTAACTTACTGTAAGTAAGGATCAACTTCTTTGCAGTTTGTTAAGACATGTCGATGGGCTTGCAATTTTTCCCGGAAAGAAAGTGTGAAATATTCAAATCCACTAGCTGGTCTCCCAATTGGTGGAAACAAACCACTATTAGACGTCCCAACATTGGGTCGATCATCCACACGAGGAGGACGATTGAAGACAGTGTCAACACCATCTATATACCTGGAACAGAATAATAAAACTTCTCCTGCAACGTACGACTCTGCTATTGAGCCTTCTGGCCTTGCTCTATTTCGCACGAAAGATTTAAGTTTGCCCAAGTATCTATACAATATAGATTAAATGAATAAAAGTGGATTAACAATAATGCAAGAAATTTGAATTATGTGTTTTTAATCTTTTACCTTTCAATAGGATACATCCATCGATATTGAACTGGTCCTCCTAATTTTGCTTTCATGGTCAAATGTACAATCAAGTGCACCATGACTGTAAAGAAAGATGACAGAAATAACATTTCAAGATGGCACAGCGTTATAATGATTCGATCTTGAAGTTGATCAAGTTCATTAACGTTCAAAACTCTAAAACAAAGTTGTCAAAAAAATGAACATAACTCGATCAGAACAGCAGATACCGGCTTCGGAAGTGTCTTTCTTATGGCTAACAGTAACAGTTGTTCCATAAGGATGTGACAGTCGTGACTTTTTAGTCCTCCGATCTTACGTTGTCTTACGTCAATACATCTGGAGATATTACTTGAATAACCGTCAGGTACTGATACATTCTTAAGGGTTTTGAGAAATACTTCCTTGCCTGCATTTGTCAATGTTAACAAAGCAGGTGCATATTTACCGTCCTCATCTGGCCACAGCTCAAACCTCACACCAAACTCCTTTAGGTCTTTTCGCGCATTTAAGTGATCCTTCGAACGGCAAGAATCATTAAGTAAAGTGTAAATGATGTTGTCGCATACATTTTTCTAAATATGCATGACGTCAAAATTATGACGCAACATACTATTCGTCCAATACGGAAGTTTGAAAAATATACTTTTCTTACGCCATTGTTGAATTCCAGCATCAACCAAACCCTGACCTCGGGAACGTCGTTGTTGAGTCTCAACATCAGCTTCCACATTTTTTTCGAACACAACTTCAATATCATCGACTTGTCTTAAAATGTCAACGCCACTCAGATGTGGAGGAGAGTTTCGTCTTTCCTCTGTTCCATCAAACCTATTGCGGGCCATGAACAACCTCTGCAATCTTGGCTTAACTGGAAAGTATCTTAAAATTTTATTAGGCACCTTTTTTCGCTTCTTCCCCTTCTGTTTCGGTTTCTACCTTGATGCGGAGCACTTTATACAAGTTTCTCTATTTTCATGCTCACCCCCAATATAACATACAATCATTCTGACATGCATGAATTTTTGTGTAGTTCAACCCCAACTTATTAATGACTTTTTTAGCCTCGTAAAATGAAGGCGAAATCTTGGCATCTAGGAATACATCGACAAGCAACTCAAGTACCATCGACATTGCTTTGTCGCTTAACCCGCACAAACACTTAATATGATACAACTTCACCAAAAAAGACAATTTAGAATACTTTTTACACCCTTCATAGAGTGGTTGTTGACCATCTTTCAGTAACTCAAAAAAATCTGTGACACTATCATCCATCCTTTCTGCTGACTGTGGAATTGGCATATCCACAGAATCGATGCTCTCATTTTCGGGGTGAATCCCGAATGCATCACGGACAATGTTCTGCACAGGGTCATCTCGAACTTTAGGTTCGGAGACCTCAATTGAAATTATAGCATGTCCTACAGCAGGTTCTTCTGTAATCATTTCTCCGTGCAAACTCCAGAAATTGTATCCCACCGGAAATGGTTTGACGATCAAGTGTTGACGCACCACCTCGATTAGTTGCCATTTCTTGAATCTACACTTTGGGCATGGGCATATTATTCTACCTTCTACTCTAAAGTTGGCATTTGCGAATTCCAAAAATTCGTTTAAACCATTAAGGTACTCTGTTGATTGTCGAGGTTTATTCATCCAAGATTTATCCATAGCTGAAACAATTTTTGAAGAGGGTAAAAATAATTTACGTGAAAAAAATGTTTAACAAACTTGATGGTAATTGACATTTAATGAATCACCGAATAAAAAATCTCCGTCATTGGTTCCCTATAAATAACGAATTCTGATCCCAAAAAGATTAAGAAATATATATAAGACAGAGTGAGAATTAGAGAACTAAAATACCTATTTGACTTTAAAAAATGTATAATGTATGAAATTTATAGATTTCATTGGCAAGATTTGTCGTACCTTATTAAAGTGGGATAAATAATGTCTCCGCCTTGCATAATATGAAATAAAACACTTGAAATATCTCTACGAATCCAAGAACAAAAATTTTAATTTTTGAAACAGTGCCATTGATAAAATCTCTGATCATGTGCTAATTTTATTTGATTCTCCTAATGTCATCAATTTAAAATATGAGTTTCATGATCGAATCTCTACGAATCTTAACTATTTGGGAAGGCCAGTCACTAGCAGCAAAAAATAGAATTATGAGTTCATATATACCGCTAGGATTTCAATTATAGTATTTATATGATAAAATTTCTAACGAACTCATATAGGGAATTGAAACTTCAATTCCCTATCTGAAAGAGTAAAAGTAGTGGCCTATATCCGTCGCCATATATTCAAATTTTAAAAACTACGTGTATTTTTAAATTACTATTTTAATTCTTTTAAACAAATTCCTAATACTAATTCCGTCTATTTACTAATATTTATTACTTTACCTCATCACTTGAACAAATATTTAAATATTTTTGAAATAACTGTAATAAAATTTGACTATTACTAATTTATGTATATTATTTAAACACGTTTATCAATATAATAACTATTTTTTATTCATTTGCATCAATTTTAATTATATTTCTTAATTACTAAATAACTTATATTAAAATTAACTTCACTATCATTTTATACAAAATTTATAATATTATATATATATTTTAATTTATATTAAAACATACGTATATTTTTGAAGTTGTGTCACAATTTTTAAATATATTTTTAAATACTTAGTCTGTCTATTTATTAAAATTCATTATTTTACTTCATCAATTACACTTCAATTAATCTACTAAATTTATATCATTATATATTTTTTTTTTTATTTTTTAAAACCTACTTGTAATTTTTTTTTACAAATACTATTTTTAACTATGTATGTTTAATAATTTTTTTCATATTATTCTATCAATACAGCCTCAAGATCGTTATTTTTTGTTTTTTTAAATCATTTCTAATATTAGATACAAATATTTTACTTCAAAAATAATTAAGGCTAACAATTCAGCTTATTAAAAAAGACATTACGTCTTACATATTTTCAACGGACATGATATATTATAATATTAAACATCATAAACATTGTAAAAATATAAAAAAATTTAAATTTACTCATTCATGTACATCACAATGTAAAATATATTTCTACACTAAATAATAAGTACATAAAATATCAAATACTATCGCATTATAACATACAATTATTTAAAATAAAAAAATTACATTATATACCTTCAAAATGACTCCAAATAAATAACAAACAAAAATCAAAATCAAAATTGAAGTATCGTCACAAAATCTAACAAAAAAACAAAAAATAATATAAGAAATTATTTTAAACATACAACATAAAAAAAATTAAAAAAATTAAATGACATACCTTCAAAAAAATGAAGAGAAGCAGTCAACAATAACACCAATACTTGCAAATCACAACAAACACTCTTAGCAAATATATCATACGAAAAGCTTGAAACCAAATTTGTTCGTAAAACAAACAAGGAGGACCAGTGAATATAAAGGAGCACGCGGGATTTAACGACGGTTTAAAACCGTCACTATACCAGTTTTAAACCGTCGTAAAACCCATTTAACGACGGTTTTTCATTAAACCGTCGTTAAATTTTAAGATTCCCCACCAACGGTCCGAATTCCAAACGTTATAACTTCACGACGGTTTTCAGCGAAAACCGTCGTTAAATAACGACGGTTCTTAAGAAATCGTTGTGGATTGCCGTATCCTTTGTACGGTTTCGATAGCGTTAGACAGATTACCACAGTTTGATCTGAACCGTCCGTATATAACGACAGTTTTTATGAAACCGTCGTTAATTTCTGAAATTTAACGACGGTTTCATAAACCGTCTCTAAAGACAAGTTTGGAAACGGTTATTTCCGACCGTCTTAAAATTTTCGTCGCGATTCCCCGCCTTTCTTGTAGTGATATTTTTTAAAAATTCACGTGAAATCTAGAAGTTTCAGCACTATGATGATAGAGTCTTGCTGTCGTGATGCCAAAACGAAGAAAAAAAAATTACCATGACTGAGACCTCAACATTATGAAGCTAGATCTTGGCATTGCAACGTCAATGCAAAAATTTAGTTTTTAAAATAAGAGTTTGAATGAGATTAGATAACTCTTCTTCAACCTTGAAAAGATCCTTAGGTTACAAATTTCAATATCTTTGAGGGGTAGAACGAAGAGAGAATTGTCCAGAATATGAAAGAAGACACTCATTAGTCCAATTCCATCTCTTATTTTAGTTTTCTTCTTCTTTTTGTTGAACCTATGTTTCAACTTTAATTTGGGATGCGTTTAACTTTAATTATGAACTAAATACTTTTTATTTTGATTAAATTATTTTTCTTAATTGTAGTTTTCTACACTATTTTTTATATTTTTAATTGATCAGCCACTAATTAAATGATCCTTTAATCATAATGAAATTTAGAAATTATTTGTGTGTCTAGTTCATTGAGTAGGTAATCATAAATTACATATGAGATAAGAATATACTTACATGATTTGTGCAATATTTAATTAAAAATTATTTAACTTAACGAGTCTTTATTTGTTTAATTCACCTATGTAATTTGCAAAAATAGTTCTATTAAACATTGAAAAAAGTTAATGGATAAATTAAAGTATCTCAACTAATAATTACAATTATAAATTTTAAATTAAAAAAATAAAATAATTTAAAATGGATTAATTACAATAAAATAGAAATTTCTAAATTTTTTATCATTTGGCTACTTGTGAGTAACTTTTATTTTCTTTCTATTGCTTTCTTCTACTTTTGCATTCTTAATCAATTTTAAATTTAAACTGTTTAATTTAGATTAAAATTAATATAAGTACAGTAATTAATAATACTAATTAGTAAAAATGATACTTTATATTTACCTATAAATATTTTACTTTGACAGCGATTGCTTGCATCAGCCACCTTTAATTTCTTTGCTTCCTGAAGCTGCAATGCACTTTCATTTGGAAGGTCTCAATTTCTTATTGCAAATTCGTAACGTAGAAAACGTTGATTCTCAGTCATCGTGGATCCTATATGTGGCAGCTTGATAGCTATAGCCTAGTTTACTATTTTATAGAAAAGTAGTAGCACGTTCTTGACGAAGTCTTTTCCTCTTTTTAATTATTTTATCTTTATTTAATGACCCCTACTTTAATTGATTTTAGTTTTTGATATTGCCTTGGACCTTATCGAGTCATATAGTATATAAGCATGTGCTCTGATACAACCTTTAACCTTAAAACACCGAAGCCTAAGAGACGTACTCCCAAGTTCGGCCATGGCTACCCTTGTGTACTCGTTTCAATGGTTTTCTTTGTTCTTCCTAATCTTCTCCCTTTGTGGTGATGCCTTCAACATTCCAAGGTTAGGAATTTCAAGGAAAACCAACCAACATAAACCCCAAACCATGTCTTCCTCGAATCTACCTGAGGACCTCCAGACATTTTATTACACTCAAAGACTTGACCACTTCAACTATAGGCCCGACAGCTATGCCACTTTTCAACAAAGATACATGATAAATTTTAAGTATTGGGGAGGAGCTAAATCAGGTGCAGCCATTTTTGCATACCTTGGTGCAGAAGAACCTGTGGATAAGGATATAAATCCTGTTGGATTTCTTAGAGATAACGCCCCTCAATTCAATGCTCTTATTGTTTATATTGAGGTAAGAGTACGTAATATAAGCTAAAAACATCAAGTATTTGTGATCATCTCATGCTGCAACTATAACACGGAAATTATTTGATATTGTTTGATTTTTTATAGCATAGATACTATGGAAAATCAATACCCTTTGGGTCCATGAAAGAAGCTATGAAGAATGCAGATAATCGTGGCTATTTCAACTCAGCCCAAGCTATAGCAGACTATGCTGCTGTGCTTTTACACATTAAAAAACGTTTGTCTGCTCAGAATTCACCCATCATTGTTATTGGAGGATCTTATGGTGGAAGTAAGTGATCACGTATAACTTTGTTCTTCGATCCTTCAACTACTAAATATATGCCAACTAGAACATAAATTTAAACTATTAATAGCTTCTATACATAAAGGATTTTGTTATTGATTAGTTTTTCTCCACATGGATATGAGGGTTTAACTTTATTTTTTTCTTATGTAGTGCTTGCATCATGGTTCAGACTAAAATATCCTCACATTGCTCTTGGTGCTCTAGCTTCATCAGCGCCAATTCTTTACTTCAATGGCGTCGCCCCACAAGCCGGATACTACTATATTGTCACCAAGGATTTCAAAGTAGTTTATGTCAATTTTCTTTTTATTTATAAAAAATATAAAATCTATTTTATCAAAATCTTTCAACAACTTGTTGCAACCAGCGTATAATATATATTTTATTGAATCGTGCAGGAAACTAGTGAGAGCTGCTACCAAACTATACGTAAATCATGGCCTGAAATTGACAAAGTAGCTAAGATGCCTAATGGTCTTTCAATTCTCAGCAAGAAATTTAAAACCTGCAAGTAAGTTTTCTTCTCCACCATATTCATGTCAGTAATCTTTTGTTCAGTTTATTATCCATTAATAATCTTATTAAAATGTTTCTTATTTCAGAAAATTGAGACGTAGTTTTGAGCTAAAGGATTATTTAGACTCAATATATACTGAGGCAGCTCAGTATAATGAACCCCCTCTGTATCCCGTTAGGGTCATTTGTGAAGCCATTGATGCTGCAGCTGAGAAAACTGACACTCTTAGCCAGATATTTGAAGGTGTTGTCGCATATAAGAGAAATAATTCATGCTATGACACGAATGAATACAATCATCCCACTGAAACCAGCATAGGATGGGGATGGCAGGTTGGTCTAAGATGCAAGCCTAACCCCAACTTCAATTTAAAATATTTAATTTAAGTGGTAATTAATATCAAATACTTTTCTTAACAGAGATGTAGCGAGATGGTTATGCCAATCGGCCATGATAGGAATGATTCAATGTTTCCACCAGCCCCTTTCAATATGAAGAGCTTTGTCAATGAGTGCAGGAGCTTGTATGGCGTTCTTCCACAGCCTCATTGGGTGACAACATATTATGGGGGTCCTGTATGTTAATATCATATTCCCCTCCATCAAACATAATTAGCTTGCTTAATATGCTTTTTTATTTAAATCATATTATTGTCAAAAACGCAGGATTTGAAATTGATTCTACATAGATTTGGCAGCAATATTATTTTTTCCAATGGGTTGAGAGATCCGTACAGCTCTGGCGGGTAACAAGATAATAAACTGAATTTAATTGTCACACAATTTTTTTTCTTCGGCCAATTGGTGCTCTTTTTAATATCAATTTGATTTAATCATAACTTTTCTATATATTTTTTTTTCCTAAATAAATCACAGGGTGTTGGAAAGTATATCAGAGAGTGTCATTGCAGTGTCTACAGTCAATGGTACTTCTTCATCATACTCATTGCTGTTAATGCCTTTTAACATACACCCAAATGATATTAATTTTTTTAAAAAAATTGCAGGATCTCATTGCCTGGATATACTTGCAGCAAAACCAAGCGATCCTCAGTGGTTGGTGATGCAAAGAAAGACGGAGATCAAGATAATTAAAGGCTGGATTGATGAATACCAAGCTGATCTACTAACACTAAACAAACGAGTTCATGCAAAAACTCCAAACTCTAAAGTTGATCTAGAATAACGAAGAAGAAGAAGATGGATGATATAAGCTAGATAATAATGTAATGGGTTTAGTGTTAAACGAAATCATTAAAGTAGTGTGCTGAAAGTAAAGTGAGAACAAGAAAATGTCATCGTCGCTGGCAAAGTGAGTGGCAGAATAATACACAATGAATGTTGAAGTAGTGATTTAGAATTATAACTTTCTTACGTGGAATTCACCAATGTTTGCTGCGAATGGAACCTGAAATTGCATCCAATCATATATTATAATATAAAAAATATTTTAGTTTATAATCGTTGAATAAATTTTTATCTATAAATAATTTTAAAAAATATTTTTTATTATATATAATAATTTAAATATTATTAATAAATAAAAAATTATTTACTTACAAAATATCAACTCGAATAATATGTGCCATCTTGTTAGTATTTATGAGGGGAACATAGAGCAATTATGCTTCCTGGCAGCAGGCACGCACTAATTAAGATGTGTGTGGGTATGCCCCCTCTTCTAAACGTTATCTTTACCTGTTATTTTATGTATGTGCTCGAGGAACATTAGGCTTCTTTAATACCAAACCAAAGTGGAGTCCACAAAAGTAAGTCAACTTCGTAAAGTGATGTGCAAAATGTTCTTTATAATTAAAAAGTATTTAAACAAGAGAAAAGCAAGTGTGGTTAAAATAAATCTTATTCTTTGGGAATATCAGTATTTACTAACAAATTTATATAATGACTAAAATTAGAGGACCTCTAGTTGCTAATAATCAAGTTTAAAGTGGGTGGTTTATTCTTAGATGGATCTTTTATTTCGTATAATAAGATTTTATTAAATTAATAGACATAAAATTTGAAGATTTAGCATGGCATTAGATTTATTTTAAGCGTAAAACATACAAAGCAAGAGAAAATACACTTCTAGAATTCAAACAGAAAATTATAAACCATCTGACAACTGCAACAAGAAAATACTTAACAGAGACATAAAATAGGCAACACATCCCTTATTTCTCGTCGTAGAATGTTATCTTTAAAATTGTTTTTTGTTTTATATAATATTGCTAAAAGGAGGACACAAAATTTGAAAATGAAGTGAACAATTATGAGAGAGAGAGAAGAATGTAAAGAAGATTTTATGAAGTATGCTGGGAAAACTTTTTTTATTTATTTTTTAGACAAAGGTCAAATAGTTAAAATATATTAATACTAGCTACTAAAAATATAATACCGAGAGATAAAATGATTCAACGAGAGACAACTCAGATTTAATTCTCAAATACATCAACTTACAAAAATAAGTATTATAATCAAAAATATTAAAAAAAAATACTCGTTTAAAATACTAATATATTAAATTACAATTTTAATATAACAAAAATACAATTTATACAATCAAAAAGTGAAAAAAGTTAAAGATGCATTTTAAAAGATATAATACATTCATAACATTTTTTAAAGTTAATTTTTTAATTTTTTTTACTTAAATAAATATAAAATTATAAATCTAATTTTATTTTTTTTATATTTAAGTATAAAAAAATATATCTAAACTTAAAAATATAAATATAAAAAATTTAAAAATTTAAAAATTTAAAATTGTTATGAATTCATCTGTTGTGGATACTCATTTAGGTTCTCAACTCTCAAAATAATGAATATTATAAATACATTTATTATTATGAGTGTCTTTTTATTTTTTCAACTCTTAAAGTCATTGAATCTTATTTATTCTTCTTGACTTTTGGGTTATCTTCTTTTATGATTATATACCTATAAATAGAGACTTCTATGAATCAATGGAACAATAAGGACTTTTTTTTTATGTATTATTTTTCTTTAAGTGCTTTTACATTATATTTCCTCCTTATGTAAAATTTCATTTACAACACGTTATCAGCACAAATTTGCTCTTGGCTATTCGTTTTCAAATCACAAAAAAAAAAAAAAATTATTGTGTCCCCAATGCTATTAGAGTATTTGAGGTTGCTGAAACTACAATTTTAAGGTAATTCAATTTTTTTTTCATGTTTACATCTAGAAGAAGAATGGAGTTAGTAATATGTATTTGAGTTTGTGGGGTAAATTTTTTTTAGAAGAATTTTCATTATCATGCATTTTCGAAAGGTATGTGACTTTATTATTACTTGACATTGCATTTGCTTATGTAAAAAATGAATTTGGTACTATAGATTTATATTATGATTTACATAAAATTAATTATGGCTGTTTCATAAAAAAATTTATTCACAAAAGAAATTTAAAAAGAAAAATAATATTTCACTGGGATATCCATATATGCTAAGATAAATTTTTCTGTGGTTAGTCCTTACAATTAATTTAACATAATAGTATTGCCCATGTTGGGATAGTTTTTCGGATATATTATAGTTCCTAAATGTGTAATCAGTGCAAAAACGCTTGTGGATACTGGTAAATTGTTCATGTTTGATGGTCATGTATAACAAAATGAGAATTATCATTTTTAGATCAACTCATGTTAATAAGGATTATTAATTACGTTTCTATTTAATCCTATATCTGTATGAATACCTCAAAAGTTGTTTTAATGTAATTATTCTTGAAAATACCATAGATGAATTTTTATTTTTCATGGTTTATTATGTTTTCATCTCATCCAAGATAGTGAGAAATTTTGTAGAAATATCATAAAACGTACTTGAGAGACTAATAATTCTCTTGTGGGTTGATTTGAATGAGAATTATAATCATTAGAAAATTAATTTTGTGAATTGTATATTTATGAGTACTCCATTTTTAAAAATTTATATTTTGTTAAAAATTAAATTACAATTTTCTACAATATAATTGAAAAATCTTCTATAATACGGACTATAAATTAAGCATGACCTCTAGTTGATATCTATCTATATATTTTATTTAATTGAATCATCTATATGGATATATAATTATACCGTATGCGGTTGTAGGTATTTTTGAACTTGGTATGTGAGATATTGTATAGAAAGCCAATTAATTGCCTACTTTACTAAATAATTTGTAAAATGTGAAACGCTTCACTTTATCTTTCTAAATTAGTTAGATCCTATGTTATGATTATTTATCGCTTGGATCTATATAGTGCCATTTTATACCATCCAATTTATATTGTATCTAACTATTTGAAAAATAATTCTTTTAATGCACTGTTCACAATTTACAAATTGCTTATGTTAAGTCTCGTATACATAAAAGAAGTATTTGCGAACATGTTACAATAAATTAGAAGTTTATTGATTCAAAAACTTTCACTATTTGACATGGTCGGTTAGGGCATTCTGGATCAATAATAATGCGAAAAATTATTGAAAATTCACATGGACATCCATTGAAAAACCTAAAGATTTTTCAATCTAAGGAATTCTTATGTGTTGTTTGTTCTTAAGGTAAATTTATTGTTAAGTCATTACTAGTTAAAGTTGAAACTGAATTTTCAACATTTTTGGAATGTATACATGGTGATATATATGGACCTATTCATCCTAAATGTGAGCCATTTAGATATTTTATGATATTAATAGACACATTCAGTCGATGGTCTCATGTGTGCTTACTATCAACTTGTAATCTAGCGTTTGCAAGATTACTTGCTCAAATAATTCGATTAAGAGTACAATTTCTAAATTATACAATTAAATCCATTCGCCTTGATAATACTATTGAATTTTCCTTACAAACTTTCAATAACTATTGTATGTCGATTGGCATAAATGTTGAATATCTTGTAGCTCATGTTCATACACAAAATGGGTTAGCTGAATCATTTATTAAGCAATTTCAATTAAAAGTTAGACCCTTGCTTATGCGAACAAAGCTCTTTGTTTCTGTTTGGGGACATGCAGTTTTATATGCAACAGCACTAATACACATCAGAACAAGTTATCATAAATATTTTCTTTTACAATTGGCTTATAGTCATAAGCTAAATATTTCTTATCTCAGAATTTTTTTGAGTGTGTGGTATATACATGTTTTAATAACTCCACCATAACGCACTAAGATAGGTCCTCAAAGGAGATTAAGAATATATGTTGAATATGATTCTCCTTTTATTATAAGATATTTTGAGCCAATGATAGGAGATATATTTACGGCATATTTTGCCGATTGTCATTTTGATAAACCAATCTTCCTAACATTAAGGGGAGAACATGAAAAAACAAGCTGATCAAATAAATTATATGGAATGCTTTGTTATATCTTAAACTTCACACAAAACAATATAAACTTAAGTTTAAAAGATAATTCACTTATATAGAATAGCAAATCAACTGCCAGATGTATTTACTGACCTAAAAAAAGTGATCAAATCACATATACTAGCTATAAATACTCATGTACGGATTTATGTCCTCGAAGGATAATCCGTTAGTGAAATCACTAACAAGTCTAAAACACGTCAAAAGCGTGATAGATCAATCGATTTAAAAGATAAAAATTCCCGTAAAAAGAAAAAAATAATTATTCAATATCAGAAATAGATGCTCTTGAAGAGAGTAGAGACATAACAACCAAAGTACTTCCAGAAGAAGTTCAGGTACCTGAAATTGATGAAATTGATGAAAATGAAGAAATCTCAATAAATTATGTATCTACGGGGAAACGATTAAATCGAAAAAAAACAGTTGTCAACAACATTTTTGTGTATACAGTAGCGCTTAATATTTTAAATGATAATGATGATTATGAACCTACATCTGTCGATGAGTGTTGATGTAGATGTGATTGGCAAAAATAGAAAGATGCAATTCAAGTAGAATTAAATTCACTTAAAAATCGTGAGGTATTTGGATCTATAGTTCAAACACCTGAAGGTGTTATACTCGTTGGGTACAAATGGGTATTTGTACGTAAAATAAATGAGAAAAATGAAATTGTGAGATACATAGTATGACTTGTTGCACAAAGTTTTTCACAAAAATCTGAAATTGATTATAATTTCACATATTCTCATGTAGTAGATGTAATTATATTTCGGTATCTCATTAGTCTAACAGTACATGTAAAACTTGATATACATCTTATGGATGTTGTTATAGCCTATTTATATGGTTCACTTGATAGTGACATATATATGAAAATTTCAAAAGAATTTAAGATGCTTGAAGCATATAATTCAAAAATTTCGAAAAATTTATTCAATTAAATTACAAAGATCTTTATATGAATTAAAATAGTCTGGACGAATGTGGTGTAACCATCTCAGTGAATATTTATTAAATGATGATATTATAAGAATGATCATATATGTCAATGTATTTTTATAAAGAAAGCAAATCAAGACTATTATTATGGTGTATGTTGATAATTTAAATATTATTGGAACTCCTGAAGACATTATAAAGACAGTAAAGTGTTTAAATAAAGAGTTTGAAATAAAATATTTTAGAAAAATAAAAATTTGTCCTAGATTACAATTTGATCATTTGAGAAATAAATTTTTTATTTCAACTTATACAGAAAAAGTTCTAAAAGAATTTTACATGGACAAAACACATCCATTAAATATCACAATGGTTATTCGCTAATTTGATGTGAAACAATATATTTTTCGACCTCAATATGATAATAAAGAAGTTCTTGGTCCTGAAGTATCATATCTTAGTGCAATTGGTGTACTGATGTATCTTGTCAATAATACAATGCTTGATATAACTTTTGTTATCAGCCTGTTAGCTAAATTTAACTCTTGTCCAATGCGAAGACATTGGAATAGAATTAAACATGTCTTTCGATATTTCTGAAGTACTATTGATATGGGATTGCTATATGCAAATAGAGCTAGACCATAACTCATTGGTTATGCAGATACTAGATGTTTATGTGATCTACATAAGGCCCGATCTTAAACATGATATTTATTTACACGTGGTGATACAACTATATTATGGCGTTCTATAAAACAAACACTTGTTGCTACTTTTTCAAATCATGCAGAAATTATAACAGTTCATGAAGCAAATTATGAATGTATTTGGTTGAGATCCATGACTCAATAAATCCGAGAGACATGTGGACTATTTTTTAGAAAGAGGACTCTAACTATACTATACGAAAATAATATTGCATATATAGCTCAGTTGAAATAAGAATATATTAAAGGAGATAAAACAAAACATATCTCACCAAAGTTCTTTTTTTATTCATAAACTTAAAAAGAAAGATGATATTGACGTACAAATTCATTTAAGTGGTAATTTGACAGATTTATTTATCAAAATCTTACCTACTTCAACATTTGAAAGACTAGTATATAAAATTAGGATGTGTTGACTCAGAGATATTCAATTATACTAAGAACAGATGGAGTATACAAAGAATGATGTACTCTCTTTTTTTTTCACTAAATTTTTTTTCTTACTGAGTTTTTCTCTAGTAAGATTTTAATGAGGCATATTCTTTATAAAATAGACATTCAAAGAGAAGTGTTATGAATTCATCTATTGTGGATGTCTATTTAGATTCTCAATTCTCAAAACAATGAATATTATAAATAGATTCATTATTATGAGTGTCTTTTTATTTTTTCAACTCTTAAAGTTATTGAATTTTATTTATTCTTATTGATTTTTGAGTTATCTTCTTTTATGATTGTATGCCTATAAATAGAGGTTTCAATAAATCAATAGAAGAATAAAGACATTTTTTTATTTATGTATTATTTTTCTTTAAGTGTTTTTAAATTCTATTTTTTTATATATAAAATTTTATTCATAACAAAAATTTTATAGTTACTCTTTTTAATCTAAGAGAACAAAATGGGTGCAATGCTGAGAAAAACTTAAATCCACGGATAGCCCATTAAAGGTCCATAGAAATTGTTGGCGTAAACTGATCCATGAATTTGTGTAGACCATGGGCTTGACTTTATTTCATTAACTGCTCCATCAAAGTCCATGATTTTGCCAGTCCAAAAAACAAAAAAAGTCCATGATTTTAGGTGCTTCCTTACAACACGCCTCTAACGTCAGGTGGGCCCGTATTTCATGACTTCACACGTCTTGTCCCCAGCGGTCAACCAGTCCAACTTGACCCAAAATCCCATTAGTCAAGTCAGTGTAGAAGGGGTGGGGCCTATGTCGTGCGTTTTGTCTTTCTCTTTACCCAATTCAATTAACCAATCAACGAACTCTCTTCGGAGAATAGAAAGCCGAAAGAGATCCAAATCACTAGAGAATCTTATGATTATGTAATGGCTTTTGCGAAGTTTAAGAGTCATGGTTACGGCAACTCTCCATCGACGCTCAGCAGAAACCGAGCTGCGATATTAATACATCACATTAAAATGGACTCCTAGTCCTCTAAAGCTTAAGCCTCGAAAGTGGGGACAGCGTGGTGTGGAAGTGGCGGGACGGAAAGGAAAAGGAAACCATCGAGAGTGAAAGGAATAACCGATCCCGCTGAGAATGTGCGAGTGGGATCCACGTCGCTCTAAACCTGACTGGAGAAAAAAGCAATTTAATAAATAAAAAAGACTAGAATATATATATATATATATATATATATATATATATATATATATATATATATATATATATATATATATATATATATATATATTTTTTTTTTTTTTTGAAAGGATTCGGCTCCATCCATCAGGAAAACCAGTGCTACTAAGAAATCGCCTAACTTCTCTTTACGCGTTATTTAGATAAGAAAGGTACAGATAACAGAGTGTCCTGCTTCTCCCCTAAGTTTCCGAATTCCAAGACCCCCAATGAAGCTTCCTGGCAAACAGACGTGCGAAATGAATAAAAAATTATCCTGATATTCTTTTCTTCGCCTGCGGCAAGGGCATGATCTTATGTTTTACAGAAAGAAAAAGTTAATATTCTTTTCCAACGATGCTTACGTTTCATTTGTTACGCGGAATTCAGTCGATGGAATGAAAATTTAATTTTTTATTTTATTAAATTACCGTGTTTGATAGATAAATTGAGCTGTCCTATGAAATAAAGTATAATCAAGCTAAGTAATACGTATTCTTTCTGAAAAGCAAAAGAAAAACAGAATAACATATAAAAAATCAAAAATATCCTCTTTTTTTTTTTCGTTTACTCTTGTTTACTTTTCTTCGATCCCTGCAAACAATATTTTCAGCTTTTTTGTAAAATGTGAAGATTTTTAGTGTGTTTGATTTTGCGATGAATTCCTCTAAAACTTATTTTTAACGTAATTTTTGCAAAAATAATAAAATATTACTTTTATAAAAATTACGTTTACATTAAGAGAAAAACTAATCTAAACACACACTTTTTTCTTTTACAAATTATTTATGAAGACTTTCTTCATAAATAATAAATAATTAAAAACGTATTTAAAAATAAAAATAAAATAAAATAAATAATTTCGTATTTTTCTCTTTACAAATTATAAACTATTTATTATTAATAAATAAAATAAAAAATAATATTTAAATTATTTCTCAATTTTATTAATATTTTAAAAAAAATATTATTAATTATTTTTAAATAATTTTTTAAAATTAAATAATATTATTTTATTATTTTTATACTTTAAGAGTATTTTTGTCTTTTTGTCAACTTTTTATTTTATTCCATTCCATTGCGTACAAAACATAATTTTTTTATAATATTTCATTTCATTCTATTTTATTTTTAATTTTTATTTTATTTTTTTTCATTTTTTTTTGTCACAAACCAAACGATACTTTACACTAACAAAAGAGAGTGATAAATACGGAGAATTAAAAATAAATAAATTACATTAACACCTTTTTTAAAATTTATAAAAATTTCACTCAAATTTTTTAATTTTAAATTGAACTAATTTTATAAAATTTATAAAATTACAATTACACTCTCTTAAATTTAAAAAAAAATGTATATTCATTTTTTTTATTTTAAAGTTTTATAAATATTTATTTAAATTTTCAATTATTTATATTGTATTTAATTAAAATTTTATGAATTTGTAAAGAAGATGTAAAAAATACGAGTTTTATTAATAATTTTATAAATAAAAATTAAAGAACAAATGAATATAAGTTTTGAAAAGTTAAAAAAATGAATGTAATTTATTTTTTAAAAATATATATATATATAATTTAAAATTTATGGTGGGAAGCACCAAGCTTATTCTGACTGACATCGTACACCTTGAAAACCATGGAAGAGGGAGCGCCGCCCAGGTGTTATAGCTTGGAAATCTTTTCTGCTTCTTTTCATTTTTCTTTGGACCACGCGCTTCCCCTAACCCACTCATTTCTTACTCGCGCCGTACTCAGGACACGTTCCACTTCACCAACACATTCCAAACAACGCTTTGTGTGCGAGAATCCATGCGCTGCAATTACTCTGCAATCTACAGTTGAATACTACGAGTGTTGAGCAGTTGGAGGCCTTCCACTTCGGGTTTGTGACGTTGCCTCTTCCTGTTAGGGTTACTACTACAGTGACGACCTTTCGGTGATGCCAGCAAATTAAAGAATCTGTCCGTTTGGCAAGCTGTTTATTTTTTTTATTTTGTTTTAAAAAAACCTTTTTACTTTTATTTTGTCTGTCAAAAATTGAAAATTATTTTTAAATATCAACCGAATCTTTAAAAAAATAATTTTTTTTAAAAAAATTTCAATGTAAAAATAAAAAATTATTTTTATTATAAATAAATGTACTTTTATTTAAAATTATAAAGTTTTTCATTTTTTTCCTTTTTAAATAGACTCTATACTTACTTAGATACATAAAATTTTATTCTTTAATTTTTTAAATTAAAATATTTTATTGTAAAAAAATATTATTTTGATTGATAAAAATTCATAATTAAAATTTTGATATGATTTTATAAATTTATTTAGAGAAAAAAAAATTTATATGTATATTGTGATTTTTTTTATTCTGTATTTTGATTACATCAACTTAAAAATCATTAAATTGAATATTTAAAATTATTTTTTATTCAAATAATGTTGATTTCAAAATTATTTTTAAACAGCTCCTTTTTAGCAGTTTAATAGTAACAAAAATATTTTTAAATATTAGCCAAATATTAATAATATTAATAAATGTGCTTATAAAATATATTTTTAATTTTTAATTTTTTAAAAGAATAATTATGATAAAAAAAATTTAAAAATTAACAATAAAAAATATGTTTATAAAAAAAATAAAATTCTTCTCAAAATCATCCTTATTAAAATTCATTGATTGTAAATATTAATAAAATCCATCCTATGGAGAGGGTGGTGTGTCCAAACACCAGAAAATCAATAGGTTAAAACTGCCCCCATGAACTTTCCGCCGTGAAGAAAATCCAGTTTATAATTTACCGAAAGAAAAATTTAAAAAAAAAATTCCACATTCCCACGTCCCTCATTTCTCGCTTTTTTGTTTCATTCCTCTATATATACTCCGACACTGCCAGCTTCGGTTTCGAAGTAGTCTTTGTATCTTCTTCTTTCTATAAATCTAGTCTTCTATCTTTCCGCATGCAATTTAGAAAAATCTCATCTTAGACTCCAACTTTTTTATTCTTTCAAACATTTTTCATTCCGTCAGCGACAATGTCTCGCCGTGGTGGAGGAAGACAAAGTGAAATTCGTCGGGTGGAATCGTCTCCGGCGCCATCTCAATCCACTAGGGGTAGGGGCGGAGCTGCTGCTCGAGGTCGGACCCAAGGGCGACGGGGCCGTGGTGCTACTTCTGTTCCAGTCACTCCTGCTCCTCCGTCTCCGGCCACTACTCCGTCGGTAATGCAGGGTGCTCTCCCCATTTCGTCCACTTCGCAGCCAGCTACGGCTTCCACGGCATCTCCATCTGTAGGTTCGTCTTCGTCTTCGGCTTCGGCTTCGGCTTCAACTTCAGTAGATACTCTGAGTTATAAAGTTGAACAAGAGTTGACATTGCAGCCATCGGCACCCTCGTCCTCCAAAGCTGTGAGATTTCCTGATCGACCCGATTACGGTAAAATCGGAAGGAAGATTCAAATACGCGCAAATCATTTTCTTGTTCAAGTTGCCGATCGAGATCTCCATCATTATGATGTCAGTATACTTCAATTTTTTTTTCAGTGTTTACTTTAACACACTCCCATTTCTTCATAAACTCATTTCGTCTCACTCTCATCTTCCTTAATTTAAATGTGTTATAACTAAATATTGCTTTGCCTATCTTATTTAATTTTAAAATATATGCTGCATTTGTCCGCCCACGTCGATGCCTATTTTGAGTTTTTCTTTCTCGTATAACTTATCGTCGATTTTACCTGCATTTTATTTCGCGTCTTCCATTTTTTGTTTGCTAACTGCTATCCTGTTTCTGTTTTTCAAATCTCAACCCCTTTTTAGTAATTGGCAAAGGGTATATACTACTAGTCTTACTTTACGGTAGGCAAGGTTCATATCTTCGCTGCAGATAGTTATCAGCTGTTTGGCTTTTTGTGTCACTCCTTGACATAATGTTTCTGTCTCGGTTTATTTGGGAAAGCCTGACAATTTTATTTTGGTATTAGGTATCTATAACTCCAGAAGTTACATCAAAAAAGATCAACAGAAATGTGATAAGTCAGTTAATCCAATTGTACTATGAGTCACACTTGGGCAAGCGATTGCTAGCTTATGATGGCCGGAAGAGTATTTTTACAGCTGGTCCATTGCCCTTCACCACAAAAGAATTCGTGGTCAGGTTGGAAGACAAAGAAGAACATGCCGGTTCAGCCAGGTGTGTTTCCCATTAATCAGCTCTTCTTATATATATCGTGTTATAATATGTCTTGAATGGCTAATTCTTGCTTGTGATACAGAAGAGGACGTGAGCGCGAGTTTAAGGTCACTATTCGATATGCTTCTACGGCAGACCTCCATCATCTGCAGCAGTTTCTAAATCGTCGACAGCTGGACAGTCCACAGGAAACCATTCAAGCTCTTGATGTTGTTTTGAGGGCATCGCCATCAGAGAAGTAGAGTTTACGATTTTTCATTTTAGTATTTATTAGTTGCTTTTTATATGTTGAAGTGACCTTGTAAATATTTTACCTATAGGCACACTGTTGTGGGAAGGTCGTTTTTCTCACCCTTTTTGGGTCCAAGGGGTGAGCTTGGTGATGGTATAGAATACTGGAGAGGATATTATCAAAGTCTTCGCCCAACCCAGATGGGACTTTCCCTCAACATTGGTTCTGCTTCTCTCAATAATTATTATCCTCTTTGCGCATTGAGTGCTTATGTAGAGCGCTTTACGTTTAATTTACGATTGAAGTTCGATTCCTGTCTTTATCGTTGATAATTCTTATGTTGCAGATGTATCTGCCAGGTCATTCTATGAACCTATTGTGGTGACTGAATTTATAGCAAAACATCTTAATTTGAATTTTTCAAGGCCTCTATCTGATCAGGACCGTGTGAAGGTATTTTGTGTTTCATGAAAATGATCCTTTGGACTGAGATGACTGTGGCTGTGTACCAATCTTACATATTAAGAAATAGTGCTCTTTCTTGTCTCTCTCTTGTCTCTCTTCTTGTACATTCAGGTTAAGAAAGCTTTGAAAGGAATTAAGGTAGAACTTACTCATGGTCAGTATACTAAAAGTTACAAAGTTACTGCAGTCTCAAGAGAACCACTCGGCGAGTTAATGTGAGCTTTTTGTTTTGTATTTTTATTGTTGCCCCCATTTACTTTTTGAGGGGTGGGGTTAAACTCTATTCTGTTCTATACATGGAATTTAAAGCACAAAATTTTGTAGAAAATTAATTGTGGACCTGTTTTTTTTTATCTATCTGAAATACATAATTGCATTCTATGTCGTTAAGTGCATCACTTGGGCAAGTGTAATAGCATAAGGCCAAGATGCCATATTTTGTTTAGTTTTTTATGAGTAAAACATGGATTTAAACTATTTTTGTGTTCATGCAGAAAATTAGCATGCTTTGATCTCCTGCTAGTGATCACTTAAAATTGGTTAAGTGTAAAATGCCAGGGCTCCTTCAAGTTGTAGTTTATATCTGGGATGCTTTATATTTGTATTCATGCATGTGTCTTGTTTGCACAATCCAACTGGGAATTTTGTACTTCGATGTTTCTTAGGTTTACTCTTGATGACAATAGAACAGAAATGACTGTTGTTCAATATTTCCGTGAGAGATACGGTGTTGTGCTCAAGTATTTGGCTCTTCCTGCCCTCCAAGCTGGGAGTGACACAAGGCCTATTTATTTGCCTATGGAGGTTTTTCTTCTCTTTCTCCCTATGTATGCTTAGTAAAGCATAAAGTAGCATGCATTGTTTTTTGTGTTTTCTTAAGCTTTGTTTATGAAGTTTTTTCTTTGCGTTGTAGCTCTGTCAAATTGCTGCTGGACAGAGGTACTCCAAGAAATTGAATGAGAAGCAAGTAACTGCACTTTTAAATGCAACCTGTCAGCGACCTCTTGACAGGGAAAATAACATTAAACAGGTACATTTATGATGCGTGTTAATGTTAAATGATTTATATGTTATTTTTTTGGATTCATCATTTTGCTACTTTGCAGATGGTTAGGCATAACAATTTCAACAGAGACAAGCTTGTGCAGGAATTTGGAATTCAAGTGAGGGAAGATCTTGTGTTGTGTGATGCACGTGTTTTGCCTCCACCGATGGTATACATGGGCTTAGATTTGAGAGATATGCTGGAAAACTTTTTACCTTTCTTTTATTTTGAGCATCTCTTTTTCTTCACTGCAGCTTAAATATCATGAAACTGGGAGAGAATCAAATGTTGAACCCTCTAGGGGTCAGTGGAATATGATAAATAAGGTGAAGCAATTATTGGTTCTAGTTTCTATCTGTGCTTTGTAACATACTGCCTGCTAGTTCATCATCTGGAAAAGTCGACTCTATGGAATTGGATTTATTTTCATTTTTAAGATTCAAATTGAGAACTGGACTCCTTATGCCTTGGAGAAGCGTAATGTCATTATATGTCTCAGTAAATAGAAAGATGATGCGAAGTAATCTATTTTCATTGTTTTTATAGTAACTAATTCTTTGTCTTTAAGGATTTGATTCCTAAGCAGATGTAATCTTTTCTGGTTTTTTTATTTGTACCAATCTTTGTTGGTAATTGTGTAGAAAATGATTGATGGTGGAAAGGTGCTATATTGGACTTGTCTCAACTTTTCTACACGATCAAACAGAGATTTGCCATTTCAATTTTGTAGTGAGCTGGTTAATATGTGTATCAGCAAGGGAATGGTATGAGGTTGTGTTTATTCTATTCGGTTGTGTGATTATCTCCTGCCCCAGATCTTATAACTGAATTGTTCTTTTTACTTTGTTGGATTTTGTGCTAGGTTTTCAACCATGACCCTTTACTTCCTATAAGCTCAGTTCATCCTAGTCAAATAGAGAGAGCTCTCGTGGATGTTCATAAGCAGTCTACTGCAAAAATTGCTAACATGAAGCAGCAGGGGAACCTTCAGTTGTTGATTATAATCTTGCCTGATAACAAAGGGTCTTATGGTGGGTGTACAGATCAAAACTACAATGGAATCTTAGAATTTGGTTTCATCTGCTTTAAAATGTTATGTGGTTCTTGCAGGAAAGATAAAACGCATATGTGAAACAGAATTGGGAATAGTGTCTCAGTGCTGTCAACCCAGGCAAGCTGCAAAGCTAAATAAGCAATATCTTGAAAATGTGGCCCTCAAGATTAATGTTAAGGTCTATTTTATCCAATATATTGCATCTTGTTCGGTAATTAATGTGGTTATTTCCAAATTTTAAGATTATTGATCATAAATAGGCTGGTGGACGAAACACAGTGTTAAATGATGCTATACAGAGAAGAATTCCACATGTGACTGATCGCCCAACAATAATCTTTGGTGCGGATGTAACACATCCACAGCCAGGGGAGGACTCAAGCCCTTCTATAGCAGCTGTAAGCTTTCTCATGCCAGATAATTATATATAGATTTTCACTGTTTGATTGTTGAAGAATTGCTATAGGTAGTGGCATCCATGGATTGGCCAGAGGTCACAAAGTACAGGGGAATTGTGTCTGCCCAGACTCACCGTGAGGAAATTATACAAGATCTCTATAAATCATTTAAGGATCCTCAGAGGGGAATTGTCCACAGTGGAATTATTAGGTAAGGGGTTTCTGCTGCTGCATCTGTTGAGAACCCTGAATGGTTGTCACCTTTTTTTTTTTTTTTTTTGCAGGGAGCTACTTATTGCATTTTATAAATCAACCAAAGTTAAGCCTCACAGGATCATATTCTACAGGTAGATTTTGATTTTATAAAGGTATATGTTCCATATAGTTTTTGCATATAAATGTGAGTGTACTCGTAATTTTTTTCAATTTCAATTTTGGCTTGGCAGAGATGGAGTTAGTGAAGGCCAATTCAGTCAGGTTTTGCTTTACGAGATGGAAGCAATAAGAAAGGTATGTCTCTAAGACCTTAGCAAATCAGGGTTGAAGTGGATGCCAAGAATTGAGATTTATTGTAGAAAATATCAAGAATAACTGCTTTATAATTGAGGATGATATGGATAGAATGTGAAATGAACGCCATGAACTTTGAATACACAGTTCATCTAGTTGTCCATTTTATTAAATACACTTGTTGCAGTGTTGCTTTATCTGCAGATGATCTAGTCTTTATCTACATGAGAAATTTGACACATTTCTTGTGTATCAGGCTTGTGCTTCATTGGAGGAAAATTATCAACCAAGAGTAACCTTTGTGGTGGTACAGAAAAGACATCACACCCGTTTCTTTCCTGTAAATCACAACAACCGGGATCAGACAGATAAAAGTGGAAATATTCTGCCAGGTCTTACATTTTCCTTTTACTAAGCCATATTTTCTATTAAATGCATATTTTGTTATGCTAAATTGCGGTGGGCAGGTAGCCTCATTTGAATTCCCTCTTAATCCTTACTTGCATGAAAGTCTTTCTTCTTTTATTAAAGCTCTGCTCAGGTGCATATTTCCGTGGCCTTCACTTTGTCTTCAGCTTACTGATTTGAAATTACTTTTCCCATATCTGTGAAGGTACTGTTGTAGATACAGCTATTTGCCACCCGAGAGAACATGATTTTTACCTCAACAGCCATGCTGGAATTAAGGTAACATCATTTTGCTAGATCAACTGCACCAGTTTGGTACTTCTTATTGTTCAAAATATGGCATTTGACATAGCTCTAATTTTGGTGACACCACCAATAACATTTATGAAACAGGGAACCAGCCGACCTACGCACTATCATGTACTATATGATGAAAACAACTTCAGAGCGGATGAATTGCAGACTTTAACAAATAATTTATGTTACACGTAATTTTTTTCACTATTAACACTTAATTTTCTTTTATTCTTTTATTTTTTTATTTTTTATGGGTTAAGAAGTATGACTTGTGAGTTTTTGCTGTTATTTTTCAGGTATGCAAGATGCACTCGATCAGTTTCAATAGGTTTATCCCTATTTCCCTCTTGATTGTTTTTTTTTCCTAATTTGCCAAGAGGGTATATACTTGATGAATTATCGTTTTCCTGAGGTTTATTATTTATTGCAGTTCCTCCTGCCTATTATGCACACCTGGCTGCTTTTCGAGCTCGATACTACATTGAAGGTGAGACATCAGAAGTAGATACTGCAAGTGGAAGTAGGATAGTGACCCTTCCCTCAATCAAGGAGAATGTGAAAGATGTTATGTTTTACTGCTGAGATAGCTTTAGTAACTTTCGGATTTATTAAGATATAGAGACCAATTCCTCCTATTTTGGGATTATTATGTTAATATCTATATACGGCGTCTACTGAACGACCCTTGGGATAATGTCAAAGGTGTTATATTTTACTGATGAGAGTGCTTAATTAGCTTTTGGATATATTAGGATGCATGGACTGTATTTTTGGGTTAGTATGTTAATATCATACAACATTTCCCTCAACCAATATCAAAGATGTGTTTTATTGCTGAGAGAGCTTATGTAACTCGGAGATTTTAGGATATGTTAATATTATATACAAGCCTACTGCACCTACTCTTTCATCTTATATCTCAAGCTCTTGACTTGCATCAATCAAGGCGAGATAGCAAATGCCTTTACCTAGGTTTATGAATTTTACGACCCAAGCTTTTTTTCTTTTCTATTTTCCAACGGCGATATAAATCAAATTATAAATCTAAACAACGTAACCCTACAAAGGTAGTTATACAGACGACCTCTGATACATGGACCCCACTTGGGAAGATAAAAGCAGAAAAGAATCAAAAAGTAAATATTAGATCCTCAGTTTGACAGATCAAATCTTCTTCGTATTACAATTTTTCCAAATGTTTTAAAAGTTTGGACAAAACATGTGGTATTCTATATGCACATAATAATGTCATCAAGCGAATTGAAGAAAATCTAGTTACATCTTTCTTTCTTTTTTTTGGACAAAAAAATCTAGTTACATCTTGAAAGGTAGAAATTTAGCCGTAGTATGATTATAAATTTTTTTAACATCCTCTAGCTGTTACAATTCAATTTATGACATGATAATTCCCACTTAGACTCTCTTATTTATTACAATAGAACATTTATATTTCAATGAAACAATAATATTTCACTTGGAACGGTAATTTTGTTGGCGGGTTGATTTGTCACTTTTAATTCTTGAAATGAGTTGAATCGCCTTTGATCTGGACAGCGAAATAACTATCAAGTCCGTTAAGTAATGCAGGGGCATTTTACTTTTTTCTTGTTTTTATTTTATTTATTTGTTTGTTTGTTGGGTTTTTTGAGCTTGGGAACCCAAAACATGACGGTTATGGAATGTATCGACAGACTAAGGCAAATTGCCACTTGTCCAAAAACGAAAAAAAGAAAAGAAGATTGGCAGTCCCAAAAAAAAAAAAGACAGACCAAAGCAAATTTGACCCTAAAAAAAAAAGTAGACAACGCAATTTATCAGCAAGAACACAATTTAACCACTATGATTTTATGCAAAAACAGAGCTAATTATTTGAGAAGTTAAAACCCCTTAAACGTTGTATAACTTAGATCCGTGTGTAGTTAGTTTACAATGGTGTAAAATAAAAAAACAATAAAAAAATAAAAAAGCCCCTGAGGAATGACCTCAGTCTACATGGCAGCTGACAAGAGTGACTAAAAACCTGAAGCTAACACGGACTAAAAACTATTGAGCAGAAAGCAGCCACAAGCCACAGTCAAAACAATAACGTGTGGTCTTGCCGATTGCCATAAATATGTACCGGCAAGAGACTATACATAAGAAAAAAGAATAAGAGTTCTGAATCCCACGCTATGTGCTACAAAAACACAAACAAGCAGATCAGTGTTAGGTGCATAAAGAAAGCCAACATTCCCGCCTTTATCAACTTGTGAGGCCCTTCACGCAAACATGTGCTTCCACTTAGCTCTCCTGCATTCACAAATTCGCTTCTTCCCGTGCCAGTTGTTGCAGAGACATTAACAGGCATGGAACCTAAATGAATTCAAATTGAACGGATCAGAATGTAATATTAAAAGGGAAACAAAGATAGCCTGAAGAGAGCTTTGAGAACTAAAAGAAAATGAAAATATAGCCCAAGTCATCTTCGCGTCTAACGACCCCCCTTTGGTCCAAGAAATTGAACAAGCCTATTTAAGACTTATACTTCGAGAAAGATTGGTTGAAGTCTTCAAAAGGATCTTATGATCTAGTCAAATATCAATATGCCCCCGTAAATAATTATAAAACAAAATTAGCTCTTATTCTCCGCCCTCCCCTCAAAAAAGGATTTCTCAGTTGACGAACGGGGAGTGGAAAAGAAATGACATAGGAGGCTCCTAAAAATATATATTTCATTTGCCATATGCCATCCACTGTATGTCTTTCTGGTAGTGTAGCTGAAACTTACAGTCATAGTTAGCCCATCCAACGCGTTGACCAGCTAGATCATAAACAAAAATTTTGTCTTTTAATACGAGGTCTGCCAAAAAAAAATGAAGGCAATGTTGTCAGCATCTAAATCTTGAAGAAAAGATAATGGGATATATTTGAAATGATAAACTATAATTCAAGCACAAGGTAACGATGATGCACAAGAAGAAAACTTTAAATTGACATTTCACAGGTTGAGCATAGAAATATACTAGTGTTCAGCAGAAATTTAAAAATAATAATAATAAGAAGAAGAAATGGGAATGGAGGGGGTTATAATTTCATGATATATTTACTGTGGGCATAAGACAAATCAATATAAGGATTTTTTTCTTCTAAATATAGTTTCAAGCCTCAGACTTTTAGCAGAACTTCATTCATGTACCCTTGTAAGACATCATAAACCAAAACAGCATGAATATTTGGCATAAAGTTTCCAGAATATCAATATACCTCCTAAAATTGTTATCCCCTGACCCTGGATTTTCTGAAAGCCAATACACCACACTGCTGCACCTCCCTGACACACATATTAGTCATTGCAGTTAGTGATATAACATGCAGTATATAGAGAGCAGATAAAAACTCGCAGTATGATGTATATAAAGAATAAGGAAAGAAACGTAGTCAGCCAAAGTTGCCAATGATGTTGGAAGACCCAACATGAAGAAGCAGCTCTGAAAAATAAGGTATCAGAATTTAGTTGGAAATGTCGTATTGACGTGTAGTAAGGACTGGAAGCAAAATCGTCTTCGTTTTTTTTATCTTTTTTCATAATGTCCGAAGAAGAGAGCTAGCAAAGCATAACATTTAACCATATATATTGGAAGTGCAAAAGGCACCTCTGTGCCAGGTTGTTAATGGAGATTAATTTGAGTAATATGATATAACTCAAGGCAATATTAGATCTATACAATAAACTATCATGAACTCAGTCTTACATAGAGGCACAAGGCAACTTTAGACACGGAACTAATATCATAACTTTTAAGGGGCAAGAAGTGCAAGTAAAGGGAAGAATCATTAAAGACACTGATTCTTCAACCATTGGCAACTGCAACTCACTCCTACTTGAATTAAATGTCTTTGCAAATCACGTAATCCAGACTAGTCCTCAGAAAATTGAAGCTTGAATACTTACAATAGAATTCTGCTGCACAAGGTAGTCTTGTGGTCTTAAAACCATAGATGCTCCACCAGCAAAGTTCAGACTTACTTGAGGAAAAAAATCAGAGATGCTAAACACAAAATAAACAAAAGAACATCAAGATCATCTAATTTTGTGCACCTAATAAATGACAAAAGAAATCCAGAGAAGATTATGTATTGCATGTTCAACCTGGTGGTGATTAAGTAACACTGGTTTCCCCTGGAAAGAACAGTTCGTACAGATTGTGGAATTGTAGCTGTAACCTATATGAAACAACAAATATTTTTGCCATCGTTATTGATAAACCTCCTACCAAGTGAAAAGCATCCCATTTTGATCTATGAAGGATCAAAACAAGATAAATTAAACTACAAGAAATTACCTAAATGAAACTCACCGCATTGACAAAGGGATCATAAGCCCCTTCTGCAAGGTATGCCAAAGTTGTTCCAGAATCAATAATGGTACCTCGGTTGCTTGATGTTGCAAAAACTTCTGAATCAATTGATAGTATTTGGCCATTGACAGAGATGCTCTGCAGATTTAAATTGTAATGAGGCCTGAAACATTGGGCAAAGAGGCAGTTAGTCAAAATGCTTTTCCCAAAGAAGATTCTCGAGTAATTTTAGTACAGACACCATTTCTAAGTAACACATTTAGATTTTCAAATTCCTATTTGACTACAGTATAATATTTAAGGATGCAATAATAAATCTACATACTTAATAAGACAGTAACCCTTGACATAGTTAAAATATCCAAAAATGTCCTGAACAAACATCAGAGAATTCCATGTATACTTTAAGAGTTCTCCAAGCTTTAGGTGACACCCGGAAGGTTAAGAGCTATGCAGAAGGTTGGTCGGCTTTGTTATCAAGCTAGTCATCATTGGCAGCAACTAAAAGCAATAAACAAAGTTTTGTTGCCTATGGGAGTTTGGGTAGTCAATGAGCTTATACAAGTAGGAATCCTTCTGTGGCGAAGGACGGAGATCATTCCACTCTATTAGTTCATGGCCTAAAGGTTTCAGCATCTATAAGACACAATCATTTTCTGCTAAAAAATGAATTAGACTACCTAATATACCACTAACTAAAATTGCTCATCTTGGGAAACTCAAAAAGGGTCAGAACTGTCAGGATGCTAGATATATAAAACCACCTTTAGGCAACTCATTCTCACAATCACGTTCCTAAGCAGAATGCAAGAAACTATAATTTGATTCCAACTTTCAAGACTGGCAGATGCTTGGCACTTCATTTCAATTCGCTAGAGTACTAGATTGACCCAGAAAACCAACTGACTTGCAGTAACTAACACTTGCCATCTATGAACACAACTGAAACTTCTATTTAGGCCTCTTATCAGGCTCCTAATAACATTGATAACAAGCCCCATGCACTAAACTTATTGTTTCCATGTCATCTAGAAAACCAAGGAAGATGATCAATAATTTGGATCTATAAACCAAATTTATTATGGAAAGGAAGACAATTCTGAAATTTCATGAAAGTCTTTTAGCAACGCTATATAGATATATAAGTTAACAATAACTAAAATTATAAAGTGACATAGGAAAAATAAAATGTAGCTCTTTACAATATAGAAGGACATACTGTGATGGAACAAGTGGAGTATAAACTATATTTGGCTCCACAATCTCACCAAGAACCAATATGCCCCCACCAGCACTATCTCCTTTCAGACAGTGGGAGAACGCTCTTGGCGCTATGCCTTGTGAGGATAGCTGGGAGATGACAGACATTTCCTGTTGCCCAAATCCAAATATCCCATCAACTGCTCTATCAGACTTTGTCAAGTCCCCAGTCTGCTGGGTGCTACACCTGCTCCATAACACAGCATACAAGGTAATGCCTTTTAAGTTTAAACTAACAAATATGAACAATTAGAATTAAAAAAATGTTGTTTCCGTATATTTCAAGCTTACGGCAGCTCACCCAAAAACTACAGGAGCTGAAGAATTTGAAGTCACGGATCCCTCAAAAATGGCGTCAAAATGCATCAAGTCGGAGACATAATAGCCTGATGTTCCACTACCATCTCCATACTGAAATGTGTAAGCACACCGGTTGTTCTGATTGGAACAGCTAGCATCTGATGATTGAACTCCACTACGGCATCTTTGGTCTGAACAAGAGATCAGTGAAGATGTTGATGAACTCCCGGGGTCAAAAAAATCGAGCTGAATCTGTAACAATGTTTAGCAATAATATTGACAAATAACATTAGTATATTGAGTTACTGATCTTATTGTTTCACGAACTTGATACTGAATTTGCAAAAAAGGAAAAGTGAATTTACTTGGAGTCCACTTGTCTCGGGACAACCATTGCAGGAGCCGCAGCTAACCCAGAGAACATCACTGCCAGTGTCAATCTGCACGTGGAACTCTCTTGGAGGAGAACCCAACTGCACCTTTGTATAGTAAAGCCTGAAGAAACCATAAAGTCAGAATTGGTATCCGTTAAATTTGGATTACCCTAGTAAGAACAAAAGAACAAATTGAGAGTCGGGTTTAGAAACTATATATTCGTCACTAATACAAAAGAAAACAAAAATTTTAAAAAAGACTAATTTAAAAAATTATGAGCTAAAAAGAACCAAACCAAACAAATCTTTGGCTTTGACTAAATAATAAGTACAAGGAAGCAAGGAGCACCAAAAGTCATTAATTAGAGACACCTTCAAGAGAAATTGATCAAAAAGATAGAACACAATACGAAAATTGGAAACCGAGTAATCTGAATCCAATCCAATCCAATCCCGAAAAGCTTTCAAAGTGACTCAAGTACTGGAAACCATTACATCGAAACACGAGATATC
This sequence comes from Gleditsia sinensis, assembly GCA_037074535.1. Lineage (NCBI taxonomy): Eukaryota > Viridiplantae > Streptophyta > Magnoliopsida > Fabales > Fabaceae > Gleditsia > Gleditsia sinensis. The sequence goes on along the minus strand of CM073476.1, from coordinate 16,575,943 downwards.
AAATTGGAAAGAAAAAGGGAGGAAATCCAGTAAAAACAGTTTAAAAGCCAGTAAAACCCAAAGAACCGACAGAATTACCCGACTTGGAACGGATCGAAGGTCCCTGCAACAGGGAAATCGACTACACCGCTAGAAGACTGCAACATTCTTTGATGCCTGACTCTGTCCCAAGCTCTGAGCTGACTCAACTCCACTCCGTGATTCGTCGGAAATGCTCTTTCCAGAGTCAGAGACGCCGGAAATCCACAAGCGACCGCCGCCGCCGATAGCAGCGCGAGGGTAAAGATAATCCTAGTGGGAAAAGTGGCCGCCATTTCTGTCGGTTTGTTATAATCTAAGTCCCTTAGAAGAAGGGAAAGCAAATAAAAAAGAAAAGAAAGAAGGAGAAAGCGGCTAAATCAATGCAGAACTAGAATATAAGAACAAAAAGCATGAGAGCTAGAATATAAGAACAAAAAGCATGAGAGGGCAAAGATTGAGGATGCAGAAGTTGTGGTTCATCATCCTTGTTCCAGAGAGGAAGAGGTAGCTCCATGCCTATATGTATATGAAGAGAGGGGAAAGTTCCAAGGCAACAGCCGATAACGGAAGTTTCAACGATGGATTACGTAAAGTTACTACCATGTGGATTATTATATAAACTTTTTTTCAGGGTAAGCTACAACAACGCCCCTCCACTTTGAATAAATTACGTAACCTCATCCTATCTCTTTAATATTTCAGTTAACCCCCATATTAATTTTTTTTTTTTTATCAACACGTACTGGTCTATTATTTATTAGTATACATTCATACTACCAATATATAACTATAAACTTCTCTTATTTATTCATGTAACTTAATATAATTAAATAACAAGAATTTCACCTTTTTCTTTTTAATATAGCTCATTTATTTACATATCTTTATACTTTTATATATAATTTTAATATGAAATTGGTTACATACAAAAAATAATAATAAAATTCATTTACATTTTTAGTTCATAAAATTGTATATATTAATCCATTTTGATTCATACTTCAATTATAGTTTTCTTTTTAATTTATATATTTTATTATAATAAACACATTTAATTTAAATTAAACGTGAAATTTTATATTTTTAAAATTACGTATGTTGTACATTATTTTTGTATTATCTAATTAATTTAAAAATTTTACTATAATTAAGAGAAAGAGATAAATTTAATACTATAATTGAAAAAAAAATCAATAAAAAGAGTATGGGTCAATAGGAGAAAGAATATAATAAATTTTTTAAATTAACTAAATATTAAAAAAGCTTAAAATGTTAGACTTAAGGTTTAATTTAAATGAATGAGTATTTATTACAATTGAACTTATAAATTAAGTGAAATATTGTAAAAAATTTTAAATTAAAAAGATAATAATCAAATATATAAATTAGAGTAAATAAATTTAATGTTTTTTTAATTTAATTATGAGTATAATATCTTTTTTCATTAGTCAGACTCAATTTTGAACAAACAAAAAAAGAGTTGTTGAAATACGACAATAAAATATTAAAATTATATATTTTCAAAATAGAGTCAGTTGGATAAATAATCACGTTTATATAACTGGTTAAAAATTAAGTTAACAGAGCCTTATCCTTTTACTTTGAGATTTATGGGAGTTCAACTCACCTACTTCGTAACTCACAGTAAGTGGTGTGAATTCCAAATTATAAAAAATTAACAACATCTAAGTTATTTGAAGTTTTAGTAATATGATAAATAATATGGAACTAAGTGCAATATTAAAATATTGAGGGAAACTTTTACAATTTAATCAATTGTTGTGGCACGAGAGTATAATTTTCCTTTTTATTTAATTAGATTATAATTTCAAAATAAATAAAGGTTGGTCGTTGAGAACTTGTTCGTATTTGGTAAACGGCACATTGCATAATCATGTGCGTACGCCGGACGCGTCTGTTTATTAAAAATTGTATTCCTCCGTTAAACTTTTAGCTCTCTTTTGTTTCCCTTTTTTTGTCAAAGTAAAAATATATATGCGAAATACAAATTAAAGCCCTTGGTCTTCTCCCGATAAGTAGCCTCAAAACTAGAAAAATTGTTAACTGTTTTGAATTTTGAATATATCCCTAAAAAGCAAAGCAATTAAAAAGAAGAGTTTCTATCCAAACCAAAAAGAAAGTTATTAATAAGTCAATTAGTTTAATAATGTTAAAATAATTTTCAAAATTAAAATTTTGAGTTCTAATTTTTTTTCAAAGGTAAATGAATACAAAAAAAGTTGGTAGAAGTATTAAGAGTATATTTAGCAAATCAAATAAGTTAACTTATAATTTATTTGACTAATTTATAAATTTATTTGATCAAATTAAAATATTTGATAAATAAATTTATTTAAATAATTTTATTGTGCGTGATAATTTTTTATGTCAAAAATTATATATTTTATACTTGTTTGTGTTTGTGTGTTGTTTGGCCAAAAGTAAAACTTTTTTATTATTAACATAAAGTTAAAGTTTTTTTCAATTACTAAAAAAATTATTATATATTTTCAAAAAAAATATTATATTTTTATAAAATATTTTGTAAATTTTATTTTATTTTCTAATACTTTTAATATATAATAAATTTTCATTGGAAAAAAAGTAAAATTGCATTAGACATCATTCTATAATATGGCACCTTCGCCTTTTTTTTAAAAAATTAACTGTAAATATTGTTATAATATACTACATTTAAACACTTAAAAAATATTTGTTCCTTACGTATGTGGTACGACATTGTTTTTTTTTTAATATGAGATAATGTTTTAATATAAGAATAATTTTATTTAAAATATTAACATCGTTCTTTTTCACATATTTTAGTTACTAATATTATTTTTTTTCTCCTCTCCTTTGCAAGATATATTTTGTTTTTATTATTATTATTATTATTATATTGTAATTATTAAATTTTTAAATGATAGTTAAGTTTTATTTTTATAATTATAAATTAATTTTAAAAAAATAAACTCTTTTTTTGATTCAATTTGTAATTGTAAAAACTTAATTTTTAACTGAGAATCCGTCAAATCGAATAGCTTGGTGTGCAACATGCTACTGGTATTATTTTGAGACAAAACCTTCTCTTAACTTAATTTGTAACAAGGTTTCATGGACAGTGTGTAGCGTGGTCACTTTAGAAATGGAAATGCAGCTAATCACAGCTTAACATTTTTCTTTCATTTGTTATTGTTAATGACGATACGTTTCTTTGGAGCCTGGCCAGTTTCCAGTTTCAATCCGAGCACGTGCCCACGGATCCCTATATGTCTGCAGATACAATGACAAATAGCATGGCTTTGATGGATGATTTTCGTCGCACGTCCAAAATGTTTCTAAATGATTGATTGATTTAAAAAAAAATATTTGATCCGGGTACATATTTTTTTATTATTAATAATATTTAAATTATAATACATAATAAAAATAATAAATTTTAAAATTATTTTTATTATATATTAAAATTTAAATATTATTAATAAATAAAAAATTATTTATCATCGATATATCAAACATCAATTCTTGATTTAAAATATAGACTTTGTATAATGTTTAATACTCAAAAAAAAAAAAACACCATATATAAAAAGTGATGCCAAAAGACATCCATGTATTGGGCGGTCAAATCGGATTATCAATTCAGGTTGATAAGAGTGGAGTTAAAAAAATTAAAATTTTAAATTATTTTAATCCTAAAGTTAAATTTAAAAAAAAATTATAATAAATGATTTAATTCATTGGTTTAAATATAAACTTTTTTATAAAGAATAATTTATATAAATTTAATTAACTCAATTTAATTCTTTTAAAGTAATTTTTCTTAAATAAGTGGTGAATTATACTCACTTTTAATGAATATTATAATCTAATTTTAGCTGAATTTTTTTAAGACATTACAAAATTACATCACCTAAATTTTGGCACTTAATTAATGACTAAAATGCTGTTTGTATAATCATAGTCCATCATATTGTAATTATGATAAGAAAATTGTGGGTTTTATTTTTATTAAAAAAACATTAAATTAATGTTTGAATTATTGTATTTTAAAAAAGTGTTATAGCAGCCTGCTTAGCGATTAAGTCATCTTAAATTAATAAAAATATTGGTCAATTTGCGTACTGACAATTGTCATTCACTAGAATGATTGGCTTTTAACTTGCCCAAAAGTGCACAATTGGTCCAACCACAAGCATTCACCCCGCAATTATATTTCTTTTTCAAATGAAAGTTACTTAAAAGAGGCGCAGAGATGCTCTCTGTTCCTTCCTCACAACAAGGTAGATGTGGTTACCAGATGATTTGGACTAGAAGAAGAGGAAAAAAAATAAAATAAGAAACAAGTGGTTTCAACTTTTGCAATGTCCCACGGCACCTCGCTTTATCTACTCCCAATGAATGCACCATTCTTTCAAATTTCACTTTTAAAAGAAAAAACGTAGTCCACGCCCCATCATTCACCACCACCTTTTTCTTTCGTTATATCATCGAGAGGACAACTACTATGTAATATAAGTTTAAGGAAAAATATTTAATACATTGGCGGTGGATAATTTTTTGTCCATTAATAGTGTTCAAATCACGACACGTGATAAGAATAATAATTTTTAAAATTATTTTTGTCATGTGTCATGATCTGAATACCGTTAGTGGATAAAAAATTGTTTACCGCCGGTGTACCAAATACTAACTCATAAATCTAAATACAAATCTTTTTAATCGAAGAATTATTTTCAACTTTTAAATACTAGCAAGTAATTTTTTTATTTATAAAAAAATTACAGAAAAAAATAAATAAATAAAAATGAATTATTTGAAAGTAGTGTATTTAATAAAGAAAATTCAATTTTAATTGTCCTCCGTGGAAAGAGTAATAAGAGAGAGAAGGGAAGTTGTAGCGGACGAGTACGGCTCCTGCTGGTTCCTTTCTCTTCCTGAATGCCCCGCGCACGCATGCTTATCATATGTGGCAAATCCTGAAAAGTTAATCCTGTTTGGTATAACTATTTTTATTTTTATTAAAAATAAAAAGTATCATAAAAATATATTTAGGCAATTTTTTTTATTTTTAAAATTTCTGAAAATTATAAAAACATAAAATATTTTTAAAATTTTTAATACTACAGCGATTATATTTTTATAATAATTTTAAATTTATTATATATGAAAAATATTTTATTATATAAAATAGTGAAAATAAAAATAAACTGAAAATATTTTTTATATAATTAAAGAATACTAAAAATAGAAATAAATATGTTTAAAATATTTTTTATATTTTTTATTATATAAAATAGTGAAAAAAATAAACTGAAAATATAATTATATAACTAAAAAATAATAAAAATATAAATATAAATTAAACATATTTTTTTTAAAAATAAAAATAAAAAACATTTTTATGTTTAAATAAATTTCATTTTAATTTTAAGTCATTGTCTTTTCTGTAATTTAACTTCACTGTATTATTATATTATTAATCAGTTATAAATCAAATTGAAATTTGTTTCCCTCTTGTTTACTCCTCTTATTTTTATAAAAATGTTGGTTTCACAATGTCGGTTGAATTGTGCCTGACTTGAATTGACTTCTTAAATTGAAAAAAAAATATAATTAAATAGAAATTTAAATGTAAATACGTAAAAACAAAAAACAAGCGCCCATTTTTATTTTCATATTCTTATTTCGCGTCTTTGTCACAGGCGAATAATTTCAAGACACGTAATCCATTGACGAAAGAAAACGCCATCATTTGTTGATCGATTCGTACATTCTAGAAACATTCATACGATTGCTAATTTCTAGAACGACCCATAAGGATATTGTCAAAATCGTAGTCAAACTATTTATGAGCTGATCTGGGTTAGGTCTAATAAATTATTAACACACACAAACACAACCTGAGAAAATTCAAACCCATGAGAGAATGTTTGTTTTTACTTCATTTTTTATTCAATGAAACTGACCAAAATCATTTGAATGAGTAAAGTGCATGTAACTTGTTCCCCAGATATACCCAACTCTCTTTTCTTGCAAGAGATGTAGTTCCAGATATTCCAGTCACAAACTCGCATCCCTATTTTAAATTACGTTGCATATTGACGTTCTTATGCGGTATTTGGCAAATCAACTCCAAATTATAATTCAAACTGGCTAATCATTCTTCATTATGGCATATTTCTTTGTATATTTAAGAACTTAACTCCGGATCCATTATAGTATATGGATTGAGATAATCACGATGGACACTTATAATAAATTTAATTGTATTATTGAATTGTGAATAGTATAATCTAAAAAGTTTATGACTATGATCCTCACACTTATTTAAAAAAGTACTAACATAAATTAATAATTGACGATGAAAGATATTATAGTCACTGCGACTTGTGACACTATAAAAAAAAATTGACATTCAGTGATAAATTTTTATCGTCACTAAGTGATCGTAAATAAATGCGTTGCTGAAATTTTTAATAATAACTCAATAAAATTATCATTAAAAATATATATTTAATAATACTAAATCGTCATTAAATTTAATTTTTTTGTGATGATCATTTAAGATTATCACTGAAAATAAATATTTATTTTCAAGAAGAATTAGTTATGCAATCTTACGACGAAGATGCTCAAATTTTTTGCTTTCACAAAATGACCCAGACTTGGTTGAATTAGTCATGAAAGGTTCAAGACAATCCAATTCAACTCGCAGTTTTTGAATTTCAATTCATACTTTATTTGGTGGGAATAAGTTGGATATTAAACAATTCACATCTCTTGTATTAGTTTTCCCGCAGACACGCTAAAATGTTTTGTTTGGTGTTGCACTTTTTGATACTAAACGAATTATTGGGGGGGTTTTTTTAAAAAAGAAAAGAAAACTCCGGTAAGGTGGGGTCTATAGATGGATATCTTTGCAAGACTCCCACAATTTCTTTGTTGTTTTCCTTGCCTCTTTTAGAGTGGAGTTGGTGGGATTTGTTTGGCTCTCTCTGTCTATAAAGTTAAAGCTCTCTTTATCCGAAAAAGGAAATTATAAGATTAAAAAAAAAATTAGTAGGAACTACAAAGGATTTGCTTCGTCTTTTTTTATACTATAAAATTAAGTTAATGATAAGCTCAATATTTTAATATTTAGAATTTTGATGCTTATCAACTCCTACCACAAGAACGCAAAGATGCATTGCAATTGGGCAAATGAAATGAGGGCCGGCCACTTGACTTGGGCAAACTTTGTCTTCTCTAATTTTTTTTTTGGGGGACATTCATTAATGAACTATATAAAAAAAAAAATAGGTACAAAGGCAAGTAATAATAGAAAACACAAGAAGGTGAAACAATCTTTTTTCCTTTATATAAGTGAAATATTATTATTAAGATATAATAAAAAATACATTAGACATTAAGACCAATAAATAGAAAATAAAAGTAAGATAATTAAGCTATGCAACTTCTGAATATATAAAAAAAATACTATGACTAGAAAATATAAAAGTAATGCATTTCATAAATTCTAATTTATCAAATATTTTTTTACTTATCGTAAATATAGTATTGTAGATTTAATATTTTTCTATTTAGATATAAGTTCAAAATTATAAATTTAAATTCAATGCTGTAAATTTAAATGAAAAAAAATGTAAAACTTTAAAATTTCAAAACTTCTTCTAAGAAAGAGAAAAAATATTTTCTAAACAACATAGAAAATTGTACTAAAAAAAAGAAAAAAATTTCTTAAAAGAAAACAAAAAAAAAAAGGAGGAGGAGGGAGTTGCTCACTGTTTGGTAGTAGGTGAAACAATTCATTCATTTGGTTTTGGGCTTACCTATACTTGGCCCAATTAGGCCATTTAACAATTTGGGCTTGGGCTATTTTGGGTATCAACAAATTAGAGATAACTGATTGGACATCTACTTGTCCAAAAACAAAAAAAAAGATTGGATATCTGAGGTCCACCAGAAAAACTGAACATTCGATCGATCCACGCGCTAGATCACCCTAGTACAACACAAACTACCGTATCTCCGTGGCTGACATTGATGCTTCATAACTCGTAAGAATATCTTGTATCTCTCCTCGTAGTTAACATTCATTTTTTATTTTATTTTTCAACTTTCCCGGCTGGACGCACTCAAAAACCCTAGTTTCTCATATCCATAATCACCCCATACTCTTATGCCTCTCGATCACTTTAAACTTTCTCAGCTATATCCTGTAAGCCTCCAATTCATGTATTGTCATTGAAATTTCTTTTTTTTTTTGGGATAGCTTAGGATCTGCTTTGTGCTTTTGGGTCCTTCGATGGCGGAGGACCGCACCGGCGATAGGAATGAGACCGGTGAGTGCACTTCAGAAGACGAAGGAACAGAAGATTATAGGCGAGGAGGATACCACGCGGTTCGAATTGGAGATACTTTCAAAAATGGGTGCTATGTGGTGCAGAGCAAGCTTGGCTGGGGTCATTTTTCCACCGTGTGGCTTGCTTGGGACATCCAGAGATCGGTACGTGGCATTGTTTTTGTTTGCTGACAACAATGGGAAAAGTAATGCTTTTGAACATAAGTCGAGTTTTGTGGGAAAATGAACCAATTTTCGGGAAAGTTGAGTCTTGAATATTTATTAGGTTTATGGAGAAGGTCGACGAGGGAAAAAATATCAGTGGAAAACATTTAGCAAAACATATTTCCAGTTGGAAGACGCTTTCTAGTTTCTCCCTTCTTTATCACGAATACAGAACGAAGGACTCACCTTAATCAAACCTCTTTCTTTGGCGATTGAGAAATTTAGTGTAGTTGAAGTTGTTCAACATAGGTCAGATGGTTGGTTTCAAATGGTTTCTTTCATTCTCCCTTAAATATTTAAATTAAAGGATCGTGAGATTCTGCTGCTTAATGTTTTGGTTTTGTTTTCATATCGATTATTAGTCTCTCTGGTGGCAGACAACTTTTCAATAGTTATTTATATTTTCGTTGCCTTTTTGCTTATTTATAATTTGCTGGATCCATGGTAACATCAATTGCGCATCAATAATTCAATTTCCTGTAAATAGATAACTATATACTGTGACTATGTTGGTCTTCATTTTTTTTAGAACCTACATAACACCCAATGCCAGTAATTTTAATTTGGATCTCTCTTAATGATGGGGCAATACTTTGTTTGTAGCGTTATGTAGCCCTAAAAATTCAAAAGAGTGCTCAGCACTATACTGAAGCTGCAATGGATGAAATAAAGATTCTCAAACAGATTGCAGAGCAGGACCCAGATGACAAAAAATGTGTTGTAAAGCTTTTGGATCACTTTAAGCATTCGGGGCCCAATGGTCAGCATGTATGTATGGTTTTTGAATTTCTAGGTGACAATCTTCTGACACTTATCAAGTATAGTGATTACCGAGGGCTACCTCTGCCCATGGTTAAAGAAATTTGTTTCCATATTTTGGTGGGCTTGGATTACTTGCATCGCGAGCTTTCCATAATACATACAGATTTGAAGCCAGAGAATGTCTTGCTTCTGTTAATGATAGATCCGTCTAAGGATCACAGAAAGTCAGGTGCCTCACTTATCATTCCTAGCACCAAGGATAATACGGTATCAAAGAGTGGAGTCACTAAAGACAATAAAAGTTTAAATGGAGAGATGAGCAAGAACAATAAAAACAAAATGCTGAGAGAGGCTAAGAGGGCAGCTTGTGTTGAGAAGGAAAGTACTGAGGAAGCTGATGAGGATTCTAATGATCCTGATCAAGAAGATTGTAGCAATGATCTGAAATCAAATGCAGAATTTGTTGAAGATAAGCCCAGTAATTCTGTGAGTAAAGATGAATTGGGAAAGATTGCTGAAACTAAGGATGTTATGCAAGGAAATCATGGCCATAGGAAAAGTAGCCATTCCACAAGAAAGAAGTTGCTTGCAGCTGTTGATCTTAAGTGCAAGCTGGTTGATTTTGGAAATGCTTGTTGGACTTATAAACAATTCACAAATGATATTCAGACAAGGCAGTATAGGTGTCCTGAGGTTATTCTTGGATCTAAATACTCAACTCCAGCAGATCTATGGTCCTTTGCTTGCATTTGCTTTGAACTTGCCACTGGCGATGTTCTTTTTGATCCTCACAGTGGTGAAAACTATGATAGGGATGAGGTAAATGCACGTTTTGGACTGCAAAAGTTCTGCTTGTCTTCCATTTTGTGCTATCACCATTACATGCTCACTGTGAAATTGATTCTTTTTTCTTTGATAACTGTTTTGCTATAGCAAAGTTTTAGAACATAGTTGACGTTCTTCTGGTCCTTAACTGTTTGGTCCTGTTTCATGCTCTTACAATCGCAAAGTGATTGCAAAAAAATTTACTTAAGCTGGTTCTGTTGTTTCTCACCTACTATGAACAAAGCTGTTTGAGTAAATATATATATATATATATATATATATATTTTGTCAAAAAGGAAAACACATCCATACCATAATAAGTTTTATAGTTTACACCCCTAAGGAATTTTCTTACATCAATGGCATTTTAGAAGCATCAATTGGCTAAATAAAGTTTTTTTTTTGCGTCTAAATTTTATGATGCAATTTCTAAATTTAAAATTGTCTTTACTGTTTATTTTGTTGATGAACTTAGAGTTGAGGTTTCACAATGCTTCTTTGACTTTAATGAATTGATGAAAAATCCTAATCAATGATAGGCAAATTGACTCACTCCAATCATTGGGTCTGTAAGCCCTGGGTATTTCTTAACAAAATTTTAAAGAATGTATATGGTCGCATTTGTTTTTATTGCTACATACTTACTGAAAATGTCTTCATTTATTTTTACTAGTGGCAAATCTAAATTAAAAGAGATAGATCCTGTTCTTGAGGAATAAAATGTCCACAAATGTGATATAAGACTTTTTTCTTTGAACTTCAACTTCAGTCACTGAATTCTTTGTATGATTTTTTTTTTTCTTACTTTACAGGATCATCTGGCATTGATGATGGAGCTTCTTGGAATGATGCCTCGCCAGGTAGGAATGTTGTGCCTTACTGAAAAATGTCAAATTTTTTATTAGCATTTGCATATTGATGTGTTGAAGAAACAATTTGGTAGTCTTACTACAATTCATTCTGAAGTAATTAATTTCACTATTTTTATTTGTTCTCGTCTGCCAAATTTGAACGAATATGTCGTTCAGATTGCCCTAAGTGGCCGCTATTCTCGGGAATTTTTCAATAGACATGGTGATTTGAGGCACATTCGTAGGTTGCGTTTCTGGCCTCTTAATAAGGTGCTGATGGAGAAGTATGATTTCAATGAGCAAGATGCAAATGACATGGCTAACTTCCTTGTTCCAATACTTGATTTTGTCCCGGAAAAGAGGCCAACAGCTGCTCAGTGCCTTAATCATACATGGTTCAGCGCTGGTCCTCGGATTCTTCAGCCCTCAGTGACCACTGTGCAACCAGAGGCTGGGGATGGGGGAATGCTTGAAAAGATGAAGAGGGAAAAGGCTGAGCGAGAGGCAGTGGAGGTTGGTGTGGGGAATATAGCCATTGATGGAACTCCAAAGCCACTCTAATAGTCCCCGTCTATAAAGTGATATTGATAGATGCAAAGTGAGTCGTCGAGGTTGCATAGTTTTGTTTCTATGCACAAGGTTTTGTGGCCTTGGAGCGCAATATTCTATGAAAATGTTCTTATTACTATTAGGCGTCATTTGCAGTATAGGTCATATATCAAGGTCTTATTTGGGAAGCCATTCATAGTGCGGGGGAAGCTGCTTGCCTTATGCAATTCTGGGATTACGGAATGTCTTAAAAAGATAGCATCCATTTGAATAGATCAAGTGCGGTGTTGTACAATTTTTTGGTTTTTTAGTATAGTTTGTTTGAAAATTTTCTTTAGATTAGGTTTTCATCTTTTAAAATGCTACATTTGAGGGGTTTAAATTGTACATTTGAATGAGTTGATTCTTTATTTAACGTATCAGATATTGTTGCTACGGATTATCAATAATTTCTTGAGGGATGGTTTTAGAAATTCATTATGACTATCATATCATAACCCTTATGACCTCGTTGAAGCGAAAAAATTGTCCATACCCATTCTACAAAAAAAAAAAGAAAAAAGTCCATACCCTACAGCCTGTAAACATTACGCACAATCTACAGTAATGTGAATCATATCAGGCACACTTTCAAATCTATTATGAATGACAATCATGAGCAATAACCATATTTGTTGGGTGCTGAATTTTCTTGATATTTTTTATATCACCTGTAAAACGAATATATATCCTTCAGATGCCGAGGACTGAATACAATAATAGTAACAATAATAATACTCATCCTCAAAGGTTATTAGAAGCCTTAAGGATACTTCAAATATTTTGGGTTAAAGGAACTAATTTTGATAATATATCTAGAAGAGATCCAGGGTTATATATATATATATATACCTATTTTCGAAGTATCTTCCAGTCAAAATATTTTCCGTGTCTTGAGATAGGAGTACATAAGGAAAAAGGCAATAACCGCACCGAAAATTATCCCAGCTGTTGTCAGCCCAAATGCAAACTGCATCAAATCCAAAAACATGGTAATTATCAAGAAGGATTAAACGAAAATTATAGAGGGGTCAAAAATGATTATATGTGATCTAGTAGTAAAGGGTTTAGATAATTTATATGAGATTTTAGGTTAAATCCTTATAAATAAATTAAAATAATAATAATTCATGCATGTAACGAACTCACGTACCACCCGTTCTTCAAGATAGGACTTGAGGTTCATGCCAAAAATTCCTGAAATCAAGAAAGTATATCTTGATATTAAATAGTAACCTTGGATCATGCAATGGAAATTAAATATTCTGTCGGTTCCTTGCATTTGACTTAATAATTCATGGCGAAACTTATGCAATCGACGACATTAATATTCTATACCTGTTACAAGGGCACCAACTGCCAGACAGAATGCTCCAACCTGGAGAAGCAGTTCCACTCTGCTAACCTCAAGCCTCCTTGAGCTAAAGAATCAAGTAAACTTTATTAAAACCAATAAGATTGATAATAAATAATTGAAATTGTTGTCGACATCAATAAAATATTTTCTCAAAAAAGGCTTTTAAAGCTAAGCTAAACTATGGTTGAGTGTATGCATGTGCTCTGAAGTAACTGTCTAACACGGTTGCACCAGGGAAATCTGAGTGGTTCTCTAATTTTGAAACCTCACAAGAGCAGCACACAAGATTTCATGAGAGAGACGATATTCAAACCTCAAATTGACAGCTATAGAATCTTCCATTTCTCTTGCAGAATCTAGAAGCCTTTCTGCTTGGCCATGACAAGATTCACATCTGAAAATATGAAATCCTCAGTGCGCGCAAACATACAAATCAATTATGAAATGTAACGCTCAAATTAAGATCGAGAATAACCTTTGAAGATAATTTTCCAGAAGCATCTCAATTTCCTCCTCCTCCTCCTCTACATATAATGAGAAATTTTTTTTTGAGAAACTGTTATAGACTTAAAGGTCATCGATAGATTTAATTAAAGACCCTTAAATAGCTTACCCTCAGCAACCTGCTTTTCTGAGGCCACTGAGCATTCCAACTCATTGTTTCCTTTCTTGAGTATGCAGTTTCTTCCCATAACACATATACGGCGTATTTGATGGGGGTCCTCAAGAAGGTCAAGAAGCATTTGTCTGAGAGCTCCCGCCCTTGAACCTAACTCAACCTAGCAATTTGTCAGGAAAACAAATGATGACTATATATAGTGCATTCCCAGTACCACTCAAGACAGGTAAGTTCTTGAAAGAAAATTTAGATAAAATACCAGAGTTTGTTTGCTAATACGAAGTTGCTCCAATATGTCACCAGTTAACCGGTTTGGCAAGACCTCAAGAAGAGCTTGAACCTAGGGTCAAAGTGGACAGAGAGAAACAAACTAGTTATTTTTACTTAGGAAGTGAATCGAGTGACAGAAAATTAACATAGACACTACTGTTACTCACTATGTTCCCATACTCACACGAGGTTCTAAGTCCACCAGTCTCTGCTCCAAACGCTGTATTCTTGAAACTAATGCTGCTTCAACAACCTGATGAGGGAAAACAGTTCACATCTGTATATGTCTATGATGAGAAGCCAAATGGATGACTCAACAATACACATTAAACGAACTCCGATCCACCCGCAGCCATAAATCAACTTCTGCTGTAACAAAGTTTTCCATTTACTCCCTTCTTCTCCATTCTTTTCATTCATAAGTGACTGCAACTCTATTAAGTGTTGTATTTCAGTAGGTCAAGTGAGAGATGCAAAATTGCAGACCAACCTCAATCTCAAATGGCATGGATGGCCCTCCGTTGTTGTTCTTGGGGTTTAACCGAGGCAGCAAGGACTCTAGAAAAGCTTGCCCTCCTTTACTGACAATATATATCAGCAGATGCAGAATGTTGGTTAAATAAAGAAATAATGATCGAGAAGCAGCACATGCCAGAGAAACTATATCTTACCAATTATAGTCAAATATAAGTACACTCTCTTGCATTGCTATTGCTCGTAATGAACCCAGATTTAGAAGTATAGCATACTCACGGACCTAAATCAAGAAGCAGAAAATTGATAAATAAATATTTTTACAAGCGAGGCCAATAAGATAGTCAATTTACTAGATGTTGTATACTAATCTTTAACAGGAAGCTCATTCGTGTGGAATTAAGAGAAATTATACCAGCAAAGATGGCATTGAATTTGTCAAAAACAATGATGGATCCACACTTCGAACATCTCGTGGACGAAGGCCTAATAATGAAGCACACATCAAACAGAACAGGAAAAAATAGATGATGTAATGTATGCTTTTAGAGTTTGGAGGGTTCACTGAATTCAATAGCCCATAAATGGGCCATCAAACAAAAATGGCTTGCTAATTGTAATTACCTAAAGATCTCAATGGAATTTTTCTGTAATCAGATACCGCTAAAGTTAAGTAAGCAGAGCTTTAAACATGATAAAAACTGTATACCAGTAGACATGGGATCTTTTCAAGTTCAGGCATGGAATTTTACATACCACTTGACTTCATTAGTTGTCTCCTGTTGATTTTTCTAGTTGATGCTGTCCCATTTGATTTCACTTCTAAAACCTTCACGTACAATAAACAGAAAGGAAAAAAAAAATCACGAGGAGAGTGGAAAACGTTCAAGAAGCAGGCACTTCAATCCTACGGTTTGAGCCCATTAAACTAGAGAGGACCTCGTGCGAAAATTCACAAGACACATCTCTTTGTTTTCTATTTCTAACAAAATGCACCGCACCTATCTTGCGAAGAAATTAAATACAATTGTAGAATTTTATTAAGAAAAAGAAGAAGAAAGAGGTATGGTAAGTGATAACAAAGAAACCTCGTAAACTGGCTCCCGAATTCCAAGTGAGATAGAATCGGGTGACGAGGTGATGGTCTGGCTGCGAGCCTCATCGGAATTAGATACGACAGTGTCCGGTGCGAAGCATTGCACTCTGAGCGTCGTAGTCAGAGGACACGGAGATGCCAGGGAGATGTTGTTACTGCGGTGCTTCTCAAGGGCGAGATCGGAGAAGATGAAGTGGTTGGTGGAAGTGACCGAAGATTGAGACCGAGAACGAAGCAGGCGCGGCCAAGCTAAAGCCATATTCTGGCGCGGTCATGTAGGTTGGTGAGAATGGGAGTTAGAGTCAGGAGAGTTGTCTGCGTAAGCATCAAAACCAACCCAGGATTCATTTATCTTGGACACGTTATTATATAGTAAGGTTCAATTTTACTTCAATGAAGTGCGGATAAGTTAGCTTTTTTGAAGGAGGAAGAAGGCAACGTGAAAGTTACGAAGAGACTCGCATGAGTGGCTGAAATTTAGCTTTGGATTCATGCGTGGCCTCATAGTCGTTGAGGTATGTCTGAGCGATTTCAAAGCTGAGGGCCCGAGAGAGATGGTATTTTCACATTTCATATATTTTTATATTAAATTTGAACAAAAACTATAAAAATAACGTGAATTTAATAATATAAAAAAATAAAAAACATTTTCAACTTTATTTCTTAAACTGAAGATACTTCTCTCTCTATCAGTAACAAAAGTAAGAATTTTTTTTTTTTATCAAAATAAAAAAATGAAGAGATGTGATTAAATTAATTTGATAAAAAAGATATAAACTTTAGTCATAGATTATCTAAAATTAAATTTTAAATTTTTTTATTACAAAAATTTGTGTAAATTATAATTAATTATCGTATTATGTTAATTTTCAAACGAATCTGTTTGTAAAATATAATACAGAAGGTAAAATTTCATTGCAATAGTATTACACTCGAGAAAAAAAGAAGAAGGACAATTGTAATATATTAAATAATAAAAATAAAAAATAAAAAAAAAGAGAGGTGGAGACGGATGCGCGAAGATGAATGTGAAGATTTTTGTAATTGATAAATAATATAAATAGTAATTTTTTTTAAATTTGAAGTGTCTATTAATTTCTGATATCAAAACTAAAGGTACTACTATATTCAAGATGAAAAATACTACAATTTTGACCGAACAATTTTTTAAATCAGTCGTAGAATCGCCACAGATCGAAAATAGAAAATCTTAAAAAAAGGTAAATTCTAAAACTTCTACTTAGAGATCTCAAATTGAAAATCTGACATCATAAATGAATTCAAAAGTTAGATAAATCTTAAAATATAAAATTTTTCAGCCATTTAACGACTTTTTGTATGTCATGAATAGTAAATTCGGCCATCGTAAATAGTAATTTTCGACAGTGAATAGTACTTCACAGTTGACCAGTGTTGACTAAACTCTCGGAAGACAAATTTCGAAAATCCGGAGTCATTTTCAAAGTTTTTAAACTCTTCAAACTCGTTTTTAAAGTTTATTTAGTCAAATGTATATTGAAGAAGTATATTTTAGAACTGTTCAACCTGAAGTCTTACTTTGTGAGTAGATAATATTTGCTATGATATGTTTTTATTGCCCTTATGAATATTTGAAATTGATAAGTTTATATTTATTTAAAGTTTCCTCCATTTTAGGGTCTTTAAGTATATGAGACAAGTATAAATATTTTTATGCACTACATTATCTTTTGATTGGCATGAACTAGAAATGGAAATGTGTTTTGAACATGTTATGATATTAGATTTATATTGTGAATTGAGAAATTGTATTGGAACCTCTGTTTTGTAGTTAATTTTCCTTAAAAGATTCTTTATATTTACAAGCAAGAATGTAAGAATTTCACTGTTTGCTTGACTTTACGAATAAATCTTTACCATAGCATGTATAATATAATCATTCATTATGGAAACTGATACAGATAGGCTCTCTCATGTATACACAATAAATAGATCAAATCTATAACATCAAAGTACAACAGAAATAAGGATCCTACTTGTGGCATTCAGAGCATACTCTATATTACAAGTACAATAAAACAAAAAAATTATGAGCCATAAAAATAAAGTAAACTCACCCAGAAAATATGTTTTTTAGCTTATCACCTATTTGAAGGATCAGAATTTTTATCTTTATCTAAAAAATGTGAAAGTATCGTATAGTAAGTTTAACAACTCAGTGAGTAGATCACCAACTCAATAGGGTAGATAATGTAACGCCCATAATTTACGTTACGTAAAATAAATAATTTTTTTTAAATGTAAGATAATCTCCATAAATATACATAATTCAATTCTTTATCATGTGAACAAATACATATAGGATCTCTCATGTATACACAATATACAGACCAAGTCTATAAACATCAGCGTACAGCAGAAACATGGATCCTGCCTGTAGCGTTCAGAGTACACTAGAATACAAATACAGTATAATTCAAAGACCGTGAGTCTTGAAAGCAACGTAGACTCACCCAAAGAATATATCACCTATCTGCCGAATCAGACTATGATATTTTTATCTGAAAAATGTGAAAATATCGTGTAGTGAGTTTGACAACTCAGTGAACAAATAATTCCTCCTATGACCTCTTAGATCAGCATATGGATGTACTTATATTTTTAAAATATGTCACATAGAAAATATAGTTCAGAAGTATATTCATATGAGACCTGTATTTCAAATATTCTCAAATCAAAAGATATTCAGATATCCAAAACCATATGCACCATGGTATAATCATTAAACAAATGTTATTATGCTCAGCTATATAAGTTATAATAAAATATTAAGATCTAGAGATAAAATCATCATTTTTAAAATGACCTGCCTCAGTCGGCGATCTGGTCAATGCAATTTGAAAATGACCTGCCTCAGTCGGCGATATAGTCAATGTAATTTGAAAATAACCTGTCTCAGTCGGCGATCTGGTCAATGCAATTTGCTATACGCATAGTGACCTCGACCCTAGTCACAATAAGTGATCAGAGAATGTGAGTACATCACCCTCCTGCCTCCCCACATTACCACTGTCACTCGGTTGGAGCGGCCCTCCCCCGGCTCACTCAGGCTAATAGGGCGTCCCCTATTCGATACCGTCACAAGCCATACAACCAGCCGATATGCATCAATACATATATATACATGTAAAATATCAAGCAATTCGCCATGAGCTTTTCGCTTGCCATTCAATCTCATTTATAATATGACATGCATAATTTTCACAGGTATATCGCTTTACAAATCAATGCATCGTGCACATAATATTCACTTTATCAAAAAATGATAAATACATATAGAACCACATATTCAACGAGTTTCAAAATTCAATGCATCGTGCACATAATATTCACTTGATCAAATAATGATAAATACATTTAGAACCACATATTCAATGAGTTCCAAAATCAATTTCTAAAACCATACTCTTCTTGAACTATGTGCCAGTTCGTACGTATAACAGATATTTTAACACATTTCAGAAACTTATAATAGTATAAATAATTTATAAACAGAAACAATAATACATTTATAATTCAAGAAGAGTATGGGGCAAGATATAGAAAGAAGTATCTACTCACACGGTAAAGCTCTTGATTGGATAACCATAAATTGTACTTTTCCAAGTTGAATTTGACCAAACGTGTCCGGAGGGTCCAAAAACTTAGAAAATAACCTTAGAATCTTGGTCAACGCTCAGGGGTACTGTTCACCGCCGAAATTACTATTCACCACCGGAAATTATTATTTACTGCCACTATTCACGTCGAAAATCATTATTCATTGCCACATAAAAAGTTACCAAATGACCAAAAGAAATACATATCCTAATGTTTATCTAACTTCTAAATCCATCTACGGTGTCAGATTTCTAATTTGAAGTATCTAAATAAGAGTTTTAGAATTTACCTTTTTCTGAAATTTTTTACTTCAGATCTACGGCGATTCAACGGTGGATTTGAAAAACTGATCGGTCAAAACTAAAGTATTCTTCGTCCTGAATCTAGTAACACCTTCAATTTTGAGATCGGAAGCCAATAGGCACTCCAAATCTAAAAAAAAGTTGAAGATTACTATTCACTCACTATTCATTTCTCGATTTTTTCTCGACTTTCTGCCTCCTGATTACGCTTCTTTCCTTTCTCATTTTATTTATTTATTTTTAATAATAATAATAATAATAATTTAATATTAATAATAGGATTTTTATTAAAATAAATTCATATAAATTCCGTTTTTCACCCTAAAATATTTCAAAAATTTCTAAAAATTTACATTCTCATAAATATTTAGTTAAACTTTTAAATCATGATTTTTCTTGATAAAAATCATAATAAAACAAATTTCAAAATAAATATCTTTATACAAATTAAAAGAAAGAATATTTCTAAAAATACAACAAAAATTCATTAAAGACCAATATAATTATTTCAAGTAAAACAATAATTATTTTAATTAAAAATTGACTTACTTTTAGTAGAACATAATTATTTTTAAACAAATAAAAATATATTTTTTTATAACAAAATATTATTATTTAAAAATCAAAATTATGGGATGTTACAGATAACATGTGCTATAATATAATGGGACAAGTTAAGGCATGAGTTTTTCACATAATCATATAAGTCAATGTATAGATAATTTTTTTTCTTCTCTAAAAACATATAACATTTTCAATGATAAATATCAAGAAATAAGAGACATCTAATAAAAATGGAATGTGGTTATTTGAAAACAAAGAAATGATATGGTAACCTTAATCTAGCTAAAATCTCATAAAAATAATACACAACTCAATCTTTAAAACAATTCAATCATTTTCACTAAACTCAGGCATTGACAACTTATGCATATATTATCATCTTGGTCACATTAAGGACCCTTAACATTTTAGTTTATTTATCCAATACAGTCCCATACTTACAAAGGGTTATGTATATTCTATTATTAGTCAATACGTGGAGAAAATTGGGCTTATTTGACACACTTTGTGCATCCTTTAATTTCCGAAAATGCATACATAACATAATTGTATACCATCATCATTCATCACAGCATAAAAATCAGACAAACAGTGTAATTTTTACATTCTTACTCATAAACATAAAAAATGTTTTAAGGAAAGTTAGCTACAAAACAGAGGTTCTAATACAATTTTTCAATTCACAATATAAATCCAATATCATAACATGTTCAATGCTTTAAGAAAAGTTAGCTACAAAACAGAGGTTCCAATACAATTTCTTAATTCACAATATAAATCTAATATCATAACATGTTCAAAGCACATTTTCATTTCCAGTTCATGCCAATTAAAAGATAATAGAGTGTATAAAAATATTTATGTTTGTCCCATATACTTAAAGGCTTTAAAATGGAGGAAACTTTAAATAAATGTAAACTTATCAATTTCAAATATTCATAAGGGCAATAAAAATATGTCATACAAATATTATCTACTCACAAAGTAAGGTTTCAGGTTGGACAACTCTAAAATGTACATTTTCAATTTATATTTGACTAAATAGACCTTAAAAACGTATTCGGAAGGTTCAAAAATTTAAGAAATGACTCTAAAAATTTAGTCAACGCTAGTCAACTGTGGAAAACTATTCACCTCCAAAAATTATTATTCATGACAGTGGAATTTACTGTTTACAATATATAAAAATTGTCAGATGGCTGAAAAATTTTATATTTTAAAGTTTATCTAACTCCTGAATCCATTTACAACGTTAGATTTTTAATTTGAGGTCTCTAAGTAAAAGTTTTAGAACTTATTTTTTTTTAAAGATTTTCTACTTTCGATCTACAACCATTTTGCGGATAATTTAAAAAATTATTCGATTAAAATCATAATATTTTTTATTTTGAATCCAATAGTACTTTAATTTTAAAATCGAAAGTCAGCAGATACTTCAAATTAAAAAAAAATTACTATTATACTATTTATCGATTACGAAATTTTTTATATTTTTCTTGGCGAACTTGTGTTTCACTCTTTCTTTTTATTTATTTATTTTTTATTATTTAATAATTTAATATTTAAAATTTATTATTATTATTTTCGTAAAATGACCAACAGGCGGACCAGTTCTCGGCTCCGCTGGGGAGGTATTAGAATTACTATTGCACTTCTAATTAATTCTTTGAAATTAGAGGGGTTCATGGCAGTTCGGTCAGATTTAGCTATCGAAGAGGAAGAACAGCAGCAAGAAGAGTATGGTGGTCCGACACACCACCCTTCTGCTCCTCTTGATGAGGTTATTAGCTACGCGTCTCATTCCCTCTTAACTTTCTGTATAGAGTACGCGAGATTGCAACCAATGAACGATTTACTTAGACTGGGCTAACATCCGTTACATATTGCTGATTGTTCCACATTTACTTTGTTGGGTAATCAGCGTTTTGTGAATTTAGGTACTAAATTTAAAGTCTTGTTGATAAAATAGTAGTAGTAGTTGTCTTTGTTTTTGTGTGTGTGTGTGTGTGTGTTTTTGGGCATAGGCATGATTGCGGTAATCACTTCCTGTGTATTTTAGTGTATGCTATATGTCACTGTTATGCCCAAGGAACACTTTTTAACAGTTTTTCTAGTATGTTTCTTCTGTTATGTTTGAATTAAAGGTGTATTTACTTAGAATTTCACAATCCGTGAGCATTTAAGGGAGCAATACTTTCGTATTGGCAAATTTACGTTGTAATATCTCTAAAGAAACGCCAGAAACTGATATTTTGAAAGCTTGTAATTCAGTCATTGAGTACGATCGTTAATGAACAGGACATGACAGTATCTTCAGGAAGTTTGCTATAACACATCTGCAAAATAAAAGATATCAACTCATTTAGGATAATTAAAACAGAAGGTCATACTGAGTTAGCTTCTATTTGAATTTAAATTGCTGATAGTGGTTGGAGAGTATTCCTCTTTAATCTCTTCTTGATTGCTTTGACTAAGTGAAGGAAGAAAAAGAAGTGCTTACTGCAGATTCAATTATGATTGCAATTTGTGGTTGTGGTTCATGGATTCATTACCTACTTATTTTTCTTTAAAGGTTTCTTTGCTTGAAATACGAGCCTTCCTTTTCATTTTTACCTTTCTTCTTATTTAGTGACTTTTTTCAAAAATTTCTGATGCAGTTTTTTGATGTATCAACTACAGTTGATCCAAGTTATATAATCTCCCTGATAAGGAAGCTTCTGCCTTCTGGTTCTGGTACTAAGAGTAGTTCTAATGGAGTTACTTCTGATGCCCCTAACCAAGAATCACCTACCAATAACAAAGATGGGAATGCAGCCTCCACATCCAAAGATGAACATTTTGAATCATCAACGAAAAAATCTGAGAATATGAATGTTGATAATTCTGGTGAATTTTCTTACCAGCTAGGAGAATATAAAGATCCATGTAATGGATTTGAACAATCTGGTATCCCAGTAGGAGAAGAGGCCTGGGAAGAATATGGATGCATTTTGTGGGATCTAGCTGCCAGTAAAATGCATGCAGAACTCATGGTACATGGCTACTGGCTTTTATACGTTTCTTTCTTATTCTTATATGTAGTATCAATATAAAATAAGTTTGTATGGATTTTTTTAGTCCAAATAATAAGCTAATTTGATGTGCAATATGGTCATAACTTGTTCCAGCAATACCAAAGTCCTAATCTTGCTGTTTATTTTTTTAAGACCTTTATTCATTGTTAAATTTTTTTTATGATATGATGTATGTTTTCCAACTCACTCTCTCCCATAAATCATCAAGCTTCCAAGTCCCAATAAATTGATGACTTTCTTTTTTGTTAACCTAGGGCTAGGGCCAATAATAGGTAGAATTTGATCTGTTGACATTTCAACCATTGTTGTTTCTTTCTCTCAACAGATATGTAGATACATATACTTGTCATTGCTTTGAACCTTTCAAGATTTTGGTTGTTGTATAAACTGAGCAGAAACAGTTATGTGGCATAATTCTGCAGGTGGAGAACCTCATACTAGAAGTTCTTTTGGCAAATCTCATGGTTTGCAAATCCCAGCGTGTTACTGTAAGTCACTATCAAATTTTTTTTCATAAATCACATTCTTTTTGACTGTATGTCCTTGGTTTGTAAACAATAAAATCATCAGGTAACTTGGCAAGCTCTAATTTTGTTTTGTTATGAACCATTGTGGTATAATTTCTCCAGGAAATTAGCATAGGAATTTGTGGGAATCTTGCCTGTCATGAAGTTCCTATGAAACATATTGTCTCTACCAATGGACTGATTGAGATAATTGTGGATAAATTGTTTCTGGATGACCCTCAATGCCTATGTGAAACATGCCGGTATGATTATATCTTTAGCACACTTGATTCTTGTCAAGTTTGGATATCTGATTACAATTTTGTTCTGGACTAAATTTCCATGATTGGTGATTGTTTCCCTTTTTTATGCCCTAATTTCTTGTTATTTCCAATTGCCTTCACTTTCTTCTTCTACAATGGATAACTTGTGTGAGAAGCATTTTTTTTCCTTCTTTGCCCTTTTTTTGAGGAAAAAGAAGAGTTTGATCCATGCTTATATTATTATTATTATTGGTTGCCATTTTGAAAATGCATGCACAGATGCACTCAGTCACACAGATAAAAAATGGGTGTGATCAAATTTTTAAATTTTTTTTTACGAATTTGAGAGATGTCATATCATAAATTAGCTGGGACTCTCCTTTTTGACATAATTGTCATACCACTATATGCTGTGAACTTCTCTTACAGTTAGTTTTGAAGACAGATTGTTAACACTGGGTCTTCAAAGTGGTGAATCTATCACATGGTCCAAGGCATTGGAGTCTGAACATGTACTATGTCAAATCTTATGGATTGTAGAAAATACCTTGAACCCTCACCTCATAGAAAAGGTAATGAATATTTTATTTGCTTTATTTTGTTATTTTAAGTCTGGTAAAGGGCATACATAAAATTTATCTACCTTGCTCAGTACGTTCTATGATACTTTTTTTTGCTACATTGAAATGTACATATATGTATAAAATCTTTCACCGTGAGTTAATGACTCTATTTCTTATTAGATCCTTCCACAGCAGGAATATACTAAACTGATCAGGCATCATTTGTCATAGATTCATTTAACTAGTTCTTCAGCAAGGGGGGGCTCCCCTGGGGTCACTAGGTAGATTGAATGCAATAAATGCCAAATAGCACAAGAAAATCAATATTTTGTGGAGAGAAAAAAAGACTAATCTGATTATATTGATTCTTCCTTTGTATTTTTCCTGGGTTGGAATGTAAGTTAGCAGTTACCATCTTATCAATAGCTAAGAGTATTCTTATTTTTTTCAGAGTATCGGGCTTATATTAGCTATATTAGAAAGTCAGCATGAAGTTATGGATGTTCTTCTTCCACCTATGATGAAGCTGGGCTTACCAAGTTTATTGATTAATCTCTTGGCTTTTGAGATGAGCAAATTAATGAACGAAAGAACACCTGAAAGGTATCTTGATCGAGAACTCTACAATCTGTAATAATGACCTTATATTGTTCCTATCATTTTCTGTTATTAATTCTGAGTTCTGACGTTATCAATGATGATTAATTGTGATATATATTTCTTTTCACCTTCGTTTCCCTTACCTTACATTATCCAAATAATTATTGGTACAGCTATCTATGGGATAAACTGGTATCTTAAAATTTCAGGTACTCAATTCTTGATTTAATTCTTCGCGCAATTGAAGCCCTTTCTGTCATAGATGATCATTCTCAGGAAATATGTTCAAGTAAAGAGCTTTTTGAATTAGTTTCTCGTCTGGTTAAGTTTCCAGATAAAGTTGAGGTACACTACTGTTGTAGCTTACCCTGTTGATATTTATGCATGTTACTTAACATCCGGCGTAATACAGTTCATATATGCTATTAATGGTTTTTTTTGGTGACTTTTAAATATCTGAATTTCAACTATTTAATGCTTAGAATTTGCATTTAAAGGCTTTCAAAACTTACCTACTTTGTCCATGAGGGGGTGTAAGATATTATTTCAGAAAAATCTGTCTTCTGAATTTGTATAAATATTATGATGGGTTTGTTAACTAAATATTCTTGATTTTGTTCTGAACTGTCAAATGGTATATATTCTTTAATATGCATCACAAGCTTATGATATATTAAATTAGGAAAAGCTCCTTTTCTCATTGTAGTGAACAAAATGGTTTGTTTTTCTTTTTTTTTCCCTCGAGAAACATCTGTAAAAATGGGTATTTCTGAATTTTTCTATTAATTCCTTTTCATATTTAAGTGTTGTCTGGGAAATTATTTTTTTGATGGATTTTGCTTGGTAGACCAGAAGAAGGTTTGTCTCTGATAAGCTACATGTTCTAATGCCTCCTGATACCTTAATATTTGCATTTTTTGATTGAAAAGAAATGATAATGATTTGTTTAATGACGAAAGCATATGGAAATGTCTCATGTGTAGGTTGCAAACTGTTGTGTTACTGCTGCAGTTCTTATTGCAAATATTTTGTCTGACGTAGGTGATTATGCTTCTGAGATATCACAGGGTAAAACATATATATCTCTTGTCCATAAACTTCAATTCTTCATTATTTTTCATATCTCTAGAATTTTTGACGAAAATTGTAAATGACATATTGGAACCTACCAGATTTGTCCTTTTTAGAAGGTCTGCTTGACATATTCCCTTTTGCTTCGGATGATTTGGAAGCAAGAAAAGCACTATGGAATATAGTTGCAAGAATATTGGTCAGAGTTCAAGAGACTGAGATGACCCCATCAAGTCTATATCACTACGTTTCAGTTCTTGTGAGCAAAGCTGATCTGATTGAAGATGAGCTTCTCAACCAACAAATAGGTGACTCTAGACATGAGCATGAGAGCTTGTCTCCTCGTTGCTCAACAGCAGATGCTAGAATCACATCTGTATCCTACTTTCTTATCTAGTTAAATTTGTTCATAATTCTGAGGCCTGTTTGGATTATAGAAATTGAAATGTAGAAAGTATCAGAGTACTAGTAATGAAATTCCTAGAATAAAGATATTGGAGTTAATCGCACTACTTTATTTATTTTAAACAGGGGATTCAAAAACACTCATGATTTTTTGGTATTTAGATTTCTGCTGTTAAATTGTGAAGCATTTGACATTTAGACCTCTATTTGGCCATGTAAATGGTTCTGACTGTCCAAAACTAGTTAAGCCTGCCAAGAGGTTGGTAAGATTCACATGTTTCTTTTGTTTGCATGCGTGTACCTATTGATTGCCATATTTTGTTTTCCTTTACCTTTGCAATAGCTCAGGAGGATGATCAGCATTTTAAATCAGTGGACTGCTGCAAATGATTATGCCGAGGACAATGTGAATGCTGAAGTTCTAGTCAATGATGGAGATGTAAAAAGATTGTTGAATTGCTGCCATAAATACTCCAAATAAAACTACTTTCTTTATCTTCGTATTGTTAACTTTTGTAAATTACAGTAGTTCAGATGATCCTTGAAGATTATGTATCAATGGATGCTATTTTGTATTTGCTTCTGGGACGTTATATCGTTTTCTTATCTTCCTTTAAGAAGCTACTAGTGGTGAGAAAAATTTTGCCCCCTTCTCTTTGGATTGTCTGTTAAGAATTATTGGGCTTTATGCCATCTATAATATACTCGAATGTAAAGCATCCGTGTGCTTAATCATATGGAATGCCCCTGTGAAACGAGGTTAAGCTGAGTTATTCTTCCTTAGTCGCATTTTCCTTATATTGGGAACAATATCATGATGGGTTCTAGGAGCCTTAAAAAAAGAAAATAAAAGAAAAAACCGTCCAACTAGAAAGAGCCCAGGTTCATTAACAATATTTCAGGGGGTGCATACAGATCCTAAAGGAAAATAAAAATAAAAATATTATATGAAGCGATACTGCTCAATTCAATTACACAACTTCATACACAAACTAAGCTTTGCAATTAACAAACTAAACCTCTTGAAAATTCCAAACTCAAACAACAGCAGCAACGCCAAAGCAGAATATGATCCGAAAAGTTTTTGATTAGGATATGAGAGAGATGCCAGCAGTCAGCAAATCATCGGCCAAAACCTTATTTGCAGCCTCTGAGGGATGAAAACCATCCCAGAATACATATTCAGATGCATTAGCACATGTTCCTATGGACTTGTGATTGCACAGAATTGCTGTCTCTACCAAGCCCGTTCCACAACAAGCCTTCCTTGCTTCAAAGAAACCTGTGACAGTGTAATGTCACATAAAGGAAACTCATTAAGAATCATTAGCCATAACGAGATAGCTCATTGGGCTGGGCAGAGCTAGAATTTTTACCATTTTCAGATGGCTTAGTGACAAGATCATAGAGAGGTTGGTAGATGTCAAGGACGACCAAATTGATGCCAGGAAGCAATTTTTTCAAGTTCTGAGATGTGGCGTTTAGCTTTTTATTGAAGTTAACAGCATCATTGTTTAGCCTGGCCACGCACTCGTTGCTCCCAGAGCCGAAGATAGTGATGGCTGCCGGCAAGCAACCCATAGGAGGTAATGTTGTCACACCGATCCTCCTTGCTCCAAGCGCATATAAATTCTGTCACAAACATGTTTAGAAATGCAAATCAGAAGCATCAAACTCCATCAGCAGAAGTAAATATCATTTTCTTTCTTTTTTTCTTTTTTTGTGTGTGTAATTTTTAGTTAAGGACATCCACAATTAAGAGATTCTTGGCTAAACCCGCTCAATATACACTAAACCATCAAGCCAACAAGTCAAGGTTGAGAGAGACATGCCTGAATGAAATTGCAATAGCATTGCAAGAGAACGTCTGAGAATTGATTAATTGTATAAGCCTTGTAAAGCAGAGGATTTATGTAGTAGTTCTGAATAAAATCACTGTTCCCAGCACTGATAAGGTATATAGCCCCTGATATAATTGATGAAGCAGTTGATTGTCCTGCTACTTCCACTAATTTGTTCTGGCACTCCTGGTAGTGTTCCAGCTGCTGACTCAAAGGAATTGCATGCTGCACCCAAAAGAAAAATATCACACATAACAGAACATAACCAAAACCATGACAAGTACTCAAAGTTGTAATTGCATATACATATAGTTTTGCCGTAGATTCGTAGTAACCAGAAGCAGCTGAGGCAAAGTTAGCACCATTCAAGAGGTTCTTTCCTTTGCCCTTTAAGTTGAGGTAAGCTGGCGGGTAAGAGGTAAATCCAAGGTTTTCAGCTGCAGTGAGTAGAGCAAATAGCAGATCCTAGTTTAAAAACAACAAAATAACATTGGGTGATAGGAAAAAAAAGAAATTTAAGTGAGGATTTTGCTAAATGGAACCAGTGAAGTCTGTGGCAAGCTTTCCATTGCAGAACCTTCCAGTTGGACTCTGATTCTCGAAGTCCCTTCCATAAGGAGGAAAGTTTGCTTTAACAATGGTGTACAGATGGTTATTATTGCCCACATCAACGACAGAGTCCCCAAATATGAACAATGCGGGGACCAGAGGCTGTCCATTAGCGACACTGAGCACCACAAGCAGAAGGGAAGTCAAGAAAGAACTTGAACACTCCATACTTGGAATTTCTTTTGAGCTATGAACTTCTTGTTCTGAGAGAGATAGAGAGAGAAGAGACTGTTATGCTTTTAAAGTGTTGGAAATGGTTAATATGAATATAGTCTTGTGGTTTCAAGATGGAGCCTGCAGTGCAGGAGCTGCTTTTGCAAGGCTGCAGTTCCGAGAAACTCATAAATGTTCCAACTTAATTAAATTTATGGTATAAGTATGAAATAAGTCAAAACAGAAAATCCATCCATTCTCACGAATCATGATCAAATAAAAGTTAAAAACATATATGGATAAGCAACAAATGCCTTTCCCAAAACCAAAAGCCAAGCCATCAAAAACTATAATTGTACTATGAGAGACGTTGGTTACTAACTAGCAAGTACAGGTATATATGGTGTTGACACATGACGTTTTGAGCTGTCGTAGCTTCTCTCGACACGCCACTTTTTAAACATTCCAAATGTTCAAGACGCAACTTAGACGCATGGCCAGAGGAAGAGGAAGAAATTGAGAGAGAGACACTAATTAAGAGACCTAAGGGCACTTGCATTTGGACATATTGATAATCAATTACTCTCACAAACTTCCCACATTATTAGTTCGAGTGTCTTCTATGAGGACAAATATGCCTTTTCCAGGTGACCCTCTGATCCCATTAGTTTGTAACTAAGGAAAGTTAAAGAGCTATATACAATTGCTTTAATGTATGTAATTATTAATTAGATGAATGCTCTAATTAAAATTAAAAGAACTAAATTAATTTAATTAATAAAATAAACACACAAAGTGTAGTGATGTCAATCATTCTTTTGAGCATGAATCCTAATTAAACTGGTCCGACCGGCTGACTTTTATTTTTTCAACTTGCTTTTTGTAAAATTGGAAATGTTTGTCACTGAGCGGCAGAAATAATTCTCAACTCTTACATTCAGGAGAGCAGTCTAAGAACATTATATTTGCATACTATATATTAAAAAATTGAAGTGGATTAGTGCTAGAGAAATTCCTACTTATTATTTATTAATGTTTAGAATACCCATATAAAAGCATCAGGACAGTGCAACCTGATGTGGCTATTATCGCACCAGCAACCGCAAGACCTTATTGCTTGTCTCGAATTTGCAGCTGTATCTGGCCACTGCCTCGAAATCATCCATCTCAGAGCTTAAAAACCTGGAAACCCACTAATACATTTGCATTTGTTTCACCCTGCTCCCATGTCAACTAAGGTAAAAGCAAAGCAAGATGATGCACCAGAGAGTACAGTAGCTGTTATGAGGTAGAGTTAACATCTGTACTGTATATTTTTTCCCCCTTCTTGCTCTTTCTCCTTGCCTTATTTCTGGCGTACTCTTATATATTTATGGGGTTGGTGTTCCATAATCCAGATTAATGAACTTTATGAGGAAGGTAATGAAAATAGATCGGACGCTATAGTTCAAATTAGCCTTTTCTTTTCATTTTCAGGAAATAAAAGAAGTAAATACAGGAACTTTTTATATAACTTGATTGCTATAATTGATATGCATGTTATTGACATTAATGATATCTGAAGCATCCACTAGCCCAAATTTGATGATTCTACCATCCTTGTATCCCTTTGGTTTTTCAAAGAGCGCATTCCTTTTGAAGCTTCCCCATGATGGCAGATTAATATCTCCTTGTGCATGCGCCTTTACTCCTACTCCGTATTTCTGTCGTCATG
The DNA here is from genome assembly GCA_037074535.1 of Gleditsia sinensis. Classification (NCBI taxonomy): domain Eukaryota; kingdom Viridiplantae; phylum Streptophyta; class Magnoliopsida; order Fabales; family Fabaceae; genus Gleditsia; species Gleditsia sinensis. Next base: position 16,545,207 of record CM073476.1, on the reverse strand, counting down.
CAAGACATGACAGTAACGGTCTTAAATATAATCACTGCAGCCTAAGATGGATCCTCTCAGACATCCTTATGATATCTGAAAATATCCTGTCACCTCCAATTTCAGCGCCCGTTGCTCCAGCGGCAACTCTTAAAACATCCTCAATCAAGGCAACATTGACGTCTGCTCTTCCCTTAAGAAGACTTGCTGGTTGCTTGTGTCTGTACTCTCTCACATATGCAGACATGGCAGATGGATTGAACCGTGTCCTTCCACGCCATCCTTTGGCACACATGAACCCTGCACTTATCACAGGCACACTCTCATCACCATCCACATAATACACACCACCTTTTAAGCAGCTCCCCTCCTCTCCATCGACTGAGCCATTAATTTGAAAAGGAATGCTCCTGCACTTGTCACAAGCCGACATCTTGTATACATATGATCTTTCAGTTGGGATTCCAACACCATATGCACAGTATATTTCCATATTTGGAGCATCTGGCAGTCTGAATCAGGAATTCAAATTTATTAAACCAATCATCAAAGTATCAGATATTGAATCTACATACTTACTTGGTCTCAAGTGGATTAGACCAGCATTTGTGATGGGCGTATTTAGGATCATCTAAGTTCTCCGCTATCCCGTGAGAGAAGTGAGCCTCAGCGCGTTTCATCATTTTTGGAGCAACGGAACCAAGTAGATCAATAACATTCGTGGCCGTATAAGCCTTTTTTTCAGCAACTTTTTTCATGCTTTCCCTGCTCATCTCATCGTATTCAGTCCACACCTCCTCACATGACAAGTTGAGAGTAGCGGAGTTACTTGCACATGAAATCTCGTGCTGATGGAGAAATATGTGTTTCATTCTTGTTCTTAAGATATATACAAGAAACAAATACCAAACCCTACCCTCTCATGGCAAATGAACTTTGCACTAAGCACTATAAAAAGCCAGCCTCTTCTGGTGATAGACTATACTAGACTACACTAATTACCATGACATTAAAACATGTCACTTCAATTCTTCCCTATCAGAATCCCGAAACAATAATTAATAAAGCCAGTTTTTTCTTTCTTAAATTAAGGTACGAAGTGAAAACGTAGACCAAAAGAGATTTGTAAATGTAGTACCGTTGAATCAAGTGTTGAGAGAAGTGAAGAAGGTAACTGGGAGGCTGCCTTGCCCAAAGAGATTATTCTTCCATACTTTGTGGGCTCTTTTACTGGGAAAACTTTCTCCCTACCACTGTTGTTATAACTATTGTCTCTTACAAGGTGTTCACAGGCATTCCCTTGTTCAGGAGACCAATCCAAGTCACCCCAGATGGTTTCACCACCTTTTGGCATCAACGAGATGATTGAATCCCAAGTTCTACTTACCCTCATGACATGCTCTAGTGTTTGAATACCAAGGTAACCAGAATTTAAAATGCCAGGAGCCATAGCTCTGCAAAAATTATGCAGATTAATAAAGTACAAGCACAAAAAAAAAAAAAAAAAAACTTTTGACCTATTGCTAGTCACAGCTCTCAGTTTTCAATAATGATATATAATCTCTACGATTCAAGTCTTACAATAAATTCTATCGGGAAGCCAAATTAATATAAGGGATATTATTGCAAAGACTAACCTGACATAAGCAACATCTTTGCTTTCAGCAGAGAGTATGTTACTAACTGCCTTTGGAACACCGAGAAATGCTGGACCAATATTCATGATTGCTTTGATGTGTTTGTCACACCAACCAGGACCACCGCCACCTCCCACGGGAGAAGGTGTCTCAACCCATTTTAGGAAGTGAAGGAAATATAGAACCCCCATAGAATGAGGCACCACAACCACTTTCTTAAAGCCATTTGTCACAAACATAAGCTCAATTTTGCTCTTTAATCTACTAAGAGCTTGGTCCCGAATCTGCTTTTTCCAATTAAAACTAAATTAGTGGAATTTCTGCAAAGATGTTGCCATGATTTTCTAATTGAAAAATTTTGGCTATGGAAGCAAAGAGGAAGTACAGAGAAATAACCCCATGAAGGGCTAAAAAAATAAATTGTCTAATATGCTTCACAACTTCATTGGTATATAAATGCTTCTGGGGAGGAGGGGTGGGGGTATACTATTGCAAGACATATAGATTTTGTATCAGTAGACGATTTGGAACATTTTCTTATGAGGATCACTTAGTTTACAGGAACTGAACAAAGGCAGTTAAATTAGATTCAATTGATGTATTATAATTAGGTACTGAAAAAGTTGAGGAACAATCATTATACCTCTGTATTTTGGAAAGACAGCCTCCAGTCATACGCAGCCATATACAAGTTCTTCCCTTCATAACCAATTTTGGCCAAATTCTCGATTAGAACGGCCCAAGCAAAATAACCAGAAGCGAAGTCGGCAGCAAGAAGCCCAGGTACTGCCCTGACTCGAATGCCTGGTGGGTCAAGCCCTGTTTCGTTATGCAGAGACAGATGCTCCAACCAGCACAGAGGCCTGAATGCCAGCACAAATAGAATGATTATATGGACGCAGCTTCAATCACAATTCAAATATTCTACTAGGAGCTGCATACCTTTTGAGGATATCAGCAAAACTACCGCCCCAGAGCCTCTTTCGAAATAGACCTTCAGCACAAGGCCTGCCTTCCCAGAGTTCCAACCCACCACTTACAATGCCTGGCACCAGAACAACCGGGTGAAGAGCAGTCACACCCTCGCGCTTTAGCCTCATCCCAGGTGGCTCAGGTACTGGAAACCCAGGCAAACAGCTATACGAGAAATATAGAAGCCACCAAATAGTGCACATGTACCCAATTATCCAACAGCAGTTATCAATGCACCTCCGTTCCTTGGATTGCCTCTTGCTCTTTTTGTGCTTCTTCTCCTGTACATTCTCAACTGCTGCAACAACGTTTTCGTCCTTCTTATCAGCTTTCTGGGCTTCCAAAGGTTGAAAACCTAGTGAGGAGCACTTCCCCGGCTCCACATAGCAGAGCTTCCGACATCTAAGAATTGAAGTCATTCTTGACGAAATATAGTTGAAATTCTACCCGAGATGATTCAATGACCAAAATGAGTTTGGAAACATTGCAACCCACTAAGGGATTACAAGGTAAGCAAAGATCCGCCGAAGTATTTGAATCGAAATTGTTTGAAATTATAGCGGAAAGCACGAGCACGTGGTCATAGGGCGAAGATATGGGCGAGGTTACTCTGGTTGCGCCCCACAAAGAAACAGAAGATTGGAAAACTAGAAAAATGAATGGTAACAAACTTCTTCTTCAACACCGTGCTGCTGTGAGGTAGCTTGAAGCACTGTTTGTGGTTGAATCTAAGGGTGTACACCTAAGTCCTCTTGGATTTCCACAAAGACATTTGTCTTGGACTTTACATGCACCTCTTTATCAGCTGTCACCATTACGCTCTGGTGGTATTCGGGAACTTCTTAGGCCTTCACGTGGATGCCCCCTTTAAAACTTTCCGCCACTGACCAAAAAAAGGCACCAGGTACTGTGAAAGACGGCAAGGAACTGAGAACTTTCGACGTTGTCTAGAATATAATGTCCTAAGGGAAACAGTGGGAGGGAAAAGAGCAGTAAAGAGACAGCGATAGCATCTCCAATCATGGGAGAAGCACACACTGCGAAGAGCACAGTACCCAAATTGTCCACGGCAATGGTGTACAGAAAAATTGGCCAGAAGAAGCATACATACATGCGCTAACCCATAAATGTACGTAGTTATTTATTCTGTGCTTTTCGTCTTCATTCCGGATTTTAAGAGAGAAACAAGTGTGGACCAGGATGTCAGTCCAAGTGGGCGACAAGGCTTCTTCCATTTTGGCCTCATGCAGCGGAGGCTTCTCTGAGAATGAACATTGGTAGAACCGCAAGAATTTCGAATTTTAAAGGTCGGATTTTGTTCGTTAGTATGCGCCAAGATTGAAACTTGATCGAAGAAATTAGCGAGTCGTTAAGATTTTATTTTTTCTCTTTTCATCTCGTTTGGCTTAAATTTATATGCAGTTCTTCCTAGGCTTTACGAAGACTCGCCAAAGAGCCTTTTCCTTTCTAACTTATATCTGAGTCCCTAAGCCATGAACCATTTCTATCATAACAGTTCTACAAAACTGGGGTAGCTGCACAGAGTTACGAAAGATTAATTCGAAAAAACAATACCATCTTCTGTTGTGTTTGTTTATTTGGCAGACACAGTTTTCCATATATAGATTCTTCTATCTAGAAAGCAATTCGTTGGAACTTGGAAGGCATCTACAGCAATGATGGATGTGGTTAAGATGTTCAAAGCCCAGGATCAGAATTATCAAACCATTAGGCTGCAGAATGAATTATAGTGTAACAATTCCTATATTGACGTTCCCGAATAGAAAGAACATAGTCAAAGAGTAATATATTCCCCCCCTCAGCTATGTCTAAGTGACCAGTATTAGGTCTGAGGAACATATTCCACTCCAAAAAATCGAGTCGAGAGAGAGTGAGGATTGCTTTGCTTATAAGGAACATATTATTTAAGTGAGTGGATCATATTAAAATTGAAATAAACTCTGATACTATATTAAAAATATTAGATTTAACTTTACTCTCAAAACTCGAATTAAAAGAGGGAGGATTGTAAAGAACATATTCTTTAAACAACCAGAACCAAATCTTTCCTCTAAAATATGTAAAAGAACGTAACATAGTGGAAGATATGATGCTTTCCAATCGTGTTTATAAAGTCTTATTTCCTCACAAAAGGCTACCTTACCCATATATTTCTAATATACAACGTTTGACCTCGAATGCCATTAATAATTTAATCAACCATCTATACAATTACGTTCACCCACTCCAACATTTCAACAACTTCAAGTTATATTTTGTCAAGAATCTGTTTTGGCTCCCTCCAAGGTATAGTTGCACACGTTCAAAGGTTCAAAACTTCCAATACTAAGCCTTCTGGCAGAACAACTTGCCTTGAACGGATCTCCTGGTACAAATTATCAAAATTTATTTATAAACAAAATAGATTAAGAACTATGGGGCATTGTTTTAGAATATATATTTTTTATTTATGAATAACAGCATTTATTAATTAAAAGAGACATACCAGTCATGTCAACCAATAGGCCGGGGCCGTTAAAAATTCAAATTGGGTTGGGCTGTAAAAATGGATTCTCAACTCCAGCCTGTTCAACTTTTCTGTTTAAATTTGTAAGCTATATCCACGGCCCACATTTAAAAAAAATAAACGCCGTGCAAAAGTGGACAATAATATAAAATGCAATAACTCAAAAAATTAAAAGACATGGAAAAGGAAAATAAAATATATAAATACAACAATAATAGTATGGCAACCCAATTCTCCGCGTAAATCTAATCACGGAACACAGCTATTAAATACCTAGCATAACGGCGTCGGTGCTAATTACCAACTTGTAATTGCCTCACGTTAAGGCAACAATATTCTTCCACGCGCCAATAATTCGCGTGCCACCACTTGCACGGGACTCTTCGTCGGTGCCAATATTGTTTTCTCACGAGGACCACGTGGAGCCTCCCCAAACTCGTTATTTATTTTTACATACACAGCGGCCTTAAATTCGCGTGATCTTATTTAAATATTTTCAATAAAAAAAAATTATTTTTCTTATCAATAAAAATATTCTCTGCCACGTTTTTAACTTTTGCTTTAAATTTATTATCATAGTTTAAAAAAAATAAGCATTTGATACTTTATTAAAGATATATCCATGTAAAATAGCCAGTAAAAAAAAAGAAATTAGAATATGTGAAATGTGAGAATGAGTAAAGGAAATCACAAAATATTATTAAAGGAGTTGTTTGTAAATGAAATTATTTATTAATTAGATCAAATATATATATAACATCAGTATTAAAAAAATTAAGTAATATTTTTTTAAAATAGTTTATAATTTTAAAAGAAATTATAAAATTTAAAATCCAAAAATAATGATATTTTTAAATAAAATCTTTATCTAATAATACTCCAGCAAATTCCAAGGTCAAGACAACGATAGTAAACTTAGTTGGTAGCTTGGTCAACGAGGGTGGGCTAAGTGTCACAAGTGCCTTCGCTTGCTTTGACTTCTGTCGTTCCTAAATTGTCCTCAACATATGCTTGGCGGAGTGGAGCGGTTCTGCCACTTTCGACTCTATAAACTTCAAAATTACGTGGGGCTTGGTGCGATAAATTATATCGAGTTCTGTTTTTATTCTTTTGATTTTTAAAGTTGCTTTTAAAAGTTATATTTAAAATATTGTTTTATAAAATAAACAAATTATTTTAATAAATTATTTTAAAATATATATTTTTTATTTTTTAGTATTCTCAAAACAAAAAATAAAATATAAAAATAATTTTTTTTAAATAATTTATTTCAAAAACTCATTTTTAAAATATAAATAGAGAATACTTTTTAAACAAATTTTTTAAATAATTAAAAACAGTCCAATATTTTTAAAAATAGTTTCAACATCATTTTTTTTTAGCAAAAATTAATATATCATTTACACATTATTATATAAAAACTATTTTATCTCTATTTTCTATAGTAACATAAAAATGGGGAACTTAAAAAACAAATTCTTCAATAACATTTATGTCGTTTAGATAACATAATTTATAAAAAAATCAGTGTTTTAATAAATTTAAATAAATAATTTATTAATAAATTTATTTTAATTTATTTTATAAAGTTAATTTTTTAAATTTTTTTTTATAAAAACTCAAATTTACATGATTTAAAAATTATTTTACAGTTTTACTAATTAAAATTCTATTAAAATCATATCTTTTTTTTTTATTAAAATTATATTTAAATGTTAAATAATTTTATTTAAAAAAATTTATAATATAAATTTTTTTTTTACAAATATTTAAATAAACTGTTTACTCATATAGAAACGGGGCACCGTAATTTTCCATTTATTGTATATTACATGAACAAAATAAACGGTGGAATTAATTGGCAAAAAAAAAAAAGTGGGGATGTTGATGAACTTTTTGGTGTGGTTGCCTTAATGCCTTCTAAAACAAGATGGAAAGATTTTCATAGGGATTGGTGAATGGAGCGCGTGCACACTTTTGGGTATCCAATTTGGTTTCATTTAATTTTGTAATATTTCCAATAGACCACGTGAGAGTGAGAGATATACAGCTCACTGCTTCTCTCGCGTTCACGTGTTATGATGCGATAGATGTCAATGCTACTTTCTCACAAGCTTCCAGGTGGAGAGGGATCCACGCGCTACGTATATATGGAAATAGAGTTCATGTAAAATTAAATTTTAAGTATAAAATTGATATTCAATAAATTTTTTAAATTATTGATTTTTAATATCTATATTGGTTAACACTATGGAATATTTTGTTTTAAATCTTATTTTCAAGTTACTAATACTATAACTTGTATTTGATAGTGTAATTATGACTAATTCCGTTACTTTAAAATATAATGTGAGTTTTAAATAGTCGTTGATTGAAAAAAAATAAAAAAAATAATTTTACACTTTTATTGAATAATTATTTTTTTATTTTATATAAATCCAATTTATTAATTGTATAATGAAGAATAATTTAAAAATACATTTTAATACTTAAAGTAGGCTATTTTTTATATAAAATATATTTAACAAATTAAATAAATTAATTTATAATTTATTTGATTAATTTATAATTTTTTTTTGATTAAATAAAAAATATTTAATAAATAAATTTATTTAAATAATTTAAATTAATTAAAAATTTATAAATTATACATTATTTTAAATAATATATAATTTATAAATTTTAAATTAATTTATAAATTATTTTTATTAAACACAATTATAATCATTTTCCAACTGTGACATTTCATCCTAATAGCACCTTGGGTTTTGCACAGCCCATTTTTGTCAGTTTCTGTATCTTACCGAACATAATCTATATTAATATATGTGATTTTAAAAATATTTTATCTCTTTCTTATAAAAAAAAGTGGTTAAAATTTTGTGTCTTGATAGATAGAAAAACGTGGATAATTATTTAATAATTCATAATATATTATTTAGCTATAAAAAAGAATAATAGATTATTATTTAATAATTTTTAAATAAAAATTATTTAATTAACATGCATGTTTAATCATTAATAATATTTTATTTTTTAAAATTTCTCTTTGAAAAGAAATTTAAATAATAGATTATATCACTAATAAATTATTTATTTATTATATATATTGAAAATTTCACACAAAATAAATTATTTTTTATTATTGACTTCACTCGTGTATAAATTAACCACACCAAAAAAAAATCCAATATATAATATGTAATTGGCATTTTAGGACAAAATAATAGATAAAGGAAAGAACGGTTTACAAGCAAAATGTAACGTCATCAGCATGGCACGTGGGAGGCAGCCATAGCGAGTAGTTAGTAACTCGCTACACGCGCCTCGTTTCAAACTCTTGCTAAATGGTACTCTCGGAAACATCTGCTCCCTCTCTTTTCTACTTTCCTTTAAATAAATGGATAATTTCACGCTTCGTCCATATTCCATTCCCATTCACTACTGAAAATCTCTCTCTCACCCATTTTCCTCGCCACCACTCTCTCAAGACAGAGGCGCTCTCGGCGCACGTTAGCGTTCACCGCCCTGCTTCCCTTGTTGTTGTAATTCACCGGGAGAAGAAGAAGCGCGGACTCTTGAAAACAATGGCTTCACCTACGAGGGTAGATCTGGATGGCAACCCAATAAAGCCAATGACCATTTGCATGATCGGCGCTGGTGGGTTCATTGGGTCACACCTATGCGAGAAGCTCATGGCAGAGACGCCGCACAAGGTACTCGCCTTGGACGTTTACAACGACAAGATCAAGCACCTCTTGGAGCCAGACACGCTCCCTTGGGCAGGGCGCATCCAGTTCCACCGCCTCAACATCAAGCACGATTCTAGGCTTGAAGGCCTTATCAAGATGTCAGATCTGGTACTGTTCCTCATTCTCTCATCTGTTTGTTTTCGGGGTTTGATTGGCTTTCTTGAATTTGTACTTGAATTGTGACTTTCTTTCCGTGTAGACCATTAATCTGGCTGCAATTTGTACTCCCGCGGATTATAACACTCGTCCGTTGGACACTATTTACAGCAATTTCATTGATGCTCTCCCCGTGGTAAGCATTCTTTACTCTGAGGTTTCTATCATTGTGATTCTATTAACCAAGACCGAATCTTTGTGCTTATTACTGGTGATAGGTTGGAAAATTGATAGACATGCATGTGTGATTTGTTGTGGATTTTTATTTGACTTCAGGTAAAGTACTGTTCGGAAAATAACAAGCGTCTCATCCATTTCTCTACTTGTGAAGTGTATGGGAAAACGATTGGAAGCTTTCTCCCAAAAGATAGCCCTCTTCGTCAGGTAAGCTCTCATTTTCTTAATATTTTCCCTTTCCATTTATTTTGACTTTTCCTTCAAGGAAATCGTTCCAGATCTGCTTATTATGAATGAGATAGTCTTACTTTTGTATAATTTGAATCGTTCGGTCGCATGCATCCGTTACTTAGAATATGTCGGTGGTAGTCCCGCACCACGTTCGGAGTTAAGCAATCGAGGTTATCTGATCAAGTTCCAATAATCATTACTCTATTGAACCTTCCTGATTATCTGCAGAAGTTCTGAGTGACGCGCAGCTGTCTTTTGTTTTGTTTGGTTATGCATTCATGGTATTCGAGTGGCGTTACGTTGTACTTATTTTCTAATGTGAATGCATTTCCAGGTAGTATTGCACCTTTGGTTTGTCATTGTCAATGGAAATTGAGATATTAAATAAATAATGATATTGGTGTGTGTAGATTGATGTTTTCTGAACAATCTTGTTTAGAGTTTTGGTTAATTATCTGGTGTTGTTGAGCTTTTACACTTTGCACCTGCGTTTAGCTTTTAAGTTTTAAAATATTGGGATTTGTCATCACTTATCCAAGTGATTCTTCCTGGTTTCTTCAGGACCAGTTTATAGATTTCAAGAGCTATTCAGTAATGGATGACTTTTTCAATGAACTGCCCCAATCTGTCTCTGTCTGGCTTTGTTTCTTTTTATTCCTGCTTTTTTTTTATGGTGCAAGGGAGTGGTTTGGTGGTATAGAATTGAGAGAGGACATTTCGTTTGTTGGTTGAGGGGGGACTTAAGGGTAAAAGGCTTTATCCTTCATATGGTTGTCATCTTCATCTGTCTGCTATGACGTAATGAGTATTTTATAATGTGTTTTTTGAACCTTCCTTATTTGCTGGCTTCTTTCTTGTAATGAGCTGAGCAATATTATTTCTTATGTTAAAGGATCCGGCATACTATGTTCTTAAAGAAGATGCTTCTCCATGCATATTTGGTTCAATTGAAAAGCAAAGATGGTCTTATGCTTGTGCAAAGCAATTAATCGAGAGGCTAATTTATGGTGAGCTGATTTTTTTAATTTTATTTTATTTTATTACTTTTCTGTCAAAAGATTTTCTATGCTCAAATCTTGATTTGCCTCACTAATGTGTCATTATTAACAGCTGAAGGTGCTGAAAATGGCTTGGAGTTCACGATTGTTAGACCTTTTAACTGGATTGGACCTCGAATGGATTTCATTCCTGGAGTTGATGGTCCAAGTGAGGGTGTTCCAAGGGTTCTTGCATGCTTTAGCAATGTAGTCTCCTTTTCTGATTTATTTGACAAATTTTGTAGATATTTTACCCTTTTCTTTAATACCTGTGCTAAATTTCTTTTATTCCTTTTCTTCAGAATCTCCTCCGAGGGGAGCCCCTCAAACTTGTTGATGGTGGTCAATCTCAGAGAACTTTTGTTTACATTAAAGATGCTATTGAAGCTGTCTTATTGATGATTGTAGGTTCCCATATTTAGTCTTTAATGTAGACTGTATTTATCTTTCAATTTGAATTGTGATTGTTGAGGTACATCCTTTGAACTATTATTGCTGTTGGCACAGGAAAATCCAGCCAGGGCCAACGGGCATATCTTTAATGTGGGTAACCCTAACAATGAGGTTACAGTTAGGCAGCTTGCTGAGATGATGACTCAGGTGAAAGGATTGAATTTGATTATTTGCTTCAATTGTTAGAATTTAAGTTTCTGTTTGGGGAAACAAGACTTATTGTTCTTTAATTCTGCAGGTCTACTCAAAGGTAAGTGGAGAATCGTCTCTGGAAACACCTACAATTGATGTGAGCTCTAAAGAATTTTATGGCGAGGGGTATGATGATAGTGACAAGAGAATTCCTGACATGACCATAATCAACAGGCAGCTTGGTAGGTTTCTTCATTCCTTCACCTTATTTGACCTTTTAAGATTATTAACTCTGTTAATGGGCTGTTGCCTCTCTGTCAGGGTGGAATCCCAGGACCTCGCTTTGGGATCTGCTTGAATCAACCCTCACCTATCAGCACAGGACATATGCTGAAGCCATTAAGAAAGTTATTGCGGAACCAGTTGCAAGTTAAGCATGGTGTTGTACTATCTATGAGAAGGGTATTGATGCCTACATGTTCTGCCAATGAGCAGGCCGCCTTTACATATATTTTAGTGGTTGATTTTACATATACGTTTAATTTTTTCCCCCTTGGTTTGGGTAGCCAGTTGCCCATGGTTATTTGCAAGTATCTAGAGAGGACAAATTTATTGAGGGCAATCTGTGTTACTTGTTACTACCATGTAATTTTCATGTAGAGCTCTGGGCTACCAGACTTGTTGGAAGCCTTTATACAAGGAATTTTTTTTGTTTGTTTTTTTTTTAATTTAGAGATCTGCCAGTTTTCTGATTTGTTTTTCTCTCAGGTTCAGATGTATCATTTTGTTTGCCTCTTAAAGGGACTTGTGTTCTAAATTATTTATCATTAATTGCTTTTACGGATTACTTTTGGAGCAGTTTCTTGTTCTCAATATTTGGGGCTTCATCAATTATTTATTCCTTACACAGCAAATGTACCTCAAAAACCTTGGACAAGAATTACTTATTTTTTTTCCTTCCAAATGCTTGTGCCAAGCTTTTATTCTGTTTGTTTCTAATACGAGAAATTGAGAAGCACTAAGAAGCAGATTTGGATATGTTGGATCAAGAAATTAATTATTTTTTGTCTTGGACAGATCAAGACATTAAGAGGAACGAAGCTAGGGGTAGTTTTAAAGCACAAGTTGGTTTGTTTCCGTCAACAGTCTAGCAGAAATCATATTGCGTTTTACTCACGCGCCTAGTTGAAGCCCAATCAGTCAGTATTTGAAGACAGATCTATTCAGCACATGGAAGGTGCCATTGTCCATTGCCAAGTTATTTTATCCATTTCCAAGTTATTTTATCCATTTCCGTTTTGCAACCTCAACCTTAAATCTATAGGAGGCCATCTAATTCGTCTCTGTATCATTACAATTTTATTGGATGTCCCGGAAAGGACCATTGGAGGCCATCTAATTGATTGACTAGGCCACAATGGTTTATAGTAGTTTATTTTTTATTATTATTTATTTGTTAAAAAAAGCGATGTAAGTTGTGTTTGTTATCAAACGTTGAGAGGGGGCCTTTTATTTCTTAATCTTTCTGATTATTTTATGGAAATCATGAAGTCATAGTCCGATTTTAGTAATTAAAATCATAATTCAATCCTAATTAAATTATAAAATATAAATTATTGGGATGAGATAAATCAAAAAGGTCCCAAATGAAGCAAAAAGCCCAAGTCACTTGTAAATCAAAAACTCTGAAACCTTATGCCTTCAGTGGCGTAATCTTCACCGGAGTAGGTGGTTGGATTCGCTGGGATTGGAATTACTAGTACCCAAAATATGATTCTTGCTGTACTAGATAATAAAGCTGTTTCATTTCAAGATTAAAGGTAGAATCCACTACTAGCTTCTTATGGGAGCAAATATCCAATCAAAAATTCACAAGGTATAGTATCCCTTATTAATAATTGCTCATAATGATCATTCCTTCGACTTTCACACATATTAAGCATTCCACAAAAGTATAATTAAGATGCGACTACTACTTGTAAAGTTGTGATGGCTTATTAGCCACAATTCTTTATTTAATTTGGGTCCACCATTCCAAAATCTATCGTCATCCGCAACAATTGACTTTGTAACTGCCGCCGGACTTTATGTTATGTTGCATGTTCGTTTCTTTCTTTAGTTCATGTAGCAGCCTTGGTGATAATCAGTGGTTATCTGCGTCATTTGAAATTGACAGGCAACAATATGTTAAGTGTTCATAATGAAAAGACCTTGTTTAAGAAGACGAGTCAAACGTACGAAAGACATTTTCTACAAACCTCTGGACAATACCATCCATGTAGTCGTTCTTTATAGGATTTTCGACCAAGTAGGCATTATTTGTGGACGATGACCATAAAATTAGAAATCTTGAAGCTTCAATTTTCTGGAATATATTGCTTTTATTCTAGTTCAATCTCTATCAATGGAAGTGTCCAATTTCCGAATTATTGTCTCAACACGGCATACTTTGTCCTAGTATGATCTCATCGCTGGCAATCTCATTGTCAATAATGGCTTCCCCACCTTCTCATGTATACCAAATTTAATTAATAGCTATTAGCTGCCAGTGGTTGTGGTCATGTGGATTTGTTGTGGCCTTGCAGTGATGTGATTTATTTGAAGGTTTCCAAAATGTGATTAGCTCAATTCAAAACTCAATTGCTGTTTGTTTGAAACTGATCTTCTTCTTTTACCCTTTACCTCTTTTCTGTCAATTGATTTAACCCACAAATGCACCAAACGAGACTTCATAGTTTTGTTCAGCAATGTGGTCTATATGCTTGAGATCTCCCATGGGCTGAAAATAACATTTACAGCTGAAGACGAAAATTAAAGACCATTCATTTTGGGACTGTAATTTTTAACCCTCACTGCACAGAGGAGGAGTGGGAAGAGAGATTTAGAAAGAGAGATAGAGGGTTGGGGTCATATAAAGGAATTCTTAAATTCAAACATCGTGCTGTCATGTAAAAAAAGAAAGAGATAGAGACTAGAGAGAGAGACACACACACACATTCATGGTAATATTTATGTACCTAAAGAATAGAGATAAAGAGAAAACATTCATGCTATTATTCTCATTTTCTAATTTAATACCGAGGGCGCAGAAAAATAAATAAAACTACCTAAAGAACACCACACTCATCAGCAAAAAATAAAGAAAGATATATTCCTTCTAGGATGTTAGAAACTTGGAATTAGAATAATATCAGAACCAAGAATAGTGTGTTTGGTTAAGATTCTGGACAAACCAGAATTGATTCTGAGGGGAAGAAGTGCACCAAATTGCTTTCTAATCATCTTTGGGGGTATAATTTAACAAAATCAATTCTGCCAGAATCCATTTTGTCGCCCTAACGGAGAAGCGACCTTCTCTCGAGATTCGACTTTTATTCTTAATGCACACCACCAATGACCTAGTTGGTCATTTGTATTAAGCTAAAATGCAAACAACTGTCTTATTTTGGTTCTTTAACAGATTGCTTAATAATATGATGTGATTGAACTGCACCTTTTTTTTTTTTTTTTTTACATAATTTACATTATAATATGATTGATTCCTAGCAAAGTAAAGTCCAAGAAAGGAATCAACTTTCTTAACCTTTTACCGTCCCCATGTTGGAGTATGATTATATGAAGTAATCTTGTCTGAGAAAATAATTACTATGACTGTATCGAAAATATGGTTACGCTTGTTTGCCTCTTTTTTATTTTAGGACAGTCTCTCTGCCATGAACATGATGTAAAAGCTTACATCATGAAGAAGATGGCCCTTCAATGCTACCTCCGACACAATTATTTGCCAGCGGGTTTAACTAATGATAAAGGTAACTTATTCGAGTATTTATAGAGGGAAATCTTGAATTAAATGTCACCTTGAAAGGCCCTCTTTATAGAAATGAAAGTGAAAAAGAACAAAAAGTTATTTGATTTGGTCACGAGAAATTCTTAAGTCTTAAAATTAGGTACAAGACCAATCGAAACATAATTGGTGATTAATAAAGAGTAATTATTTCACATTGAAACGCACATCTATTAAATCATGCTAATGTTCTGGAACATACTTCTGCGTTCTTTATTCCCCTCTTAGTTTCTACATTAAGATTTATTCATGGCAGAGAAATGATGAAAGAAGAAAAACTTGGGCATTGACTAATGATTATTGCTTTGTTTTGGGTTGTGATGGGAGGTCTCAAAAGTCGAAATCTCGCAAACTCAGGTTCAAGCCAGCCTCACTCAAACTCAAAGTAGCTTTTAAACCTGAACGAGAATTTGAGTCTGCAGTCAATGCTACTTAAATCAGAGTTTCTATGCGTTTGATTATGTTGGTGCTTGGTACAAACACACAAGATTGTTATCATAGAAAAAAAAATATTCCCTTCAATTATAAAGACATTAAATTTTGATCTTCTCAGTATGAGAAAGAGTACATAATTAAGTTTTAAGAACCCTTCAGCTCGGAATTTGAAATATTCCCTAGTATTAAGGCATTTATTACAAATTTATTGAGGGATGTAATAACTAATAACAGAGAGTTTAATTAATTTTAAATCAAATCTCCAAGTTTTCATTTTTAAGGGGCAGTAGTGGGGCTCCCTCTTAGACCACAGCCTAATGACCGCGACCACAAGGCCTCCATGTAAGGCAGTCATCTTCTCTACTAAAAAACCGAACCACGCGTGTTGTCGTTGGACCACGATTCTTGCGGGTAAAGGTTGTTCGACACAAGCCAAGAGAATAATAATTTTAAAAAGAAATTAAAAACAAGAGAAAGCGTTGTGACGAGGGGACAAAGATGATTTTCACACTCCATCACCTGTCATTGACCTTGTTCTTCTCAGCCGGCTAAAGCCCAGCCGGTCCTCTGTGCTCTTGCCTATCTGTCTTTGGCTCTTTCTACTATGCTTTTGCTTCCCTTTTCCTGTAATATATATGTGCTTTCCTTTACACGACCGTCTCTCGTGTCGTGATCTGTGCTTCATTTTCTGTTCCACAAACTATTTTTATTCGGGTTTGCATTATTTTTTAATTGCTCTATTTCTATGGTCCATGCTGTTTTGGTGATCGTGGTGGTGGAGTTTATGTGGATTTTGGGATTGGAAGCTGGGAGTGTTACTGGGCCACTGAGTTGGCCTTTTAATTAACAGGGACTTCCCGGGGCATTTTAATTAGCTGTAAAGATCCACTGTTGCCCACACGACCTTATTTGACTCAGTGGGATTTCCATTCTTGCTCTGTTCCTTCCTTGCCTTCGCATCATTCATTCTTCCTTTTTCTTTTCCTCTTTTTCTTTTTTGTATTTCGAATTAAAAAGGCAACAATTTGAGGTCTCCCCCCACAAAATGTTGTTGGGTTGGTAGAGTAACAGACAAGAAAAGGAGGGCCTTTCTTCCCTCAACCATGGCTCCAGGGAGGAAGCTTTCTGAGTTTCGTCGAGAAGGCAATGACTGGTATTCCCTCTCTCGAAAGTTTTTCTCTTTTTCCTTTTTTTAATTTTTTTAATTTGTAAAGATCAAATTGTGTTACCGATTGCCAGAATTCATGATCTTTCATAGCTCGGTTACATGATTGTTTCAAATCCGAATCAGCGCTTAAATTACATTTTGCTTATGTTTTGGAGCTTATTTATGGTGCTGGTTATTGTTTGGGACAAACAAGAAAATAACTTACTCTGCTCTCCTGACGACCGAGTGGAGTTAGTATATATTTCGTAAGGTTTAATGAGGTCTTTGATGTGATTTTCGTGACTTTTGTAGGTTCTGCAATGCTGGACTGCCGAGCGATATTACTGTTTCCGTCGGGGAAGTAACTTTCCATCTTCACAAGGTAATCCTTCCTTGTGAGAAATTTCTTCCCTCCACTAGCATATATGTTGTTCGTGCATTAGTCCCCTATATCTGCCCAAAAATATCTGCATCTTATCATGTTGGCGAGGAAGATGAAATAATTGGGGCTTTTGTGGTAGTAGATGATCCCACTTATTTCTCACACTCTTTGTGGTTTTCTACGAAGTTTTGTCCAGCACAATCAAGGAATTCGTGGCTTATAGTTTTGTTTTGAGGGCTGGAATACGCTTTTGCAGTTAGTTTGTTCTATCTCTAACGTCTAAGTGACAATAAGAAACCCTATTTATAAAGGGGGTTGGATAAGACTACTACAAGAGAAACAGCCAGTTGCAGAGATCAAACAGTTCACAATATTAATTATGTAGATCTTCAACTTTTGTGCAATATAATGTTTATCTGTGACTTTGTCTGTCTTCTTCCCATGCTGGAACCCAGTTTTATGGTTCTCAAAGGTGATCCTTTTGCGTTATTGTTGGTTTGTTTTTGAGACTTTAATATTGAAATATCTGCAACTTAAGTTGGGAAGAGGAAGGGACATGTCTACCTTAATGATGGATTGTTTGTCAGCTCATTTGGTATATTTAAGACACTATTTGAATTTACTTGAAAATTATTGGGTCTAGTAAGATGTATACCACCTGTGATAAAGATTTGTAATTACTAATGCTAATATAGCGACCCAATCAAACTGTCCAATTTGTGATGAACCATAAAAGCTGTCTAGTTTTACCAAAATTTGTGATCCATGCTAACTGAGACACAATAACTGCAAACATGGTTGATGTATATGATATGCTGTTTTGAAAGTTATTATGCTGCTATGAGGTGTGCAACCTCAATTGAAGAAATCATACATTGTGAAGACTTGTTACTGTTTCCACTCAATTAGTTTACTAGGGCAAAAGTTGATCTTCTATGATATTTGACAAATTTCCCATGGAAAATGATTTATATGTGTAAAATTAATGCATAAATGTACTGGGGGGGTATATATCAATAATACAAAACTTAATCTTATGGTAGTCATATAATATGAAAAATTACAAGTTGTTCTGTTGAGCTGGAGTTTAAGTAAGACATGTGGTGCCCATGGCAATGCAGTTCCCTCTTGTATCAAAATGTGGAAAGATTGCTGAAGAACATGAAGAGACAAAGAATACCTATCAGAAGACCATGAGTATGGTGCTGGAAGAATTCCCTGGTGGTCCTGACACTTTCTTAATAGCGGCCAAATTCTGTTATGGGGTTCGCATAGAACTGACAGCCAGAAATGTAGTAGTGGTCCACTGTGCTGCAGACTACCTTGAAATGACAGATGAATATGGAGAAGGTAACTTGTTGTCAAAATCAGAGAATTTTTTCCATAAAAATATATTGCGCAACTGGAAAGATTGTATATTGGCTCTTCAAAGTTCTGAGCCTATTCTACCAAGGGCTGAAAAACTCCATTTAGTGGGCAAATGTTTGAATGCTCTATCTATGATGGTTTGTACGGATCCAAGTTTGTTTGGATGGCCCATGATGATGTATGGGAGTTTACAGAGCCCTGGTGGAAGCATTCTATGGAATGGCATAAATACAGGTGCTAGAATTCGGAGCTCAGAATCTGATTGGTGGTTCGAAGACATCTCATATCTTAGTGTGAGTTTGTTTGAGAGGCTTATTAAGACAATGCAAGCGAGAGGTATAAGACCTGAAAATCTAGCAGGGGCCATAATGTACTACTGTAGAAAGTACTTACCAGGATTGGGTCGGTGGCAGGGTGGACAAAGTGGCAAAACCAGAACAGTTGCAAGCTTCAGCTTGACGCCTGCTGCTGTTGACCAGAGGGTTCTGTTGGAAAGCATTGAGAAACTTCTTCCTGAAAAGAAGGGAAAATCATTTTGCCGTTTCTTATTGGGACTTCTTCGTGTGGCTTTGATTTTGAATGTCAATCAAACTTGCAAGGATTCCTTGGAGAGGAGAGTAGGGACGCAATTGGAACTGGCAACTCTAGATAGTCTTCTGATTCCTAATTATTCGGACTCTGATACATTATATAACTCGGACTGTATTGAACGGATCCTGCGTCATTTTATAAATTCAGAATCCAGTATAACTGTCTTTTCTCCTTCATCGCTTGACCCTCAAGCATCATCATCATCTGAATCATTAAATAAAGTTGCAAAGTTGATAGATAGCTATATTGCGGAAGTTGCTTCTGATGTGAATTTAAAACCAGGAAAGATACGCACTCTGGCAGTGGCTCTTCCTCAGTCATCAAGATCATTGCATGATGGACTTTACAGGGCGCTGGACATATATTTCAAGGTTTGATTTTCTTGAGCTGCTCTTTTAAATAAAGGCTTCTTTCTGGTCACGGTCAGGTAGTTTGATGATTGCTTATCGTATTGTGCAGGCACATCCTTGGCTGTCAGATAAAGAGAAGGAAGAACTGTGTAACATCATTGACTACCAGAAACTCTCAATTCATGCCTGTGCCCATGCATCCCAAAATGATAGGTTGCCCCTCAGAGTTGTTCTTCAAGTCTTGTTCTTTGAGCAGCTGCAGTTGAGAACAGCATTAGCTGGCTGTCTCCATGTATTGGACAGTGAAATTGCTCCTGCAGCTCCTGTAACTGTCCCTGGTGATATGGCAGGCCAAATTGTACAAAGGGATGGATGGGTGACTGTAGTGCGTGAAAATCAGGTTTTAAAGGTGGATATGGAAAGGATGAGATCTAGAGTTGGAGAGCTGGAAGAAGAATTCGGTAAAATAAAGCAAGAAATGAAAACTGTAACCAAATCACACAGTTCCCTCAGTTCTCCTCGTTTAGTTGCCAGGAAAATTGGGTGTAAGCTTGTTCCGCGACCTTCAGATGCTCAACCAGAATCTCTTGACCGCAATGGATCCACACCAAGAACATCGATTGATCGGGCACGCCATTCCCATCAGTCCAGACACAGAAGAAGTTTTTCTTTGGTTTAAGGAGTACAAAGAAACCCGGGTTCCTCTTTATATATACATAGCAGTGCTGTGTGATTTAAAAAAAAAATGTACGAGGGAAAGGGAAGGAAAATGTTTTTTCAAATAATCCATTATTCTTTTTCGACAAGTTTACAGTTCTGGACATTTTCCATTTCTTTCCCTCGTCTAAAGTTGGTTGTACACTTCATAGAGGCAATTCCACTGGGGGCAACAGATTTACCTGATAGTGTTTTTGTTATTTTTTTTGTTATTTTTTTGGTCTTACCAACTCACCTAATGTACAAAAAGTTCAGTTGTTGTTTTGGTCTTGAGGATTGGCTGCTGTATTTATCCATTGATTTACTCTTCATTTCAAGTTCTGAGCATGGAAGATTCTTTTGGTCCCCATCGTTTCGTTTATGAAGAGCACAGTTGTCATTAAAAAAAAATTACACAACCAAGGACGGAAATTCACTGAAGAAGGAAAGCTGTGTTCAGGAAGATTTTTGCTCACAAATGAGCATTCCATGAGATTGGGAATGGAAAGTACATGTATATGACGTTTCTGTTGAGAAATGCTACTGCCCATTCCAGTTGATGTTCTTGTACAGCAGTGTAAAATATTGTAAGCTTTTTTTTTTTTTGGTATATAAAATATTGTAAGCTTTTGATGGTATGAACTATTAACACTATTTGACAGTTTTGTTTTCGTGTTACTGAGTGTGATAATTAAACATGCTTGCACAGAAAGTAATAGGGTGTGAAACTTGATTTAAGACAAATGTATGACATGAATATGTCGAAAATTGGAGTGTGTTGATTATTAAGATTAATATGACAGTAATTCTTTCATAAGAAGTTGAAAATTGAAGAGGCTAAATGATTGGTAAAATGTTGTTATAATAATATTAGTAGAACAGACAATAACGTCGCTTTGGCCGAGTGGTTAAGGCGTGTGCCTGCTAAGTACATGGGGTTTCCCCGCGAGAGTTCGAATCTCTCAGGCGACGTCAGTTGTGTTTTTGTCGATTCGAATCTGTTTTAAACTCCTGAGTGCTGATTCTGCTTCCACAGTCCACGCCCGTCTCCGACCTAATCGCAGCCCATTGCAACTCTTCCTTCTCCCTCTCCTGATTCCTGATTCTTCTTCCACACTCCGACTCCAAACTAATCGCAGCCCATTGCAACTCTTCCTTCTCCCTCCCTCCCGAGTTCTCTTGCTCAGTTCTTCCTCTACGTTGTTTCTTATATATATATATATCTTTCTCCGGACGCTAGTATCGTAGTTTTTGTTGGGCGGAAAACTCTGGGCACATTGACGGTATCACCAACATGGCGGTTTGTTCACCGAGCTTCAATATCGCACACATCTCCAACCTCTCAAACACTTGCGCATGGACTAGGAAATACACCCTCCACCTGCCACTTGAAGTCAGAAGTTTTGATTGTATGAAAAACTCAAACTTGGAACAAAGAATCCCCATATCCTTAGCTTTTTTTAATCATTCGCTAGATAAAAGACGTGGTTCCAGGATCCAATATATCGGATCAGAGCCCATGGCAAAGACCATCACCGAGTTGGAAGAATCCAAGATCGATAATGACTCTCAACCCATAATTGATGGGGATGGCGGGGGTGGGGGTGGCGCTGATGACGGTTGTGGCGGTGCTGGTGGCGGCGGCGGCGGCGGCGGCGGCAATGGGGATGATGGTAGAGATGAAGAGGAGGAAGAATTTGGGCCTTTATTGAAGTTTGTGGAGGTTATGAAAGTTGCAGAAGATCGGGGTGTAAAGCTGCCTCCGGACATGATGGAAGCCGCGAAGACGACAGGAATTCGGGAAATGTTCCTTTTTCGGTACTTGGACTTACAGGTAATTTCTTTATTTTTTGTTGACGTAGCTAAAGTTGAAATTTTTATTCGTGATTATCTTCTATCTACGCTCCTGCTTACTTGCTTAAGGAGGGATGATGAATTATTGACTAACCAACGATCATTTTGGCGTTCATATTGCAGAGTGCTGTTTGGCCACTGGGTTTTTTGATGAAGCATTGTTCTATGCTTCGAAATCGAATGCTAGCTGATCCTTCTTTTCTATTTAAAGTTGGAACAGAGGTTTGTTTCAGGCAACTTAGAAGACTTGTCTGAACAGTCATTATCACTATCAATGTAATTCAGCGTCACCAAATTGTATTGTTTAGTAATAATACAGTTATGACACGGACATAACCAAGAGCTGTTAGCTAAAACTTCAGGTTGGATTGGCCAAGCTTACATGGCAAAATATTTATACTTATGTTTAATTTGGCATATGCAGATTGTTATAGACTCTTGTTGTGCCACTTTTGCGGAGATTCAGAAAAGAGGCAAGGATTTCTGGGCAGAATTTGAGTTGTACGCGGCTGATCTTCTGGTTGGAGTGGTTGTTGACATTGCTTTAGTTGGCATGTTAGCACCCTATGCTCGAATTGGGAAGCCATCTATGTCAAGAGGTTTGCTTGGACACATTCAACATGCTTGTGCCTCTCTTCCAAGCAGGTCAGTATCTGCATGCATGTTAAATAAATTAACAGGTCTCTTAATTAGCATGAATCCTTTCCCATTGTTCGGCTCTGTCTGAAGTCATGTGAACTGTTACATCTAACAGCCGTTTTCTAACTTTCTCTCACAATGTTCTTCTATATGATCGGTTGCTTGTGATATTTTTGCTATGTTGACTGATTATTAAGGAGAGTTTGTTTACGTTACGTAATAGTCAACTGGTTGATTAGTTTAATTTACAAACAGCGGAATACTTTTAACACATTGTTGTTACAATCAAATGATCAAATAAAAAAAAAGGATGAAAATGTTGTTAATTCAATGGTTTTACTTTTACCCCAATAGGTCAGGGTGGGTGGACTATTTAGCATATAAAAAATGTTCATTATTATTAATATTATTTATTTTTGCAGCACTTAGGCTGGATTCCCTTTCTGTTTAGCATCACTGCATCACGGATTCTGATTTATATTAAGTTTAGTGAATCAATTATTCTGTATAAAAATGTAGTATATGGAAACTGATGTTAATCAGCAATTGAAGCCTTTAACTGAGGCTCCTCGTGTTGTAGTAATGGTGAATAATAATTCAGGACCCTGTGAGGATGCTTTTTTTTCCTCCTTCATTTATGCGTTGCATGATATTTGGTTGATTAATTGACTTAACAGTAATTAGAAACTTGGCCATCCTTTTCAAGATCTTGCTGAATGTGAATGCATATGATACTCAATTACCTCTCAAATGCAGCGTTTTCGAAGCTGAAAGACCAGGCTGTAGATTCTCAGTGAAGCAGCGAATTGCTACATACTTTTATAAGGTACCACATATTCTGACATTTTGAGGAATAAAAAACTATTTAGTTTTGTGGTAGAGTATAGATCATAACAAGAGCCCAAAGTTAGGTAGATACAAACTCTAAAAATTGTGTGTGATTATTGACAGCTTCCATTTCCATTTTTATCTGTTTTTTTCCATCTTTGTTTAATTGTTGACTTTAATTTGGTTTCTACTTTCTAGTAGTAGTTATTCCTATGAATTCCCTTCAATTCTGTGTTCAGGGTGCATTGTATGGATCTGTTGGCTTTGGATGTGGTCTTATCGGTCAAGGAATTGCAAATATGATTATGAATGCCAAAAGGTAAATGTCTACTTGTGTGCCTTCTATAGTTATCTGTCTTATTGACTCAACCATTTGCTAGTTTCATTTTTCTATCATCAACTTTTATTGAAATTTGTTATTATATAATTCTGGAATGCTGCTATATGGATTCTTTGATTTCTTTTCATTTATTTCCTTTTTTAAGTTATTGGATGAACGTGTCCTCAGTTTAACCTCTTATGGGTTTGATTAACAAAAGTTGGATTTTTTAACAATCCAATCTGTAAATTTAAGTACTGGAACCTAAGATGCCATATAGTATTGCGCTGGTGTTTCTTTACAATGGAAATATAGTATCTATATTGCTCTAACAAATATAAAAGGTGAGAAGTCAGCATCATATCATTTTAAACCACCTGATGCATCTTGCATGTGTATGACTTACCCATAAAAAAGGTGTATATATCGGCTGTAATAAGAATTCCCATATACTGAATTTGCATGTGTACAACAGTTTATTGGTGTTGTTGTTTTTTTTTTTTTTGTGTATTTGTTTGTTTTCGTGTGTGTAGTACCTATATTTGTCATTTGTCCACTCAACCCTTTTTTCTTTATTTTAGGAAATGATATTCTTATACCATTTTATTTCCTCTTTAAACCTTTGTGCACGCAACCTTTTTTGGCCACCTTAATATAACACGGGGTGTATACCAGCCAGGTTATTGTAATCTTGTCTTGGATATCATTATTGACAAAGAATGAAGAACTGTCTTCATGTTATATACGTAATTTTAACATTGTGTGAAGTTATTCGTCTTTGATACTAAGGGTATTTCTGTTTACACAAAACAGGAGCATTAAGAAATCTGAAGAGGACATACCGGTGCCTCCTCTTTTGGGAAGTGCTGCTCTTTGGGGTATGTCTTACTCTGACATCTAAACTTTTGGCTTTTTATGTTTATTTGAGCTTTATGGTTTAAGTTCATCGGGCTTGCAATAATATTATCTCCAATGCTTTTATGCGGTTTTACTATGAGGTCACATCTTTGAGTGTATTTATATCACGTTCACTGATGCAGCAGCTTTTAATTGGGGGTGGATGTTATGGGATTTAGTGCCAATTACTTAATCTGCTGAATTGTTTTGCCATCTTAATCAGGCGTCTTTCTTGCTGTGTCATCCAACACTCGATATCAAATAATAAATGGACTGGAAAGCTTGGTTGAATCTTCTCCTGTGGCAAAGAAGGTTCCACTTGTCGCAATGGCTTTCACTGTAGGTGTGCGATTTGGTAACAACATATATGGCGGAATGCAGTTCGTAGACTGGGCCAAATGGAGTGGGGTGCAATAAGTATGCCTTATCTATACTTTGAAATTGCTCTTCACCTACATGGAGGATCAATTTTAGCAATGCTCTTTCTCAAAGCTTCTTTTGAAGTTGGATTCCTCTTGTCCAAGCTGAAGGTTGCTCCTCAAATCAAGAAGTGAAGCTTGCATAATAATCTTTTTTATCCACTGGGCATCATTGTTGCCATTACTATAGGACATTTCACCGCCTCTCAGTAGCCTTTTTTTTTTTTTTTTTTAATTTTCAATAACATTTCATGTTAGATGACTTGATTGTGTCGGATATGTTAAAAGGAGAAGATGAAGCTTTTTGTAGTCTGCCTCAAGCTAAACCCTATTAAGTAATTTGACATATACTAATGATTATTCTTCATTGATTTAGTCCACTAAAAATTATTAAGTTTATACATTGCTTTTCTTTCCTCGGAATGTCCAAAATAATTTTATTTTTCCAATAATGACATTAGCAAGAAATTTGGTATGCAAAATTTTAGTGTAATTAGTTGAGGATAAAGTACAAAAATAACACGCTCAAACAAAATTTTCGAGCAGATAATAAGAAAAAGGAATTATTTGTAACATGCAAATCCAGAGTTGAAATGGAACTAGGGAGCTGTGGTTTGGCTTCAGATGTCTTCCAATTATGTCTTCCAATTATCTCTTCCCCGCTCGTAATTCTTTCGGCTCAGTTCAATTAGCTCCACTCAACATCACTAACAATTTACAAAATGAAAATTCTTCCTCCCTTTGGGTCTTGCATTTTTGGACAAGGCTGAAGCAGCAATTTCTGGACCATTAACTGGAATTATGCTGAAGGCAGTTGAATAGCTTGAACCGTTCCCTTCAGTTTTCATTCTGGCATTTTCTGCCAATTTTGTTAATGCTTAATAGGCATCGGCAAAGCGATTCAGAAGAGCGGGAATGCAGCGTTTGTTATACAAGAAGAACTTATAAGCAGGAAATTACGACTCTAAAAAATGGTGGGATCTCTTGTAACATTTTCTACATATTTCTAGGCTGCTTCTAAAAGTGGAATTATATATCTCCCTGACAGGATTCTCAAATAAACCTATTCATGAATTATTTGGCGTGCTTCTACGGGAAAGTTCGTGTCTTTCTTTTGGGATCCATTTCGGTGGCAACAATTGCTGAAGTGGAATGCTTCTTTTCCTAATCATAAATACGGCTTGTTTTGTCAGGTACAAGGGGGGGTTTTTCAGGATGTTATTGATTTTACTGCTGTTCAGAAGCTATTGATGTCTTCTTTGACTGTAAGTCTACAATTATTCAGCTTTATCTACCAAATAGCTCTAAAGATGCGTAGTTTTAGCACATTTTTATATAATTTTTGACCATTGGTTCTATAGTTGTCAGCTATGCTTACAATCTGATCTTCGTTTCTTCTTTTCTGTTTCAACATGTGATGGTCTTAATCCTGGTTGCACCCTTTCTTAACCATAATTATCTTAATTTAGAATGGTTACTGGAATATTTATAAGAAGTTGGATAGGATGATTTTACAGTCAAATTAGCTGTTCAAGTTATTATTCTTTCTCTTCTTTGAATTTTTTATTTTTTTTCTGGTTATAAGCAGTTGGAGTGGAAAATATCAAGCACGAATACGCCATACGACATGCACACGTTGACACAGGGAAAAACACAATTAATATTAAATACTTGAAATTAATATTTTAAAAAGAATTAATAAACAAATTTATAAGGATAGAAATTTAGAAAGTAAACACTTGAGATTGAAAAAGGATGGAAATGTTTTAGTACCAAAATATCTTAAATTTTAAATAATGTATTCCTTATTATTATTATTATTGTAGTTGTAATCCCTTTTAAACTTGATTAAGGATGTGCTAATCCTTATATAATTAGCACAAGAATTAGGGTAAGGGTTCATGTTGAATATAGGGGAAGTGCAGCATGACTTAATTTCCAAATCATTTCAATATTAACTGTTTAACCTTTATAAAACAACCAAGTTTTAATTCTTAAAAATGGTAACTTAGATCAAAGATATTCCTGGAAGTCCAAAAAGAATTAAAAATAAAATCATGAATTATATTACATTTTTGGTCATATTTTATCATTGTAGATAGCAAACGTGAAATGCCCACATCTCTTTTTTTTTTTTTCTTTCTAAGAACTTAACAAATCTAATGAATGTTGTAGGGTGCAAGAAGTGTAGGGGAGAGTAGGTTCCTCGGCACCGTTTCAGCCCCGAAGCAAGGCAAGGAGGAATATGACTTTAAGTTTGACCAACCTCAGATACCCTTTGCGCTTTGTGAGTTGACATGCAAAATAAAAGGCTCATGATTAAAAAAAATAAAAAATGATTAAAATAGGAAAAAAATAAAAAGTATTAGGTGGAAAATGGAATAATGGAAATTGGTAATGGTAAATAAAGGTCGTTCCATTCCAGCACTGTCCGACGGCTTTTTCAATTTTCTTCAGTCCACCTTCTCTCTTCCTCCCTTCCCTTCCCTTCCCTCCCTCTGAACTCTTTCTCGCTCTAGATCAAACATTACTTGCTCCCTCTCTCTCTTTCAGACTTCTCTCTGTGTAGTTTTTGAATTGGAGCTGATCTTCTTCAAGATTCACGCAAATACCTATTGCCTTGGATCCATTTTCACTTCATCTGTGCCTGGGATCTAAGATTTGACAGCCGAAGAGGGTTCCTCTCTCCGGCTGGATCTAACCGGAGATGGCGTTATCGGGGATGAGAGGTCTCTCCGTCTTTATCAGTGACGTACGCAATTGTCAGAACAAAGAGCAGGAAAGGCTCCGGGTCGACAAGGAGCTGGGAAACGTCCGAACCCGCTTCAAAAACGAAAAGGTTAGGTTTTACCCTGCATAAAGACATTTTGTGGGTTGTTTCTTTCCAGAGACAATTCCTGTACAATGCCGCAAAGTTGTTTTCTCTAAGCATTGGAGTTGGTATGCTTAAAATGGGAGTTGATGTTTCATTTTGGTTTCTGATTTCCATGAAAGAGCTACTGGAAAAGGAAATTCGAATTTTGCATTTTGCTTCGCGTTTATAATTGGCACTAGGTGGACCTCAAAGTTGCTTTCCCCTAAGCCTTATCCAACTAGCATATTTCAGCTCTTTAAAACTAGAAAACTGGAAAAGCATAAATAATGCGGGTTGGGACCTTGTTCTTATCCTCATTGTTTACTGAGCCTCCAACTCTACTGGGAGTTTGTTGGTATTCTCGCGTGACTCTGATGTCAAATTTGATGTAGCCTTTTGCCTTACTTGGTTTTTAAGCTTATAGTGCATTGCTTTTTGTGTGTGATGTTATTATCACGTTGAGGCAATAGAAACCTAGATAGGCCAATTCATAGTGTTAGCAATCAGCCCTTCAGGGGTTTGTACTTTGTAGCTTTCTCTAGTAATAAATCGTGTGTCAAAAGTAAAATTGACATAAACAGATGTTAAGCACGGTTGTTTGAGGGATTTAAAATTATGTTGTAAATTGTTAAATAATTGAATATGACCAATAGTGAAATGACTATTAATTGAATAGAAAATGTCTGCTGGTTCCTGAAAAGTCACATGGAATATGTATTAGTTACTGGTCTGATTATAAGGGCACTCATGGTAACTTGTGTAACAAGGAGTCTTTCGACTGGACAGAGCAACAATATCTCATTCTGAGCAAAAATTCCAGCTGCCCATAAATGTAATATTAGGTACATGCTTGATTGAACTATTCCATTATTTCTACTTCTTGTGTCCCTATAGCTGCAGAACTCAAGTCAATATAGAATGGCAAGCATTAAGTGATTTAATAGGTCATGCTTAGATATTAGATTTTGGAGAAGAAGTGGCTAGTATCATGCACCGAGTTTCTTGTGCATCAGCATGTTTTGCTTAGGTATCCCCATATCTGTTGTCATCTTTAATTTTCCATGGATCATTAAAAATGCTGATATATGTGATTCTTAACTGGGTTTACACGCACAGGAAAAGAAGCTGTGTGTTTGCATCATTTGTAAATCAACTGGATTTACACAATTATTCTGCTCTGATATCTGTGAATCTGAACATAATTTTGTTACGGAAAATTGATGATATATTAATTGCCTTGTCATTTAGGTTGTCTATTGCTGACTAGTAAACTAAAATGTAGGTGAAAACTGTACTGTAGTGTTACTTAGAACTTGACACTGAGATGTTGCCATCTCCTTTAATGGATTTTAAGCTTGTTTCTAGAATTGAGGAATGGTTTAGTTTGAAAAGCTCCTTTGGCCTTGGTGTTTGATGCTGAGGACTGTTACGCCACCCAAACCTTTGCTGCACTGCTTGTTGTTGGGACTTACTTTCATCCATCCTCATCCAGTCCTCACTGTTATAAGATTTTCATCCTGATCAGTCATATTTGGGTCTAATGATATCATATATTTTAAAGCATAAGAGGGCTCTCAATTATCAATTGACATATTCCCATAAAGTGGAAGATGATTGTTGGAGATGAGAGATTTAAGGGATCTTAATCACTAGTTGACACATACATATACTCCCATAAAGTGGAAAATGGTTAATGGAGATAAGAGACTTCCAACCTTTTTTGGTTGCGATTGGACATTATTTTTATTTTGTTGCTACAATTATAAATCTTTAGTGCCTAAGATGGTTTTATGTGTCTGTTTATCTTTTCTATTTGATTTTTTTCTCATATATCTTTTTTTAAAGGATGAAATTTTTTCTTCTATACCTCTTACTGATCTCTTCTAGTAGTTAGGTAAGACAATAGGAAGATAACTCTCAAATCTATTCATCTTGTTTCTGAACGATAAATTCTTTCTTATTACTTTTCTTATGGGATTTTTGAGGGGGGATTGTGGGGTTTTGTTCTAACTTCTAAGAACTATTAGCTGACAACTTCTTAAAAGGATTTTTTAGCATTTGTTAGTGAAGTTGTTTCCTTTCCTTTTGTTTCTTAGGTAAAAGTCTGCTAATTTATTACCCATCTTCCATTGTTGCTTACTCTTAAAGAAAACAACTTTAATTTCTTAGTAATGCATTTTTGCTCAATTCTTTACCTTTTTGTTCTTTCTTTAGGGTTTGACACCATATGAGAAAAAGAAATATGTTTGGAAGATGCTTTACATATTTATGCTTGGATATGACGTGGATTTTGGTCACATGGAAGCTGTTTCTTTAATATCTGCTCCAAAGTATCCAGAAAAGCAAGTAATGTTTTCTTATCACACCTTTCTACAATGATCTGATGCTATTTTTTCTATTGTCTATTTCTATTTTTGTGATGCTCATTTCAGTTCATTCACACGTTTGCCTAGTAGGATAAATATATGGGGGCAAGAAGGAAGTCTAATGGTGCTATAATTGACTGCAGGTTGGGTACATTGTGACAGCATGTTTACTTAATGAGAACCATGACTTTCTGAGATTAGCAATAAATACCGTGCGCAATGATATTATTGGTCGCAATGAAACTTTCCAGTGCCTAGCATTGACTATGGTATGGTAATGGAAAAGTTGTTAACCTTTTCAAAGGCTTGCTCTGTTATTCATGTTACATCATTTAATTATGCTTTTAGTTTTTGTGAACTGCCATATTTTTTCTTGATGCATGTCAGCATGTGACATGAATATGCTTTTACATGCGAATCTTGCCATGCATGTTTATTTGATAAACAATGACAAAAATTTATTCATCATGTGGTTCTTTTTCCTTGCCATAATGGTGCTGTTACATATGAATTCTAGGAATCGCACTACAAATACAATTATACAATTTCCAAATTCTCTTGCAGCTTCCATATTCTAATTTGTGCATTCAGTAAACTACAAAAGATGACTGATTCCATTATTAAATGCATTTCATTATTGGAAGAGAAGCATTTAATAGAGCTAATAGTTGTTGGAATACCTTGCAATATTGTCCTTTTTCCCAATTCAAATATAGCTTCAGATGATTCATAATTGGCTAATGTCAACATGCCAACAGTGTTTTCTCTGAGTTTTGAATATACTCACTTATTTTCCAAACTTCTATCCTGATATGCTCTATAAGCTAAAGTATTTATTGAATATTTTTTGTAAATCAGATTGGATTGTTTTCTTTTCATTGAAATAATGAAATCATATTAAGGTATATCTGTACATTTATAAATCTCTTAACTTTCAACCTTTGAGTCACTGCCACTATATTATGTCCTCTATTCTGTAGGTTGGAAATATTGGGGGGAGAGAATTTGCTGAGTCCTTAGCACCTGATGTACAGAAGTTGCTGGTAAGAAGCTAAGCAGTACTATTAAATAGGTGGAGTGATTGGAAAATGATTGATGTTAACTGTAATTTGTGATCTAGATATCTAGCAGCTGCAGACCACTCGTCAGAAAAAAAGCTGCTCTGTGTTTGCTACGTTTGTATAGGAAAAATCCCGATGTTGTCAATGTAGATGGATGGTAAATTTGAATACTACTTTGTTGGTACTACACTTTTCTCCATTGATATTTTCTATCAAATGTATCTTACTGGTCCCTTTTACCATATATTTAAGGGCGGATCGGATGGCACAACTTTTGGATGAACGAGACCTAGGTGTTTTGACATCTTCTATGAGTCTTCTTGTTGCGTTAGTATCTAATAACCATGAGGCATATTGGAGTTGTCTCCCAAAGTGTGTCAAAGTTTTAGAGCGCCTTGCTAGGAGCCAGGATGTTCCACAAGAATACACTTACTATGGTATCCCATCTCCCTGGCTTCAGGTTTGTAAATTTCACTCTTCTCCAAAATATTTCTTTAATGAGTAATAAATGCATAGTTCAGCTAGTATTTTAGCAAATTATCCCTTGCTAATCATGTCATGCTTATCAATTTTGTATTGTTTGGTAGTTCAATCTGAACAATATTTGAAGGTAAGCTTAGTTATATGATATTTTTGGAAATTAGCATGGTAACAGAAATTCTTTTTGGGGTATGGGATAACTTAATGGTGTCACTAGCCACTGAGTGATTTTGATAGAAAATAACATACTTGTTTCGAATGAATACATAATGAAGAAGTTCATTAGTTGAGAATGATTAGGTCTGTGCCAATGATAGGTGTTACCTTATCCAATAAGTTCTCCTTAATGCTTACCACATGATTTCTTCATGTAGGTCAAAACAATGCGAGCATTACAGTATTTTCCTACCATTGAAGATCCAAATACCAGAAGATCTTTGTTTGAGGTTTGTCATATCTCAATAAATAATTCAATTTTTCTTTTTGTTAATTTTATGAATTTTAGTGAGCCTTGAATTAATCATTTCAGGTCTTACAAAGGATACTGATGGGCACTGATGTTGTAAAAAATGTTAACAAAAATAATGCATCCCATGCTGTTCTTTTTGAAGCACTTGCCCTGGTATGTTTGCGGCATGTTACTTTATTTTTAAAATTCCAAATACAGTTGATTCTGACTTTATGATCTCATTATGAATGGAACTCTATCTGAATCCTAATCCTTTATTCTCAAGTTTGTTGGTCAAGCTATCTAAAACTCTAGCAGAATAGGCCCAGACGATATTGTGGTCCCCAGTTTTCTTGCTTTTTTGGCAGTTTCAGTTTCAGAAAATGCTATCCATAATCATGTTGATGATTCATTTTCATCGTTCATGATTTGTTTCAATATGTATAAATTTTCATGCATAGCTGCATGTTAGATGCAATGATGGACATGTCATATATTATCATGTGGTTTAATGAGTATGTATGTACCAGGTAGAGGTAGCAGTGCTCCCGTATGGGTGTGTTACTGCCCTCTGCACCATTCGTCATGCATAAAGGCACTCAGTAACTATGCATCAAAGAGTCAATCAATAGGATGGAATGTCAGTGATCTCTTCCCCTTCCCCCCCCCCCCCCAAAAAAAAAAATATAAAATAAATTTAACATGGTTGTCTTTGTATCTATCTTTAAATATTTATGCTGGCATGCATGTGCATGTAGGGATGTGTACAGTGCATTTCATGGGTATTGTAGCATTTCCTTTACTACGACCTTTGACATGGCAGATTTATAATTACATTAAGGTGATTATGTTATATTTTCTATTTAAATTTCCCTATCTCAGGTGATGCATCTTGATGCTGAAAAAGAGATGATGTCTCAGTGTGTGGCTCTTCTTGGAAAATTCATTGCTGTCCGTGAACCAAACATTAGATATCTTGGCTTGGTAAGTTATGGACACGCTGTTGCTTTATACCTAATTCTTTTTCTTTTTTGAAAAATTTCTTCTATTTTCCTTACATACTATTATTATTTTTTTGGTGAATTCTTTACTTATTTTTGGAGAAGGGGGGTGTATGGTTGTAGTTTAGAAAACTAAACTGCTTACTAGAATGCAATGTCAGAATTCATAACACATATTATTCTGGTGCAGGAGAACATGACTAGAATGTTGATGGTTACAGATGTGCAAGATATCATAAAAAGACATCAGGCTCAGATTATTACCTCATTGAAAGATCCTGATATCAGGTTACATGTGTTCTCTTCTCTCTTATTTGCTAAAAACACCAATTGTTTATATATTTCATTAATTTATTTGCATAACAAATTCAGCTCGTGCAGATTCTATTGGGAATCAATAATTATATGTATATATGTATGTATATGTAAGTTGTAGTAATTATAGATGAAATTCCAGAGGTTCTTAAGGCATGCTCTTTATACTTATTGAGCTAATAAATTTCAGCTGTTTATATGGAAGGCTTTGATAATTAATTACTATCATAATTATCAATTACTGTAGCAATTTTCTATTTCCTGTTAGCTGAAAGCCTTGTATGAAATGTCAGATTTGGGTTGCCCAAACAATGCATCAGGCTCTAGCTCTCTTTTGACAAGTTGAAGTCTTGCTCTTTAATGTTTTGTTGATTGGTAGTTACCACGTTTGTGCACCTGTTCGGAAGCCAGCATCAGTAACCTGCTAAACTATTTTGAGCTAAATTGGATACTATAGTTAATGCTGAATATTTGTAGGGAAACAATAATCAAATAGCATTAAAAATATGTGAATTATCTCTCCATCTGTTAAAATTTGGTTACAAAATATTGATTTCCACTGAGCGTGCTTCCTTCTATCTCTTGATTAACAATTAAGGCTGACTTAATAGCAGATCAGGACTCTCCTGGATTTTACTGTTATACATTATAATCTGTAAATTCAGAAGAGAGAATTGATACTGTTTTAGTGTTTTTAATGCTCCTATTTTCTTATTAGAAAATTATTGTCATGTCTGAAAGTAACAAGCTTTGGAAACACGACTTTCATATAAATATAAATAAAACAGAATATATAAAATGTAATTTTAGTAAAAGATGAATAAATACAAATTTAGAGATAAAATTAGGAGATCATCTTATAAAACAAGTCACAAGTTTAAAATATCTTATATTCATTATACAAAATAACGGAAAAGTAAAGAAAAACGTAAACCATAGGATCAAAGTGGGATGGATGAAATGGAGGAAAGTTTTGGGTGTTATTTATGATAGAAAAATATTGTTCAAAGTTAAAAGAAAATTCTACTGTATAATTATAAAATCTGCAATATTATATGATACTAAATATTGGGCGGTTGAAAAACAACATAAGGATAAATTTAATGTCGTAGAAATGAAAATGCTATGTTGGATATATAGACATACTAGAGGAGATAGGATTAAGAATGAGTGCATTAGAGAGAAAATTGGGATAGTGCCTATTGTGGAAAAGATAGTAAAATCTCACTTAAGGTGGTTTAACCTTGTATGGAGGAGACTTGCAGAAACTCCACTGAGAAGAGTAGATTAGATAGAGAGCAGCCTAATAGTTAAAGGTAGAAAGAAGGTCAAGAAAATAATAGGTAAAACCATTAAGAAGGATTTGGTAATTAATAAATTCTTTATTGATCTCATTTATAATATGTCATTATAGCATCATTTGATTCATGTAACTAACCCTGGTTGTTGTCATCGTCATCGTCTGAAAGTAAGAAGCATTATACTGAGCTATTTTCTTTTTTCTTAACTCTAGTATTTCTAACTGACATTTATTTACTCTCAGTATTCGGAGGCGTGCTCTTGATTTGCTTTATGGAATGTGTGATGTTTCAAATGCAAAGGATATAGTTGAAGAACTACTCCAGGTATGGAGTTATATCCAGACCTGTTCATGCTATTTTGGAGATCTTGTCGTAACACACCTCCCCTTCCCCAAAAAGAAAAAGAAAAGAAAAGATAATGAACTTGTTGATTACATATGAATCATTAATTGATTATTTTGCATTTTCAACTATATTGTAGTATCTCAGCACAGCAGAATTTGCAATGCGAGAGGAATTATCACTTAAAGCAGCCATTCTTGCTGAGAAGTTTGCCCCAGATCTTTCATGGTAATGCAACATGAGTGGGATTTTTTTATGGGCCTTTTCATCTTTCTTTGTAGCTTATTTTCTCTTGTGCCTGGAGGATGTATCTTCAATCTTGTCACCCTATGGCAAAAATATTTGACCTATTTTGAGATTATTGGAACTAGTTTTTGTACTTTCTAAAGATTTGAACAGTAAAATATTAGTTTCTGAACATTTTCTGGAAGACCAAAAGGTTCGAAGTTTTCTTTTTTTCTTTTCTGTTGAAAGAGGGTGAAAGATTTTATCATATAAATTTGTGTATGATTTGGTAGAATAGATCTTATGTAAAATTTGTGCGTGTTTTGATAGAATAGACCTTTATAAAAATTACCTGTCATTATGAAGTGGACTTATTGTGGTGTTATGTATATTGATGTCATTCCATCTCTTTTGTAAAGGTATGTTGATGTCATTCTACAATTAATTGACAAGGCTGGAGATTTTGTTAGCGATGACATTTGGTTTCGTGTAGTGCAATTTGTTACAAATAATGAAGACCTACAGGTGATCTTGCAGTTTATAGCATGTATATCACTGCTTCCTAGTAGATATATCATTCACTGGGACTTTTATGTGTTTGATTAGCTTTACGCAGCTGCAAAAGTTCGAGAGTATCTAGACAAACCTGCCATACATGAAACGATGGTTAAGGTTTGTGTACTTTGACAACCATTCAGTAATAGTTGGTGTGTACGAGATTTATCTGCATGTGTCATTCATTGGTAATGCTTTCTGAACGGTTGCATGGAAGCTTTTACCCATACTAGAGCAAGTTTACTTAAATGGTTTCTTTTCATGAGGAAACCAGAAGATTAGAAAAACTAAAAATCACTGTTCTTTTGATTGTGTGCTTACAGTACAGTCTGATGCAGATCATATCCTTGCAACAAGCAGTAGATCAACAGTGGGTTTGGCACACCCCCCCCCTCCCAAAAAAAAAATGCTACTAGAGACTCTTGTGTTCTTGTTTTGGTCTCAGTCTGTCAGTCATGCATCCACTGAGAATTCATTGAACCATTCTCATTATGACATCTGAATAGGAGTGTGCAATGTCTAGATAAATCTCCTCTTGAATATTGTCCTTCATAATCAGTTTACAATTTTCTGGTATTAAAATTACTTAAAGGGGGAAGTCGGTGCTGGAAATAAACAGTTAGATCTTTGTTATAGGAGTCCACTCTGGTCAGACTTTCATAATTCATTATGAAGCATGGGGAATGTTGATGAGTAATTTTTTCTGTTAATACATGTATTTGACCTTAAATTAGTTCATTCATATTTATCGAATTATTGGCTGTTTAATCAAATCACTGTGACATAGCAAGATGTTTGA
The DNA here is from genome assembly GCA_037074535.1 of Gleditsia sinensis. Classification (NCBI taxonomy): domain Eukaryota; kingdom Viridiplantae; phylum Streptophyta; class Magnoliopsida; order Fabales; family Fabaceae; genus Gleditsia; species Gleditsia sinensis. The sequence goes on along the minus strand of CM073476.1, from coordinate 16,508,638 downwards.
TTTCAGTCAAGTAATAGTTATAAATTATAATGTCTCTCATCTTCTCATCTTCATACACTGAAACAGGTCAGTGCATATATCCTTGGAGAATTTGGACACCTTCTGGCAAGACAACCTGGGTGTGGTCCAAAGGAAATATTTAGCATAATGCATGAGAAGCTTCCTACTGTATCGTAAGTGGAATCATAGAGCACTTCTCCATACATGTATAATTGTGTTCCATTTATCCTAGATCATTTATGAGACATGCTTTATTTTCAGGACTTCTTCTATTCCTATTCTTCTGTCAACATATGCTAAAATTCTTATGCACACTCAACCACCAGACCCTGAATTACAGAATCAGATATGGGCAATATTTAACAAGTGAGACTTGCATCTGCAATTAATTTATCATGGATTGGTTCAAAGTTCGTCATGTTGCCATAGGTTCTTCTAACTTATTTTCTCATGTTCTTAGATATGAGAGTTGCATTGACGCTGAGATACAGCAACGAGCTGTTGAATACTTAGCATTGAGTAGAAAAGGTGCAGCTCTAGCGGACATATTGGCTGAAATGCCTAAATTCCCTGAACGGCAGGTATTTTTGCAATATGAATTCAGAGATAGCTTGTTTTTGGTTATGTTTGATCAATTATGTCATCAACCATATAACACTCATAAATTAATAATCTTCCAATTCAGTCTGCATTGATTAAAAAGGCTGAAGATACTGAAGTTGATACTGCGGAACAAAGTGCCATAAAGTTGCGAGCCCAGCAGCAATCTCAAACATCAAATGCTTTGGTTGTAACTGACCAACATCCTGCAAATGGAACTCCAACTGTAAGCCAACTTGGCCCTGTGAAGATACCCAGCCCCAGCATGAGCAGTAGTGTGGTTGGTTCTTGGCTTCTTGCCTATTGCTTTATTGAAATTGTTTCTGCCTATTGTTTCTTAGGTTGATGCTGACTCATTTTTTTAAACAGGATGATTCAGCAGATCAAAGATTATCCTGGGAAAATGGGACTTTTAATAAGGTAGATTCTCAACCTCCTCCTGCAGATCTAATTGGTGATCTCTTGGGTCCATTGGCTATTGAAGGCCCTTCCAGTAGCAGTGTCCACCCTCAGCCAAACATAAATTCAGGATTGGAAGGTACTGCAGTTGAAGACACAGCCATAGTACCTGTTGGAGAGCAGGCAAATTCTGTGCAGGTAGTTTCTTTGTTTTTAGTACCAAAACAAGTTGTGAAGTCTTCTGTTTCAACCAATGTGTTGACACTATGTTACTAAAAAATTCCTTCTTCTGAAGATCACCAGTCATTAAAAGCCACACATACACACACTCTCATATATCACAATTATTTTTTCTTTTACATGAGTAATGAGGTTTTAGAATGAACCACGTTAATCTTTACACAAACTATTTTTTACTTGAATGAATGTAATTTTATTGCAGACCATATAGCTCATTTATATTCCTTCAGATTTCATTCTCCATTACATTAGAAAGATATTTGTCTTAAATCCTCTTTTATGCATTGGAAGATAACGAAGTGCACCCTTCATATGTGCAGCCGATTGGAAATATTGCAGAAAGATTTCATGCTTTGTGCTTGAAGGATAGTGGTGTTCTATATGAGGATCCTTATATTCAGGTTTCTTTCTTCGTTTTTATCCTTTGTTCTCTTGTAATTTTTGCTTTAACTAATCATATACACCTGCAGTTTACTTAGAAAGATCTCTCTATGATATTTAAAGATAGGTTCAAGCTTAATATTCTGGATGTTTTCCCGTAAAGTTCTTAATATTTTTTTTAACATGTATGTGCACAGGTTGGCATTAAAACAGAATGGAGAGCTCATCATGGGCGTCTTGTTCTTTTCTTGGGGAATAAGAATACTTCTCCTCTTGTCTCTGTTCAAGCTATAATATTGCCTCCCACTCATTTGAAGATGGAGCTTTCACTAGTACCAGAAACTATACCTCCCCGGGCACAGGTGAAGCATTGTTACTGTTGTCTATTTTTTCTCTTTTTGTTATTTTTTTTTGTCTCTCACTCTCTTGATGGCATAGGTGCAATGCCCACTTGAAGTCGTTAATCTCCACCCAAGCAGGGATGTAGCTGTTCTTGACTTCTCCTACAAGTTTGGTAACGATATGGTACTTAAATTTAAACTAGTGGTTTATTTTTCTAATTTGACAAATTAATGAGATTTTTTTCCCTCTACTGGCACAACTGAAAAAGTTGATCATGGGCTGTCAAGGCAAGTGAGGAAAAAATTAATTTTTACTATTTTATACTACTTGCATAAATACAATTTCTCTTGAATGTCTCACTTAGTCCACATGGAATCTGAAGCCTTAATCACATTGATTTTACATGAAATATTGTCTCAATTGGATGGTCGGATGTAATCCTACTGAGCTGTGCTAACAAATTAAGAGTGGTGCAATTTCTTGTTTACCAGTCAGATCCTCATTATGAAATATGAACTTGAAATTTTGTAGGAGTTTAAAATTTATAGTAGGTTTGGTAAAAATGGATCTTCTGTGAGGTTAAATGGAGAGTGTAGCTATTTTCAATGTGCTAAAATTATGAACCATTAGTTAATATGTACGAGTATGACTACGTGTTTGTCTGTGTTCTTTTGTAGGTCAATATCAAACTTCGCCTTCCAGTTGTCCTAAATAAATTTCTTCAGCCTATATCTGTATCTGCTGAAGAGTTTTTCCTTCAATGGAGATCACTTTCTGGACCACCTTTGAAGCTTCAAGAAGTGGTATGTATTCTGCATTATGTACGCCTAACATACTAGGGTGAAATTTTTATATTGCCAAGTTGGTTATGGTAATTTTGAGAGTGCTTAGTTCAACAGAGGCAGATATTTATCATTGATTGACTGGCTTTTTATGTCATGCAATCATTGGCTCATCTTCCATGTTGATTTTCAGGTTAGAGGTGTTAGACCACTTCCGCTGCTTGAAATGGCTAATTTATTCAATAGTTACCGTTTGACAATCTGCCCAGGGCTTGTATGATATTCATATCTCTCATTTCCTTCTTTATTTATGTGCCCTGTTAATCCTTTAACATCTATGAGTAATTATTTTTTAATTTTTTTGGCTATCTCTCTGCTTTAGGACCCCAATCCAAACAATCTTGTTGCAAGTACGACATTCTATTCAGAAAGTACAAGGGCAATGCTCTGTCTAGTAAGTACATATATCAAACCACTTGCATTGCAGTTCTTATGAGGATTATAATTATGATATCTCAAATAATCTGCAATAAGGGAGGGGGGTGGATGAGGAAGGAATTTTTAACTTGTGCCATGATCATAAATGATAATTTTCTCTGGTTCAGTATTGGGTTGTGCAAATCATGGAGTACCTCCATGTACAGACAGGGACGGATAGGGGAAAGTTTTCTCCTGGAGAAGCATTAGGAAGTTTGGGATAGCTGCTGTTTTATCAATCGGGTGTCAACTTTAAACTGGTTTTATTAGTTTTTCTACCAGTCACTCTCACTCATAATTGAGTTTAGATGACGATGATGCAATTCTAAATCATTGAAATGATACAATATTTATAGAAACTTGTGGGATATAGTTGTTTTAACACTTAAATAAATGAAATTCAGATACGAATTGAAACGGATCCAGCAGACAGAACCCAGCTGCGAATGACGGTTGCTTCAGGGGACCCTACTCTAACATTTGAGTATGTGATTGAACTTTTAAGTTACAGAATACTATTAATAGGTTATACAGCTTATACAGCTATTTGGTTTGCAGGTTGAAGGAGTTCATCAAGGAACAATTAGTCAGTATACCCCCACCAACCCATGTACCAACACAAGCATCTCCAATGTCTCCGGTGGCTCAACCAGCCAATGCACCTGCAGCATTGACAGACATGCTGGCTGCCCTTCTATGACAATATGAAGGTGATTGATTCATGAGTATGTTCATTACACACTTGTAAACCTGATTTACACAACCGGCCCCTCCCATATATTCCCCAAGATAAATGGGTGGATGAACAAAACCGTAATGCAAGGGCTGGTGAAGTTGAGAGTGAGCTAGTTTATTACCAGCTGAGTGTTTGAGTGGGGATTTCTGGGTTGGTCGGCCTTTTTTGAGATTCTTTATGCACAAAGTGATTGTCACTTAAGCGATATTATGTGTTAATTGGGCGAGGGTTACAGTCTTTTTTTCCCTTCCCAGTTTCAATGGCGTGTTTGTCGTACACATACTTGATAGCATGTAAGATATTTCTTCGGACAGAACCAATTGTAACAGTTTGGATTTGTTATTCTAAAATTATAGTTGCAATAATAACAGGGGGAGCATACATTTTTTTGCGTTATAACGTTTTGGGTTTTCGGAGTCAAAGTTAGGATTTCAATGAAATTTCAATTATATTGGTATATGGTATATATGACGACACCACCATCCGACTCAGCGCATGATGCTCAAGTTACAATATGCCTGGATCCTATAAACGATCAGCTCATAATCGAGTCTGGACAATTGTCGTGTTTGTGGTATCTGCTTTAGCTACCTGACAATTTCCACCGTTCTAAACCATCACGTTAAATTACTAGGTCTTTAATCCTCCAAAACCTTTTTCTTCTCAATTGCTCGCTTCATAATAAATTCACACTTACGATGAATTTTTAAAGCCTCGCAATTAATATCACGACTAAATTCTATCAACCCATGAAAATGATGGTACTTTTTTATGCCATAACAAGAAAATCCTATGATCTGGTACTAGAGTTTTTTTTTTTTTGGTCATATAAATTTCCGACAACAACCGAGTGAGCTATTTACATCTAAGAATTTGGCCCAATTGTTCATTACGAAACTCATTTGCTTACTATCTAAATACCACACTATTTCAAATTTCAATTCAGCATCCCGAGTTTTAAGCAAAAGTCACGTCATTAAACTAATGGATCCTTAGGAATTGTAGCCTCTTGGGCAAGATCGAGTGTAGTTCTCATCATAACAATAATGGTGTTAGAACGGCTTCACACACACACACACACACACATATGTACACAAACAGGTGCTTCTTCATCTTCCGTTTGCTAATATAGACATGGTATTGACTTGGTTTGCAGCGTGACCCGGGGGGGGGGGGAGAGAACCCCAAAAGCACAAATGACTGCAAATATTTATGAAAAATAAAAGGTCAACCCCAATCCCTTTCAGAAGGTTTGTATCTTTGAAATATGCTTAATGAAATATACTACGTAAAAAGAGAGAAGCACAAGGACGAAGGCATGTCATAGCATGAGCTGACATGTGAACTTTTACTTTCAACTGAACTCCAAAAATGAAAAGTTTTAATCTATACAAATGATTATCAGATAAGCACCGATAAACCTCTGCCATCAGAGTTTTTGGTAGCTCGCAGGACATCCTATGTTTAAACATCCGTGTCATGTACCAAAAAAAGGATAAGCACCATTTAAAACCTGCTTATCCCAGGAGATCAGACCAAAATTCTGTGAACTGTGAAATTAAGGGGGGAAAAAAAAAGCCACTAGGGAATAAAACCAGTCAATATACCATGGTTCCAGAGCACCAACCTGACCAGCTTGACTCCAGGTTAAAGAGCGTGCTGAATCATTCCAAAAATTGGGTCCATAATCCATTAGCGTCAATGAAGAAGCATCCATTTAGCGAGCTTAAAGCAAAGAAACCATAGCAACACTGGAGACACCAATCAACCTCTGAAGGCGCACACTACAGGCAATCACCCCAAGCTCCAAAGCTATGGATTCAACTTGCCCATGGTGTGATACTTGCAACCAATTAACAAACCATCCATTGAGCCAGCGTGCATGATTGCTGCTAAAACTGCCATGTCCTGTCCCAAGAGAACATTCTCCAAAATTCAACAGCACAAGAATAGTTCAACATGATGGCAGCTGAATCAGTTATCGCCATTCCCGGCAATTACTGCACCTCCAGGTTTCTAATCTAGATGGTGATTCAGCCCACGGTGAGCATTGGCCGAGAATCCAAAGCCCACAAATCTCACAAGATAGATCAGGCGCTGGTTCCACCTGCAAACATTGACAACAATTATAAACACTGCCTTGTAAGGAATTTCCAGGTTTCAACTTATCAACTAAACTAACAGTTCCACATTCTTTAGGAACACCTTCCAATGCACAAGAATTTTCCAAATTTTCTGATAACTTCCCAGATGCATCATATTCTACAGAAGGAGATGATGCCTTCTCTGCAGGTTTGGAAAGAGTACTTGTTTCATTGTGTGTTAAAAACTCAGCATGCGTAAGTTTACTTTCTAAAGAACCACAACCTTCCCCCTCACGCTTAACCTCCCTTCCCAGAGGTAGTTTTTGAAGCCCTGGACCAGAGACAGCATTCAACTCAACATTCACTTCTATCTTTGGTTCTCTAATTAGCTCAACACTTGAAAGAGGGAGAAGCAGAGGATCACTGTGTTGTCTGGGCTCATCCTCTATGGGAAAGACGGGGGTAGCAGGCTCACACTCTTTCAATTCGGAAAGAGTTCCAGTATCAGAACGCACTCCAGAATGCTCTTTCTTTAAAGCCCTCGTGTGTGGCTTATTGCATTCATGCATCTTGGACTTCAAATCAGAGTAAGGACACTCAGGTTATTTTATCCTGCGACACTTGCAACCCTTAAAGCTCAAGATATCACAAATTTTCGACTCTTGAAGTTCAACAGCATCAGCTTGCTACCAATCTGTAAAAACCACATGGAGAGCACATAATTAAAAGTGTAAGCACCTTATAATTTTATTACACTTACTTTCTAAAGAGAACTTACTTTTGCATGTTTCACAGCAAATATACATCAGATCAGACCTATATGGCTTACGGCACAAGTGACAAACAGGTTCTTGAGGCACACCTACGCCTCCCTTTAAAAGTATATTATTAAGCCTGAAATCAGTGCCAGTATTTTCAACATTCTTCTTTTTCCATATAATACCCCGAGAACAATTACTGCAACGGCTTTTTGTTGCCAAAGTGGAATCAGAAGCACCTTGTTTCAAGTCAGGACGAGTATCCTTTGTCTGGTAGGTGTCAATATTTGATCATAACATTTGGGTCTCTGTCCTTTCAAAACTGTCTTAGAGCTATGATATCGTCCTTGTAAGAGTAGGTGCGTTATATTATAAGAATTGTGAAACTGATAGAAAATCTCATTTCAAGATTATCTTAAGGACTCAAAACAAGTGAGAGAAAAAATGATAAATCTTGACACATACTGCTTTTGGGACCATTCCTGAAACCGCATCAGAGAAGGATAATGATTTTAGAGAGAATAGGTGTGTAAGATGGGAGGAAAGGGGGGGAAGGGGGAAATCCCATATAACAGAGTAATCAGGTAATGGCAATACCTAATTAAAACACCAAGCTGACATAAGCAACATGAGAACATATCTAGTTTGTCTCTTTTGCAGGTTAGGTAAAAAAAAATCCTTGCAGGTAGCTTTCAACTGCTTTCCGTGCAATTGAGGTGCCAAATTTAAGTGTTCTTTATAGGATAGCATTATAACTATACCTTTCTTCATACTCTTTTACCAAATATAAAAGAATGTGTGCTTCCAAAAATCAATTGTAATGACCTCAAAAATTTTTTTTTTTTTATGTAAGTATTAACCGTCTATTTTTTTTATGCCATTATCGGTTTGAGTAGCTATAACAATTCATTTATCTAATTACCACATTAAATAATGATAGGATAGTTTATCACAATATCATAGCATAAACAGATATACATATCATAATAGGCAGAGTACTAATTGTATTACACCAAGTAAAAAGATACCAGTCATTATACAATATACTCTCATGACTAGATTAATACAATATTTATATACTACTTAGTAACAAACTAACTACAACATAATCTAGTATCTATATGAACTCCCTCATGATGTAGATGGTGGTGGCATCACGTACATTAAATATGTATTACAACTAGATCTTGCATAACTGGTATTTGCCCCAGATAGGGTAGTTCTACACATAAGACCACAAACATCAACATCATCATCTACTTTGGTATACTGTCTACTGATCTGAACATAATATAAAACAATAGTAAGAATAAAATTCTCAATAGATTTTATAGTGGATGCGATGCATATAGGATCTCAATTATCATATCATGTTCAGCTGTATAAATTACAGCATACATATGGCCATAGTCAATATATTATGTGTGATGCATATGATATTATGTAAACATAACACTCATAAATGGTCCAAACTAAGTCATATATATGTATCAATAATATAAGACATATTCATAGATTAAATTACCTCTTTCACTTGATTGATTTATTAATTTTATAAAATATGTAAGCTTTGACTCACGGTTGTAGGGTCAAATGAACAACCGGCTCACCCCTGAATATGGCTATAACACACCATCCAGGCATGACATATATTATATATTTTTCTCAATCTGTGAATAAGGTGTTTCTTATTTTGTTACCAAATACAGAGGCCATGAGACCTTTATCGAGCCACCTCGCTACAACAAGGGTCATCCTTTTTTTTTCTTTTTCATAAAATCAATCAAGTGCAGATGTTGACTTTTTTGGTTAGCATACAACCACATAACTATTTTAGGAACAAGTGGATACTAATACTATGTATGTTATATTAACAATCAACATGGTAACTTATAGCTCATTTCATACATATATTATTACAATTAATAATATCATTAGGATGCCAATTAATCATTTTGAAATAAACAAATATCTCATTCTTAGCCACTTACCTACCTTCATACATTTCTTTAGATTTTCACTTACCTTTACGTAAAATGTTTCCCTATAACTTTTGTTTATATTCATATTACTCCCTCACTAACCATATTTAATTTGTGATCTTAAATACATGTATGTATATAATTAATTAAAAGTTCATAATCTATCTTCTTACTTCAATATATACTCTCTTATTTTATAACAACATTTGTATATAAAATTTTTCTCATTTTTTTTCTAACTCAATATTCAACTTCCAACACGGCTTACCCGTGTTCTATGACACAATCTGCTTCAAAAATTCATAAAAACCTATGAAATAGCTTAAATTAGCCTAGAACACGACCTAGCCATATTTCAAGACATGACTGTACTTGAAAACTACTTCAAACTTATCCCAAAACAGCTCCAAACATGGCCTAACTGTGTTGAAGCAATTCAGAACACGGTCTGGCCGTGTTTTATGACATTTTCTCACATATTAGATCATATCTCCCTCATAAGAATTTTGATTAAGGTAATTCTAAAGCCTATAAAAAGTTAAAACAATTATATACAACTTTCATGTTTATCATTTCTTCAGATTCCTTACAGATTATTCTCAGAAAATTAAAAACAAAAACGCTTATTTTTACCATCTTGGATTCTAGACTAATTTTGACATCTACTTATTAATTAGTCATATCTCTCTCATATGAACTCCAAATTAAGTGATTTCAAAATCTATAAATCTGTGAAATATATATGTACAATTCATATGTTTACTCTTTTGGCTAAAACTGCATAGAACATGGTGTTTTTACCCTCACAAACTCAGCATCATGAAACATCGGTTGATTCCAGACCTACCATCACTAATTAGGACATAACACTCTCATATGTGATCCAATTAAGTCAATACTAGATGCCATAGAAAATTAAGACATAAAGCTACGACTTTAAAGTTGGGCACTTTTTCATATTTTACTCAAATTTTTAACTCACAATCTATCTCTTAGCAAGTATATCTATATATGTATATTAGTTTATTTATGACAGCAACCCAAACTAATTCCAGCCATAAAACCAAGGTCTAAACCAATAAAAATCCAAGCATGAAATGCATAATACATATGCATCAAATATAATTTCACTCATGGGTAATTTAAAACAATTTAAATCCCAAAAATCTACTAAAAAAGGGTAAGATAGAAAATTTTAGAAAGATAGAAAAAAAATTTCTATCTTACATTATAACAATTTATTTAAAAATTTTACCATGAAACCTACCTCAAAACACTTTCTACAACCTTCCTTGCCTTACTTTGATTTAATTTTCTTTTTTGCCTCCTTTCTTCCTCTAAAACTGCTGATGTTCTGCATTTCTTTTATCAACACCTTCACTCTCTTTTCTTCTTCTTATTCTTCTCTCTTTTCCTCTAGTTTTTTTTTCCTCTGTTGGTTGGCTTCTATTTTTCTGCCACCTCACCACCCTCCTAATCATATATTCAGATATTTTTCTAACCTAATTTCATGAGCTGTCCCAACACCTAACTTAATGCATTATTAGCCCTTGAGGTATGTTGATATATGTCCCTAATGCATTATTAGCTTTTGAGGTATGTTGACACTTATCCTTAATGCATTATTAGCTCTTAAAGTGTCATTTAAAAAATTAATCAGAAGATTTTTTATAGTATAATATTTTTAATTATTTTCTTAAACAAATTAAGATTAATGTATTTTATCTTAATTTCTAAAAATATAACATTTATTCCATCATCAATTTAATCTCATTCTTTTTTAATATTTTTTTCAATTTTTTTGTATAAGTTCTAAAATGAATAAAATTTGATATGTTACACCAATACTTTTTCAGTCCCTCTGGACCTTGCACTATTTCAAGAGACTAAAGCTTCTACTTTTAGAAACGCAAACATATGTGATAGAAAACTTGTCAAGGGCAAAATTACTTATGGACCTTGCACTATTTCAAAAGTATTGCTCAGGACGAATCAGATCACTCCATCTAAGATGAAAATCTAAGTATCTGACCTAATAAAAATAATCAATATTACCAAGTCACAAGCCTTGTCAAATCCAATTTGCCGATAGAAAAATGGAATTTTCTAGTGCAAGTAACAAACTAACAAAGCAAACAAGAGGAAACCTGAAGTGCAAGTTGTGATGTATTCCTACTCATTTGAACTGCAGCTCTACAAACTAATTGTCTGCTCTTTTTAGGAATTTCAGAGCCATCAGCATAGAAAATACCAAAAAATTTCCTCAACCCACCTGTTGCTCACAATTATAGTATATATACTTTAAATCATAGGAAACAAAAGGCAAATAGTGGTCAAGTGGTATCTTATCTACATGAAAAGAAAATAAAATACCTTGGCGACCAGGGGCGGACCTTCCCTTAGACAGGGATGATAACCCCCCCTCCCAAGAATTTTTTTTATATATACTTTTAAAATAATCTCTCAAAATTTTTTATATATATATAATATTAAATACTAAAAAAATTGGATATAAAAATTCAAAAAACTGTCTAACCCAAAAAATTAAATAAAAAAAATATAAAAAGGCCAAGGGCCTAAGATGTCCAATTAAAGTGAGTTTAAATTCCTCTTTTTAGTGAATATTTCATAGGTTTTTTTTCTCTTTATTTGATTTTTCTTTTTCTATTTCTGCCAAGCCGCTAGTCATCGTCAATGGTCTTCTGTGTGCAGTGCGCTGTGGCCTGTGGCTTTCCCATCTACCATCGTGTAACTTAAGTAAGTTTATTTTCTTTTGTTTTATTAGAAATTAGGAAAAAGCGTAGATACATATGTCAGAGAATAAATAATAAAAAGTGGAAAAATAGATGTAAAATAGAGAAAATGTGTGATTGAAGAAAGGAGATGTAGAATGAAAAAAAGGCGTGATTGATGTACAACAGAACAGAATGCTCATTCTCAGCGATAAAAACAATCAAGACAAGGTTGCGTAACAAGATGAAAGATGATTTTCTTGCCGATAACCTGGTGATTCATATTGAAAGAGAAATAGCTGCAAATTTTACTCTTGATTCTATTATTGATGATTTCAAATCATTAAAAAATAGGAGGGCAACACTTTAAGTGGAAGTAAATTTTAATTAGTTCATCTAACATTTTGTTTTTTTAATTGTATTATAATATTTTTCAATCTTAATATTTGATATATTATACAGTGAACTAAATCTGTGAGATATATCATTTTTTTATTGATATCTATGAAAAATCAAGTTTAGTGTGTGTGTGTGTGTGTGTGTATATGCTAAGCATTTATTTTACCCCCTCAATAATTTTGTTAAAATCCGCTACTGTTGGCGACCTAGTTTTTTGACCTTGAATTTTGGAAAAACTGCCTTTTAAAATATAAACTTGGTAAATTTGCCACCATGCCACCACACAAAATTGTTTTCATGACAACCATCAGCTCTAACTTCTTCAACAGCCGACTATTTTTTGTAATGCCTCCCAATCGGTGCATGTTTCTGTGTTGTTCCAACACTACATGCAGCACTTTGAATCATATAAGATTCAGCCAGCCAATCATCCATCAGCTTAACCCATCCCCAGAAAAAGCAAGTATACGAATGTTCTACTCAAGTTGGAAATGACAATATTAACAATCAATAAAATTAAATAAATAAATGATCTTGCACATATAGCACAAGCAAAATATTTAATTATACAATAATCCCAATACATGCATAACACTATATCTTTCCAAGACAAAGATTGTACATACTTTTTTAAACAAACTCTCGCAGTCTACAGGCTGCTAAACCAATCACAAAGTAACAGCTCTGTTTAAGCAACCACCTTGGGAAACCATCACTTAGAAGCCCGCATTTAATCCAATACATCAAACTTATACATGCAAACTTTCATAATATCCATCCAGAGTGTCATTTAAATAATACATTATCGTTAAAGTAGGTAGGGCGCATTAAGTCCTGAAAATAAAAAAGATACTAAATTATGACACTCAAGCTGCCATTGCCTTGACGGGGGAAGCTAAATTTGAGACCATATTCCACATGAAAAATTTATATCACAGAGGCTAGCATAACTTACAAAACTGACCCAATGCCAGATCATTCCTTTATCAAGAACCATATGCATGCTATGCAAGGCACGGTTACAAGATAAAACAAGAAAAGAATATGATGGGATAGATTCTTTGGAATTTGAGTGAGAATTGGGTTTGTCCATGGGATTTAGAGAATTTTACAGGTTTTGGCAAGAAGGAAAAAACACTATGGCAATGTGATGTTTTTGCTATAATTTGGAGCATTGGGCTATAATTGAATGCTCTTAATCTTCAGAGGCGTCTCTTTGTAGATGCCTTATGGAATAGGTAACCTTTGTGGCATCTCTTTGGTGTTCAGAACACGGATTGTTTAAAAGAGTCAATTTATTTGATATGTACAGGGATTGAACAGCTTTGTGGCATCATTAATCTTTGTTTTCTTTTTGGCGCTTGATTCGCGTTTCTACTATTTCTAAGGAGAATATTTCATCCTCCTCTAGTATAATTTCCTTTCTTCTTAATATATATTCTTTTATTAAAAAAATACTATACGAAACTATTAACTAAAAAAACATTAAAACAAATTAAAATCATAATAATCACTCACTTCAAGAAAAAGCAGCTTTAGAGCACCAAATGTTGTGGCATGTTCCACTCTTGTACGCCATTGCTTTCTATAGCTTGCACTTAGAAAGGATCCAACTATCAGACCACATAAACTTTCCTCCTAGTACATAATGTATGTTGCAATGCTAGGAAGAATTCCCTCGCCACTCCTTACAAGACAAAGACCAGCAAGAATTTTCATAGCACTCATGGTAACACTTAGGTCAGCACGATTAAGCATACATCCTCTCTTGCTTGAAAAAGAGGCTTTACAAGATAGGCACCCAGCCACACCTCTCTCTTGGAACCTCCACAAGCTTCTTTTCAAAACTTGGCCAAAAGAAGCGTGAAACTGTTAAGGAGAATGCTTTTGCTTGCAAATAATTGTTTCCAAATATAACTTTCTTCTGATTGTCTGACACATGACTCTCTGACCTAGAATCCTCTGAAGAAAGAACAGCCAATTTAGCAGCAGCAAATGCGGCAAAATCACCATGCATGTAGTAATTAATGTATGATTGATGTCACGTCTCAATTTAATGGAACGCGATTAAAATAAATAATAGATAACTTTATTCTTATTTATTTACATACAATTTCAAAATATCACATATTAAGAAAAATAACATGTTTATAAGTTTTTAGTATAGCCAATTATACATGTCAAATCTATACTTATCAATATTACAGCAGAAGCAGGGATCCTGCCTGTAGCGTTCAGAACATACTCTATATTATAATTACATAATAGTTTAAACATTGTGAGCCTTGGAAGTAACATAGGCTCACCTAGAAAATATGACATTTAGTTGATCACGTAGTTGTAGGGTCAAACTCTGTATCTTTATCTGAAAAAAATGTAAATATCGTGTAGTGAGTTTGACAATTTAGTGAACAGATAATACCTCATATAACCTCTTAGATCAACATATAGATGTACTCATGTTAAAATTTACCACATTAAAAATTACAGTTCAGAAGTACATCCATATGGGACTCGCATTTTAAATATTATCAGTTCAAATCACATTCAGATATCTAAAACCATATATAATATAGTATGATCATTAATCAAACATTGATATGTATCAAAATATTTTTCATGAAAACATTAGGAAAATCCCATATCAGAACTACTATATCAGAGTTTAAGCAATTCCGTACTTTGGTGGTGTAGGATTGGCCTATACGTAACATTCCAGATAAGGTTGCCCTGCCACTATTCAAGAGAACACGCGAAAAGACTCTAATATGGGCAATTTTCCAAACACACAGTAAGGGAAGGCAAATCACATATTATATAGTCGGCATCTCGCTCAGATAGGAGACATCCTGCTCTCCTTCACATATCATATCCTGTGTATTGGCCATCACACGAGGTTAGCACCACCCCTACTAGCTGATGTATCAAGGTACATTAGGACTAAAATCGCATGTTGTTAGCAAACAGTGTTTCTAAAATGATTCCTTCACAAAAATCATATTTGCACATATGTTATATCGTTCAAAACAGAGGTTTTAGTATAATTCAGAAACTTCAGTTTTGGTACAATTACTCTGTCAGAAATTTCCTAATTAGGATAATCACATATACATGCCATTTTCAAAGGCAATCGTATAACTTTACATATAGTATCAATGCCATGTTCACAATATCTTTCATTTACCACAGATGAGAAATACATTTAAAATCACATATTCAATGAGTTCAAAAATTCATTTTCAAAACCATATTCTTCTTGAACTATATACCAGATTATAATCAATTCAAATAATTTAATCCATTTCAGAAACATATAAAAATATAAATAACTTGTAAATAAAATCAATTATACAGATAGAAGTTTCAAAAATTACTCCTTTAGGTAATTTTTTCCTCCATTTTTGGACCAATCTCTAGCCAATTTTTCAAAAATCAATCAGATGAATTTGTAGAACTCTTTGTTCTGAGTCTGTTGGCGATGGTGGTGTCAAAATCCGAGGTTTGGAAGTGTCAGAATTTTAGAGAGAGATTTTGGGGTTTCGAGAGAAAAAAATTTAGGAGAGAGAGAGAAAGAGAAGAATCCAAATTTTTCAGTTCTTTATGTGTCAAAGGCTCTAAAATATCTAGAGAGACCATTCTGTAAAAATTAAATTTTTGAGGAAGGTCTATGCAAATTTTTTTTATTTATATTTTGACCCCAAAACGTAAATTCTCATATTAACTTTATAGTTCTTCAACCCATGTAATAAATAAACATATTTTCAACGGTTCTTATCTTCATTTTCAAAATCTTTACTTTTTTTCAAAAAAAAATTAATTTATGATTTTCTTTAATTTTAAAACTATTACAACTGAGGTTTATAAGAGCAAGTTGTGTATATAAAATCATTAGTTGAATTTCGTTCACACTTTCCGAAACCAGCTTGGTTGCTTTCTTTAATTTGCAAGGAGAAGTTCACAGGAAACCCCAAATCATTTGCCCCTGTCCTATCAACAGAAATTTGATAGTTCACATCACACTGATGGAAAACAAAACCGACTGAGACAACTGAATCCATCTTAGTTTCCACAGGAAGCTTCATAATGATGGTAGTGCACTCCCTAGTTCTAAAGTCGCCATTGCTTTCAAGAGTAGGAGTCTCTCTTTGAGTGGTAAGCAAGGAGGTATCAAGATTCAAGAGATGGCACCACAGTGGCTACAGGGTACTCCTCCTTCACCAAATTAACAGCTTCGAGGTCTTCTTCACCTAAAGAAGGAAGCAGTAAACTAGAGAACTTTGCATCTTCATTAGTAATTTATAAGTTTACGTTTGATCCAGTTGTATAAGAAGGAGGCAGGACACATTCTGGAATATTCCAATAGTATATAACTACCGTGCAAATACCATAGTATATAGGTCTATGCTGCATGGATGCATAAAGAAATTGGAGAACTTTTGGAATGTCATTCTGATTGTAATATCTAAGACAATATTCACAATTGTCATTGAACCTGCAACCATCCATGTTAAAAAAGTAATAAATATAAGAAATCATATTTAAAGTGCATCTATAGTGCGATGATTTGAAAAAAAAAATTTTAAAAAAAAAAGAAAAGGAAAACTGAGAGAACTAACTTTAAATTTCATTAATTTTGAAACTAGCAACAGTACTGATCTAGCAGAACAAATGAAGGGGTGAGATAAAAAGACCATAAAGATTTTGAACATACACCAATAAGGGATCACAAGTACCCATGAAAAGTTGTCCATACAAATCCTTTCCAAATATTTTAGCCCCTCTAAGTGATGCTTCCTTTGCAATCATTGGCCCAGTCATATTAATTTTGCACTCTGGACAATACCATGGTTGTTGCCCTTCTGGTATAAGCATTTTCATCACACCAATACACCTTGAATGATATGCAGAGGGACATCCATCACAACAAAGCAAGGTCCCATCCATGCCACGAGCGACATTCATCTCCATTTCTAACAGCATCAGTAAATACAAATATACGTCATATATACATATAAATATGCATCGTCCATGGACATCTTCAAGAAAATACTTTTACAACATATTTCATGTAAGTGAGTAAATAATGAGTAATAGAATGTTATAAGCTTTATCAGGAATTATTGAGATTAGATGTTCTTTGATTTTCAATTACTGTTACCTACTGTAATAGATTAGATGGATAGATAAACTATATATATATATATATATATATATATATATATATATATATATATATATATATATATATATATATATATATATATATATATATATATATATATATATAAGCTGAGGTCATTACAAATGTGGTATCAAAACAAATCAATCTTAAAAGGCCAAGCGAGATAGTTGTTTAAATCGATCTAAGTGTATCTTGAGTATGTTTATGATTGAGTTGTGTATATATATAAAAAAATTACTAGTATTTTCTATTTATATACTTGAGCGGTGTTATAAATACTACTAAATAAAGTTATGGCACCATAAAAAAAATTCGAGAAATCCTACATAGTTAAGCTAGGCCACTAACATAATTTTATAATACTTTTAGGGAAACCATAATAGTAAAAGTGGAAAGCTAACAAGGTAGTAGGAGATAAGGACAAGTGGTTTAAATTCATGAAGGTCAGGCCTCCATACTTTAAGGGAATACAACCATGTAACAAGTAAATAATGACTAAGGGAGTCAGGAAAAACTTGAGGTGTTGGGTTGTACAGATAAATAGAAGGCCCAAACAATATTAAGAAATGAGGTTTGGCATTGGTGGAAAAAAGTTAATAAGCCACCAAAGCCTACAAATTTCCCTACAAGGAATTTTTCAAATATTTCTTAGATAATTCTACTTTTTTTAAGTGAATTCAAGGGTGTGAAAATAGTTTTGGGAGTTTAAAATTCAACAAACTACCTCTCCCATGGTATATTTTCTTGATCCCTCGAAACATTCTGAGATATATTATAATACTTCTAAAAAAGGATTAAAGTAAGTGTAGTGCAAAAAGATAAGAAGATAGTTACCTATGTCTCTTGGCAATTGAGACTGCATGAAGAAAAGTATTTTATCCATGACTTTGGAATTATTTATAGTTTAAAAAACTAAATTTAGGAAAAACTCAAACACAAGATTAGTCTTGACAAGTCCACAAAGATGAAAAGAGTTTTCCAAAGCTGAGAATAAAACTATTCTTTACCAAAACAAGATAAGTGTGTCATAAGAAATAAACTTAAAAACCAAAAATTTAGAAGACATTTATGACTCGTTTGGAGAGCAGAATATGATAGGATAGGATATGATAGCAGAAAAGATAATAGCAGAATAGGATATGGACCTAATAGCTCTTATCCTATCATGTGTTTGATGTGCAACAGGATAGGCATTATGTTATCCTATCCTGTGTTTGGAGTAAATAAGATAATGATAGGTTATGATAAGAATGGTATAAAATGATAAAATTACCCTTATAATAAAATTGTATATATACTTATTTAAAATCAATTTTAATACAATTTTTTTTATTACTTTATATATTAGTATAAATTTTAAATTAATATATATATATATATATATATATATATATAATTAACAAAATAATATTCATAACATTAGTAAAAAATTATTTGTCTTTATTCTATTCGCTTGCTAAGAAACTATTTTTTTTATCATTTAATTAATTTAAAAGAACATAAATTCTTCACAATTGCTCAAATTAAAAGTGTCATACTGATTACTTAAATTACTAAATTGCTTTGAAAATTACTATAATTTCTCTCAAAAAATTAATTAAGAAAATTCAATATATTAATGAATATATGAAGTCATATTTTAGTACTTAAAATATATCAATATACCATTGTAATATATGTTTGACATTATTACTAATTATTAGTTAATTTTAAATATATCAAAATTAAGAGTAAAACTATATAATACACATAAATAAAAGACTGCATTCTCATTTCAAAAATCTAAGTTACAAGCAATTTTAATCTCTTCCCCTAACAAACAAAGCATGTAGAGCACCTCATTCTAAAAGGCAAGCGGTGATACAATGTGAAGCAAAACTCCTAGGAGAGGCAACAAACAAAGTGTATTTATATATTCCATCACAAAAAATTGATCATATATTGATTCTAGAAAGTCCTAACTACAGAGGAAGTTGCAACAAGCTAGAGAGTAGAGCTACCAGGAGTGCACCATTGTAAGTGGTTGGTTCACCCTACATTGAGTTGTTCCGATCATCATTATATGTCTCGTTACAGAAAGGGCCCCACTAGAGCTCCAACAACTACATTTGAATAGCACTGACAATGCCACCAAAGATACCCAACATCGCCAAGAGCTCAACTCTATCAACATTTTTTACTAGAAAATCCTGCAATGAGAAAGAAATAATGATAATTTGAATGACATTATTCATGAAGTTATTCTACTCCGATCTTTCAAGTGAGAATAAAAATGCACAAGGAACGTATGTGACAGCTCTTAAATTCACCACTAACAGACACCACCATGACAGTGGTTTGTTCATTTTTTATCTCAGTCATTCAAAACATAGTAACAAACAATGTCAAATGAAGAGCCAAGTTACATAACGAGATAGCTCTACTAGCACTTCCACTAAGTTTAAGCTGAGTAATAGTACCATTTTGCTTGCATAAACACCATATAAAGTCAATGAAGTTGTCTTTTTTTTTTATCTAAACGAGAAGTTTAAGAATATCACAAACTTTTCTCAATATACAAAACATTCTTATACATGTCACATGAGTGCATAATTTTTATGGTGTAAGACCGACTTCCCTAGGTCCATAAGATACCATTCTCCTCCAATGTCTTTGTAAGATATTCATTAAATGAAAAGCTCCACTTTACAATGCCAAGAGAACCATAAGGAGGTCAACATACACAAATAAATTAATAGTTTTGAATGTTCTTTTCAGTAATCACATTCATATTTGATGTTCAAGCCCAACAAAAATAGAATCAACTTAAAAACAATAGTTTCCTAAGGTGTTTCATCATATTCTGCAAATAAATCAAATTATATTGAAAATATGTAATGGCTATAAACACAAAATTATCAAGCATAGAGTATAATTTTGAGCACTTTCCTTCGGTAAAGTACAATACTCCCATAGATAATCCTCAACAACACATAGTTTAGAAAAGACTATGAAGTTGGCGCATCAATTCCTGTAACAATAAAAAGACAAAGACAAAAATTAAGATAGATTTGCAAGGTCAATAAAATAGGCACAAATACTAATTCAATGTAGGGGCGGGCCGATTTGGGGATGCAATAGGAAACAAAGCTTTCTCCTCTGCAAAACCAATTTGGGGATGTTCTGCTTCACTGAACCAATTTGGACGACAGAGGATGGTGTGAACACAGGAAGCAGAAGCAGTGGAACATGGAATTGATTTGGGGATGGCAAACACAGAAGAAGAGAGAGGATGGCGTGAACACAGGAAGCACAAGCAATGGAAGGACATGGCGCGATTTGAGGATAGGACGAACACGGGAAGTAGAAGTAGTGAAGGAGATGGCACGAACACGGGAAGGAGAAACTGAGAAAGGGGCTCTATCGCTGGAAAATGGGTTCTCTATTGTAAGGTGAGAAATGAGAAAGGTCTTTTATCAATGGAATATCTGAGGGCGAGGGAGGCAAGAGAGCCCGAAGGTGAGGGAGATTGGGATATCTGAGGGGCGTTGGAGGTAAGGTTGATAAGTGAGATATCTGGTCTCTATCCCAAGGGAAGAGGCAAGATAGAATTTTTCATTGGAGAGCAGCATAGGATATGAAATAAGATAATGCAATCCTATCCAGTTGGTCCTTCAAACGTAAGATAGCAATGGGATAGGATAATATATCCTATCCTGTTGCTCTTATCAGGTTTTCCAAATGTGCCCAGGGAATGGAAAAAGTAATGAGACAAGGGTACCCGAATTAATTGAATTAAGTAATTTGCAAATTTTGATAACAAAATTTTTTTGAGAAGGGAAGATTTGTAACATCCTCAATTTTAATTATATTTAAGAATATAAGAAGGAAAAATAAATAATGTGACATAATAAAAAAATATTAAGAAAAATTATACATTAAAAGTGGCCGGTAAAGTTATCAAGGTCCAAATGGCAAAAGTGGTTAGGCAAAAAGAAAAGAATGAACAAGAAAAATTTTCTACAGAAAAAATGAAGTGTTTGGCCCTAATATTCCTAGCAATTTATTTTTAAAGAAATAATACAAAAGTTTTATAATTTTGAAAAATAAAGAGGCAAAAGTAGAATTTTGAAAAAGGTTAAATCATAGAATTTGTCCTAATTATGCATTTAAAATTTGTTAACACAACCATAATAAAGTATTAAAGGGGGAGAGATGAATTTAGGACAACCAAACAAAGACTTAGGAATTATTATAGTATTGACTTAAGTTAGATTTGGTAAGGTTGCAATTAAATTACTTAATCATAACACCCTTAAAAATATCTTAAGGGAATTAATTGAAAAGATAAAAGCAACACATGGAGAGTTAAGAGACTGCCATTAATTAAAAAGATAAGAGCAATACTTGGAGGGTTAGAAGGCTGCCATAAGGTGTGAGAATAAGGTATCGTTTGGTTGGCGGTAAAGAAAGGAATGGAAATGAAAATTGAGAATAGAATGGGATGAAATGGAATATTGTAAAAAAAATTTCGTTTGTTACACTATAGAAAAGAATGGAATCTTTATTACTTTCTTACGTTTGGTATGCTTTAAATAATATAGGAATGGAATGAAAAACTGATAAAAAGACAAAAATACCCTTAAATATAAAATTAATAAAATAATATTATTTTAACTTAAAAATTTATTTAAAAATAATATAAATAAAAAAATAATTAGTAATATAAAAAGTTTATTAAAAATATTATCGATTTTAAAAAATAATTTAAATATTTTATTTTTTATTTTTTTATCAATAATAAATAAATATTTTTTAATTTATTTAACTATTTTTAAAATATTTATTTATTTTTTTGAAAAAAAAATATTTATTTATTATTTTGCAGATAACAAGTGAAATTTTTTTTGTGAACATTTTTTAATTAATCATTTTTTAAAAAAAATATTTTTTTTACCTTCAATTCCATTCCATTTTGTTTAATTCCTTCTCTTTTACGTGGGAATGTCTTCTCCCACCTCTAAAGGAATATGGATTCCATAAGTTGCCATTTCTAACAACCAAACACTTTTTTTTTATGGAATAGAATGGCCATTCCCATTTCATCACTTCAATTCTATGTACCAAACGGTACTAAGAGTGACACAAAACCTTAAGGGATAAGGAAAAAATTTAGAAAATATGTGTAAAGTTGATAACATCACTCAATATTTTGTGCATAAAGAGGCTGTCTAAGGGAGCCAAAAATTTGGAGCTTTGGCTAGCAAAACAAATCAAAAAATGGAGGAAAAACCATAAGGGAGAAGAAAGTTACCTTCCTCCTACCTCTACTCTTCTATTCTCTCTATATTTTTTGTTCTCTAAGCTTATTTTTGTTCATGAAAAAGGTAGAACAGCAGGGGAAAGGACGAAGGAAGTGGCGCAAGATGAAGGGAAAAGAAAGGAAACCAAGAGAAATCAAAGAAAAATTAGTGTAAAAGCTTATTGGAAATTTATTTTTTAGTAAGTTTGACAATAATTCTTATTTTAAAACTTTGAATTCTTCATATTTTGGGTTGAATCCTAACTTCAAAATTTCATTAAATATGTTGTAAAAGTATGACTTCTTGAAGATGGCCATGGAAGATGCATATTTGGACGTATGTATGACATATGCTTGTACTTGAAAATTTGAATTGAATTAGTTGAAAATTTTGCATAGACTGAACTAGAATTTTTACAAATCTAAAAAATGTTCAAAACAAAAGTTACAGTTTTGTGTCTTAACTTTCTATATCTTTTTATATTATATCAAACAGACTTTATATAAGAGAGTTATGCTCTAATTAGTGATAAAATGTTAGAATTCAATTCGTGGCATCGTGTCATTGATTTGTAGGCGTCACGATACTTTAATTTCTCTAAAATTTGCGAAATTAATCAACATAAAAATTATATTATTGTCTTATATTTAATACCAAAAGATATGGGCTCACTGTAGGCAAAATATCTTGATGTCTCTTAAATAATACCAGAAGGCCTGGCCTCATTGTAGCCAAAATATCTTGATGTCTTAAAGTAATTGATAAATTAAACATACATCACTAATTTATTATTAGCTTAAAATTATTAGCTTAATTTAAGACTATGGCTAGCCTACCTAAAGAATACAAAAATCGAACCATTCACCTCCTTTCATTCCATTCTCCTTTAACCTTCTCAAGTCCTAAACTACATGCCAATCTTTCTCATCCATTTAACTAAATTTCTTAATTATTTTTTTTAGTTTTAAGACTAGTATTCAGTTAACAACCACATTCCTACATTCCTACCTATTTTGGCCAACCCTTAACTTCACACTCCCAATTTATGTTATTCTCTTTCATTCATCCTTTATTTTCTAACTCATAATAATATTAATGAACCATCACCACATATACTTAGGATTTCGGCCAATTACATTAGAATTTCAACAAACCGAATTGTTACTTATAAGCGTCATACTCCATGATAAACTTCAACATTTTATTTGCTCCTCAACCACATATTCATAACTAGTTATCTTATTTATTTTCTTCCCAAATTAAATATTTACCTTTCTCATATATTTTAATCCATTTATTTACCTATTTTTTCTATATCTATTAATTAAAATCACTTACCACTATTCTATTTTTCTTCTTCAATTTTGTGGCATATATTTAATTTATCAACCACTTCAAGACATCAAGATATTTTGGACATAGTGAGTACAGACCTTTTGACATTAATCAAGCCATAACTTCATTATACAAACTCCGATTAAAGTTATTCAAATACCTATGAAAAGATAAGACAATAATATACAATTTTTATATTGACCACTTTAGCAAATTCTAGAGAAATCTTAATGTCGTATAACCTGCGAATCAGCATCACGACACCACAAGGTGGATTTGACCTTTTATTACTAACTGGGGCATAACTCTTCATATGAGGTCTGATTGAGGTGATTGTAGAGGATATAGAAAGTAGAGCTACAATTTTTCTATTAAACACATTTTAAGATTTATTCTAACCTACTCTCTGCCAAATTCTCAGTCAATTCAATGCAAATTTTCAAATACAAGCATATGTCATACATGCATCTAAATATGCATCTTTATTGGCTATCTTCAAAAAAAAATATTTTTGCAACATATTTCATGGAATTTCAAAATTAAGATTCATCCCCAAACATGAAGAATCCAAGACTTTTAAGTAGGGATTATTGTCAAACCTACCAAAAAATAATCTCTTACAAACTTTTGCACTAGTTTTTTCTTGATTTTCTTTAGTTCCCTTTCTTTTCCCTTCACTTTGTGCCACTTCCTGCTTTCTTTCTCCTATTGTTATGTACTTTTTCATGGATGGAAATGAGCCTAGAGAACCAAAAATATAGAGAGAATAGAAGGATCGAAATGGGAGGAAGATAACCTACTTTGGATGTCAACTTTTTCTTTCACTTTTCTTCTTCTTTTTCCTTCTTCTCCCTCACAACGTCTCCTATTTTTCTGGTTTGTTTTTGGCTGGCCAAGGTCCAGATTTTTCATCCCCTAAGACAGCCACACATTAATGAATCCTACATATTTTGGGGTGTTAAGTCTATCCACTTAATTCCTTCCATCTCCCTTAAGGCTTTATGTCCCTATTATTGTCATGCTTCATGGCGGCATCCTAACCCTGTATGTGTTGCTCTTATTTTCTTAATTAATGGCAGTCTCCTAACCCTCTATGTGTTGCTCTTATCTTCTCAACTAATGGCCTTAGAATATTTTTAAGAATGTTATGATTAATTAGTTTAATTGCAACATTATTAAGTCTACATTAAGTCAATACTTTAATAATTTTTAAGGCTTTATTTGGTTGTACCAAATTCATTTCTTCCCCTTTAATACTTTATTAAGGCTATGTTAACAAATTTTAAGTTTATAATTTGGATAAATTTTATTATTTAACTCTTTTTTTCAAAACTCTACGTCTAATCACTCAAAATTCTATTTTTATCCCTCTTTTTTCTAAAATTATAAAATTTTTATATTTTTTCTTTAAGAATAATTTTCTAAGAATATTAAGACTAAAAGTTTGTTTGATTCTGTTTTTTTTTTAAATTGTGTTTAAAAATTTTTCTGCAAAATAAAAAAATTTATTTGATAAACTGTTTTAAAAATAATTTTTAAAAAACATATAACAAAAAATTTGCTTTACACCATCATAAAATTTAAGATAGTATTGATATAGCATCAATATTTTTATTGGGTGATGGGCGTTCTACTTCCTAAAACACTCCCTTGTTTTCGATGCATCCTTCTTTTCATTTACTAGATGATGCGTGTTCTGCTTCCTTTGCTTTTTCTAAAGCAAAATAGACGCACATGCTTTCTTCTTTTTATTAAAATTGTAAAATATTTTTTTAAAATAAATGTTTTTAATTACCAAAATGCCATTAATAAAAATTGTTTTCAAAACGTGTTCTCTGTCTTTTGCTTATTTTGAGAACCAAAATAGTTTTAGATTGTTTTGTTTTTTTCTGTTTTTAAAACAAGTAAAAAAATCTTTACCAAACAAGTTTTTTGTTTTATTTTTAAAAAAATAGAAATTAAAAAAAAATTGCTATCAAACAAACCCTAAAACACCTCATTTTATCTAAAGAAAATTCCTCTTGCTAAATTTTTTGATGTATCATTTCCCTTAATATTTTTTATTTTGTCACATTATATACTTTCTTTGTAAATTTTTAAAATATAATTATACATTTTTCTAATAATTAAAATTAAAGATATTACATTCACGGCATTTAATTTTGAAGTAAACTTCATAGCTTTTTTATTTTTGCAATAAGATACTAAATTTCGTTTTAAAATATTGTTTCGGTGATTTCGGAAATAAAAACGTTTCGAAAAATTTTAAAAATTTCATGAAAACAAAATATTTTTGAATAAATGTTTCAAATTATTTCAAATAATTTTTTTAAAATTTTAAAATATTTTCACATAATATTAATGATATAAATATATAAAATTATGTTAAAATTAATTCAAACTAATGTCTTAGTTGAATAATAAGTGAAGCACACTACCACAATAAGGATTTCAACTTAAATTTTAGCAGCATTTAACAACAAACTCTCTCTTACATTTATATTTTCATCTTAATTCTTTCTAGACATCTATCTTTAAGTCTTCCTTTGTCTCTATGTAATTATGACTATGTTTCTATTTTCAGGTATCTCTCTTAGGTACCTTCTTCACTTTTCGTCTCTTAATCTCTTTTTTTATTGCTTTTGTAATATTTTATATATTTTTTTAAATAATAATATTTTTCTATAAATAAGTGTGTGTGTGTGTGTGTGTGTGTGTGTGTGTGTGTGTGTATATAATGATTATGTTTTAATAGGGCAAATATATTTTTAATTAAAATAATTTTTGTCTTACCTAAAATAATTATATTTGGCTCTAAATAAATTTTTGTTTTATTTTTATAAATATTTTTTCTTTTAATATGCATGAAAATATTTTATATTGTGGTTTGTTTTATTAAAAATTTTATCAAGAGAAGTCATGATTTAAGAGTGCAACAAAAATTTTGCAAGAATATAATTTTTGAGAAAATTTTTAAATGTTTTAAAATGAAAAATAATATTTATATGTATATAATCAAAGAATAAATTTTAAATATTTAATTATTAAATAATAATAAGTAAAAAAACAAAAAGAGAAATGGGAGAATGGAAACACACACAGATGGTAGGGGAAGCACCATTTTTTTTCTTCTCTTTCTCTCTCTAAGCTTCTCTTCTTCTCTCTAAAATATCTCCCAATCTAGACATCCATTTGAGATATCGGAGGTACCGTTGAACTTATAATGATGAGAGTTTCAAAATTCACCGATCAATTTCACTGAAAACTTGCTGAAAATGATGAACAATAACTACGAGGTAAATTTTAAGATTTCAAAATTTCTTAGTGTTTTATGGTGATTTTGACCCTAGAATCATGTTTAACAAGTAGAATAATCTTTGTATGCAAATTTTTCTGGTTGGATAGCATGATTTGAAACTTTAAATCGTGAAAAATTTCTCAGATGAACAGTAACTGTGAACAATATTTTTGCACGTGAACAATGCAATGAACAATACCGCAAAAATGATTCCATATGTAGTTTATTCTAAGTTGAAGCTGTATGGAATTGTTAATAAATTGAATTAGATTAGGCAAATGCATTTGAGAAGCTATTAGTTTGGAATCTTAAAGTTGGTATATGTATGGTATAAGAATTTGGAAAGTATAAGGAAAATTCTTGAATTTTAGATTATAAACTAGCTACTAAAGAATTGAAAATGCATGTAAAATTATAAGTTGGTGTTAGATTGAAAAGTATAGATCTTTAGCCAAATTGATGTAGGAATTAAAATGCTTGGTATTGAAATAAATATAGATTTGTATAGGAATGATGATTATGTGATATTGTATCATAGGTCTCGAAAAAGTCCTAACCAAGTTGAGCTTGGACATTGGAAGTGAAAGAAAAGGGTTGCCCTCCATGAATCCTTAAAATGTGAGTGATTATAATTTACTATAACGCCTTTTCAAATCTCTCTTATGTCCATGCATTTTAAAATAAAGTTTTAATTGTGAATAGCATAAATTGAATTTCATGTTTACATTGATTTATATTCTTAGAAGTTATAAGACATGCAGAATAGACCTTTAATAATCCCTTCTGAGTTTATAAAGAAAATATAATGTTATATTACACTTTATTGAATTTTATAATTGTATCATTTCTCAAATTATTTCATATGATTTATGTTATAACTGATACCTTATTATTTCATGAATATGGTGAAATTGAATTTGAATTTATGTTTGGAATGTGTCTTTGGGATTGAATGTCATGGTTTGTCTGAGCTGAAATGAAAATATTGTATTTTTAATTTTAGAGAATAAATTTCTATGTCAGAACTCTGTCCAAGAAATGTCTTAAAAGGGAGGAATATATTTTGTTTTAAAAAGAATTTTAACCTCATGCTTTTTAATTTTCTTTTTAGTTTATATTTTTTGTTTATAAAACTTGTTTATTCTAGAAAAATTATTGATAGAAACACTATTAGCTAGCAGCAGAGATAATTAGTCTTGGTGCACCATGTAACCCTAACTAGTAAGGGAGTTGTTAGCCCTTTGTGCGAAAGGACACATAAGGATTGAATTTTGAATAAATATAGAGTTGAGGTATGTCTCCTCCAATAGCCAGTGACATTTGACCTGGTTACCTATGATGAGAATGTGGTGATTTACCTGTCTTATTGCTGTGTGTTTGGAATAGTCATCATATGGAAAGATTAGGGAGTTAAGGAAAGTTCCTCTTAACCTTATGATATGAATAATGAGAATGTGGTAATTTACCCATCCCATTGCTATGTACTTAGGATAAAACATGTATGTAGTGATTGTCTTTACCAGGCTTTGTGCTTGGATATAAAAAAAATTATAATTATGATTCTACTTTGAGTCATCCTCTAAAGATTTTTTTTCATAAAGAGTTATCTTCCCCTATTTTCTTATCTGATTTTGAAATTATTGTTTATTATATTGAATCTTAAGATTTCAAATTTTCTCTTAACAAAATTTAGCCCCTTTAAAGTTTTAATTTGTTGTTATATACATTGATTTAGATAATATTATATTCTAATATAATTTTTATTTATGAAAACTCATGCGTATGGTCTATTCTGTTTCAGTTATAGTAGATTATATTTGCTCCCTGAGCTATGCAAACTCACCCCCTTATTTAAACGTTTTCAAATAGCACTAAAGAGTCTAACTCGCATTCATTCGAACTTGAATAGAGTACCAATTTAAGTGGTGAGCCTAATGGTTACTAGGGCTCCTTAACATTTTTTTTTGTAATTTTATATATTTTTTTGTAATCTAGACTGTACTCCGATGATCATAGACAAGATCATGTTTCTGTTGTGTACTCTATACATGTTGGTTAAGACTATCAATATACAAAGACTGTATGGCATGAATTTTTGAGAATATAATTATGTATATAAATGAAAATTTTATTTATGATATGGTGTGAGGTGCTAGTCATGTATCTCAAATTGGGGTCGTGACAATTTTTGTAATTTTTTCTTTAAAATAAAGATAATGAAAGAAATCAATGTCATAAGCATGAAGGAAGAGTAAAAAGTTGACAAAAATATTATGACTTGTGAAAGAAAATCTAAGCAATAAATAAGGTAGATCTAAACAATTTGGTATTAGATGTGATATTATTTTTATCTATTTTTATATTGTCAATTTTATTCATTTTTCAAATTAATTTTATTTTTTTCTATCGAAATAATTCGAAATAAGAGTATTTTTATCGAAATAAAAATATTTTTACCGAAATAAGAGTATTTTCACCGAAACATTATGTAACATAATAATTTCAATCGAAATAGTATAATTTTTTAATAAATACTATGTTTCATTTCGATAACATCGTTTCGATTATTTTGATAGAAAAAAAAAATTTAATTCACTGCCTTGCAAGCAAAAATTTTAGCATATCATGATGGACTCATTTCAGCTTGTAGCTCCCCAGAGTCCAAAACATCATCAGAGAGAATTTGCCATATGATTAACTTCCTATTTGTAGCTAATAAATAATACTCGCCATAAAAAATGTCTTCATAAAATCCTTTCCACTCAGGTCCCTTTGCATATCACTTAATTGCTACATACCGAATCACAAAAACAGGCCAAGTCAATGTGTCAAGCAAGCTCCAATCATTGCACCTGCAAATACATATTTGAATTCATATCTGTGTAATGTGTTGCATATATATGGATAATAATAATAGCATAAAGTATAGATACACTAGGCATGTATTATCGTATGCACGTTCAGAGATACAAAAATAATGCTACAGACAGGGGAAGGGTAGTTTCATGTCCTCTGTAGACATCAGTTAATGGATTTGAACAATCCCACGTTCAGGTGCCTAGAAGTGAGGGGGGGGGGGGGGAACCACACAGTCACACACATACACATTTTTAGTGACATGTCTCCAAACGAGAAACTAGTTTAACTAGAGTAGTTAAGTCAGTTATGTGCTCCCTGAATCCCCAAAAAATAAAAATCAAAGCAATAGTTGTGTGTGCTTCTCATCAATCAATTAAAGCAAAAATTACTTGTAATTGAAATGTCTACAAGATGACTCGTCAATGCACGCAACAGAGAAACATGAATGGCATCAAACAATATGTTTGAAACACAGCAGTTAAGGGAAGCAACAAACTTGTCCAAGGAAAATGGGCTTAGA
This sequence comes from Gleditsia sinensis, assembly GCA_037074535.1. Classification (NCBI taxonomy): domain Eukaryota; kingdom Viridiplantae; phylum Streptophyta; class Magnoliopsida; order Fabales; family Fabaceae; genus Gleditsia; species Gleditsia sinensis. Next base: position 16,478,250 of record CM073476.1, on the reverse strand, counting down.
AACATGTTAGTACTGAATGATCGTTAGAACCCATAAACTGCAAACAGGTGCAAGACATATTGCTCTGGCACACCAACAGTTCCGGCAGACGGTGGCAACTGCATTGGTGCTATAGATGGTGTCTCAGCATCATAACCAGAATCCCTTTCTTTTGAACCCGAGCACGAGCCACTTGATGAATCAGCATCTCCGTCAACTTGTTCCTCATCGTTAGCAATTGATAACCCATCATGCAAAACACTAGATACAGGTACCTCAACCCCACATACATTTTTGTTTGGATCAGCAGAACTCATACCCAATCCATCTATGACATTTCCACTATCCTTTACCACTAAATCATCTAATTTAATCCTCCTTTGAGTCAAATCATCATCGAAGTCACTGTCATTGAGAAGTATTGCACGAATCTCGCTGCTATCTAAATCCTCAGAATCACCATCCTCGTAATTGACTCTGTACAATCCAAAATCGTAATATACATACAACCTTCCCAAGAAAAACTCCACTTCCCTGTAACTCTTTCAGTACATATCGTCCAACCAACGCAATTGATCTTGTCCCGAGAGCTTGCTTTCTCATTTCAGGAACCGCTCTCCGACCATCAGCCCCATTTTCATCTTCTTTTCTCCTCTGTTTCTGAAATGCTACATAGTTAAAGTTCGAACAGCTACATCGAAGACCTACTCCGCTGCTTCAGTGAAAAGAAGGAAAACAAAGGAGAAAGGGGGCAGAGATAGCCCTATAGGCTATAGGAGACAACCAAGGTTTCTACCTTCTACGTACTCTGTTCGTTGTACTTGACTCGAAACTCGTCTCGTCCGAGTCTCTGTACTGTTCCCTCGGTATTTACCAACATTTTTTCTATTATTATTAAAAAAACAAATTTATTATATAAAATATGATGGCTATAAAAGTAATGTTATATGAATGAAAATTATTTATGAATTACTTAATTAAACGCTCCACAAATGTCAAAAGAAAAGTATATAATTTCACGATTATTAGTATAAGCTTTATTATGTGTAAAATATTTCTTTAGCAATGTAAATTAAGCATAATATGCCGTACTGTGTATACGCAAATTTGCAATGTCAAATAAGTGTATTTAAAAAATAAAAACAGTAAAATATAACAAATATGAAATTAAATAAGATATATATGGTCATAAACCAAAAAAATGAACTTATTTTGAAATAAATAAGATAAATTACTTTTCAAAATATATGAAGTGACTAATGAAGTTAATTTTTTTAATTAAATTTTGCACAAATATTGTTAAAATTAAACTAAAAATAAAAATTTAAATGCTACATGACAATCTTAATCTAAATAAATAAAAACAAACAAATGACGAGTTGACTCGGATCCGGAGGCCGTAGTGTAAGTGGGTGGGTCACTGTTTTTGTCGACGCCTGTTTTGGCGGGAACAAGGCCCGGCTTAACTGGAATTTTGCCGCCAACACTTCACAAGAAAGCAATAACAATTTTAAGAGGCAACGATCATGCAATTCCAATTTAACCATGCGGGTTTTGGTGAGTTAGTTAACGGTGGTTTTTCTGGGACTATTAGTATATCAGTATGTAAATCTTTATTTGAAGAAACAAAAAAGAGATAAGAGGAAAATGCTCTAAAATATTTATTGAATTTTTAATAATTTTATGGATTAGAATTAATCAATTATTTATTAAATTATTAAATAATATCAACTATAAAATATTATTATTATTATGTTATTATTTACACATGACACTAGACCAATTAATAAATTTGTATGATTTTTATAAATAAATATTTTATGATGAAATAAACTATTCATATGTGAGAAGCCTCTACTTTCATTTAATATTATTTTTTTAATTGTTCCATTACATTAAAAAAAAAATTTGGGATATCAGAAAAAGAATAGTTACTCTCTAAAATGTTTTTGCAACCATCACTTTCCATGGGGTTAAGTACACAATTTTATCCCAACTCTTTATATATCTACATGTGAAAATGCTATATTATGTATTTATATATAAATTTGATCCGGATAATATACAATTTTGCATCAATATTGTCCTCCTCCCGTTACTGTTTCAAATTGTATGCAATTATGCTGCTTGTACATTATAACTATTAACTATCATGCCTTAAATTTAAAACCTTCGTTATGTCATTTGTCGCTTGTTAAGATACGTAGGGTATTTACATATGCATACAAAATGTACCCTGTAATATAAAATGTAAGTCGTTTTTTCTCTTTTTTTCTCGTAATATGGTATCAAAACCTACTCCAGTTTCAATGTGATCTACCTGCAGCTGTAAATATTCATGCTTACAAACTTTACGTTCCAGATGTTCATTTCTAAACGTGAGGAGGGTGTATTAAAATCACACATTGATTGGATATTTAAAAAATATGCTCCTTATAAGTAAAGACAATCATCTATCTCTTGACTCGAGTTTTGAGAGTGAAGTTAGGCCCAATATTTCTAATATGATATCAGAGTCGTTTTTTCTCTTCCTTTCTCGTAATATCGCTTAACTCCATCATATTTTTTTTTCTTTCTTTCTTTTTTGGGTTAATGCAAGACGGTTCAAAATTGCCTTAAAGTGTGGATAGAATACCAATGTTAGAATTTTCAAAGCCATTACGTTGAATTGTTATTTGGTCGAAGGCAAAAAGTTTTAGGTTCAAATTTCAACTCTATTACTGTACTAAAAAAAAAAGTCATTTTGTCAAGGGCATTACAGTGTCGAGTTGACATATGGTAACAATTTGTGTAGAGCATGTTCAAGTTAATCGCCCTGGAGAGAAACCGTACGTGTTGGACGTGCTTGATAATAATGTAATAATTATTCAATCAAACTGCAAAGTTACGTGCATTGACAAATTATCTTAATACAACACCAGAGTCAGACATTTTAGTTGTTAAACCGAATGTTCTAACTCTCCTTTGGCTAATGGATATAGATCCCAATTGCGTAGCGTACGCCTTTAAAATGCTCCTATATACTCTTATATATCTTTGGGGGAGAATTTAGCATTTTTCATGTGTACCCCAAAAAGAAAAACACTTAAATACATTAAAACGATGGATTATCCCCTGATTTGGATGGATTGTTACATTTAATTAAAATCAGTTTAACGAATATTGTTTCACCAAAATAGTCATTTTTCCTATATATATATATATATATATATATATATATATATATATATATATATATATATATATATATATATATATATATGTAAAAGGTTTCATTTTCAGCTAAATTTTCAAGAGATTATTTTTTAAATAAAAATCACCATTCCTATTATGTAGGCATGTCTATATTTTATTATCAATATATTTTAAATTTTTAAAATATATTGACTTTAATACTAACTTAAATTGGCGCTGATTCGATCATCCTCATGTTAATTGACAACATTATAAACTATAAAATATTTATACAATAATATTTTTTCAATCTTGCATTTTATTTTTTTAAAAAATAAACAATAATGAATAAATAGTCAAACAATTAATATTTGCCTTTCGACGTATATATATAATATATGTTTATGCAATTAAAATTTTGTTTGTTAAATATACGTAAATATATTTAAATCATATTTGATTATTATTAAATTTATATTTAACTTATTCTTAAATTATATTTTATTTTTCTTTTATTATTACACTACAAAATATACACTTCAAATTTAAAATATACATTTTCTTATTTAACTTGTTATTAAAATTGCCTGCATTGTCAAAAAAAAATTACTTTAATAAGTTTTGTAAAAAAATCTCAACAAATTATATTTATATTAAAGCTAATGAATCCTAAATCGCGCAAAAATTCATCCCATTTTCCAAGCATAAACGCCTCACGGGGGTGGATTGCAAGGGCGCTATGGCTCTATAACGGTCGAGCAGAACCGCCAAAGACAATTTTGTTGAAAGTACGCGGCTATCCTTTATACTAATTTCCCTACGCAGCTGCCTCTATTTTGTGTAGGGAATAGACGTCCATCCATGCACGTGGAAATAATTTTATCACATAAACAAAAAATAAACAGCAACGATATTACAGGCTTAAATAGCTATATTTATTACGACAAAAAATAGTTATTAACATCAAATTTACAGAAAGAAATTAATCAAATTTATTCATTGCAATTATAAAACATCTCGTTGGTTATTACAAAATATTTTACATATCCCAACCAATAAAATCACAAAATTAAAACGATAATCTACATTCTTCAAATCACTATTATTATTATTATCAATTTTTTTAATCGTTAATAAGTAATTGCTTACTTAGGCCATAAATATTTTCACCATCAGTTTTGTATGGTAGTTTACAAATTAAGTATTATTTATGGACGTGACTGAAATTGTTCATTTTTTTTTCGTTGCCAAAAGCTGAAAGAGTTATATAATTTACCTTATTTTCTTTTTCTTTAAGCAGTTCCAATACTTCTTAGCAAAACATTAAAAAGTTTCAATAATTATTTGAAAAATTAAAAAATATAGAGAAGTCGTTTGATTAATTTTCAACAAAACAAAAAATTTTTTTTAAAAAAAAAAATTTTAAGTATTCTTAACTATTTCTTGCATGATTGAATATATACCATTTGAATATTATACGATTTAATGTATTTTTCTTACAATGAATGGAGCTAAGGGGGAATTATTTTCCTAATTAATTCAAGTAAATCCAATTTGAAAACAAAAATCTCATGGAATATTATAAAGCATTAAAGTCATTAATTATAGCAATTAAAATTTCCATAATTTAAGAGATTCTTTCTTTCATTATATTTACTCAAAAGAATAAGAGGCCAGATACATCGAAAAAAATAAAATAAAATACGAGTAATTATTTTATTTTGTCCTTTTTTACCATAATTTCAAAATTGTCGGGGGTATTATTGGCATAAAAAAATCGACGTATTAAAAATTTGTAGAAGAGAACACGGAACAGTTCTTTTCACCCTTTCTGTAAGAAGCGTTCAGAAAATCCCAAATGCTTTATATTAAGAATTAAGAGAGCAGAGGATAGTTTCAGTTTCGGCTAAAAAGAGACTAAAAGACAGACTTTCCTCTGGCGCCTTTGACACAGTGCTGCGTGTTTAAACTCTTCCATCTTCATCTTCTTACACAAGCAAAGACCCTCTCGCTCTACCTGGGTCACTTTCGCTATACCTAAAGCTGAGACCTTTCTGGGACAACCTCCAAGGGGGTGTCTTTCATGGAGGACCAAAATTATACCGTCACTAAGTCTCCGACATCTGCCCAGACCGAGCCTCCTGGGAGGAGCACGGGGTTGGACGAGGCAGCGAAGGATGCTGACGCCGTGCCGGATGTAATGGGAGCTGTCGGAGTTCAGTCTGTCGCCGGAGGAAAATCTGAGACTGTCTGTTCGGAAATAGGGGTGAAGAAGAGAAGGGGGAGACCTCGGAAGTACGATGTAAATGGGCACCTGGTATCCCCGGCATCGGCGCCAACAAGCATTTCCAATTACTCGCTTGGAAGCTCTGTTAAGCGAGGCAGAGGACGGCCTCGTGGTTCCGGGAAATTGCAGCTTTTGGCATCCATTGGTGAGTTTCCTCATATTTGGTTCGAGTATACATATATTCCTCTTCTTGGTATAAATACCCACCCATTTCAATGTTGTTTGATCAATTATGTCGTGTGTTAGAGTTAGTAATAAAAACTGTCCTCGCCAATTTTCAGCCCAAGAAACAGTGACTCTGCTTTATCGGTTCTCGTGTGGAGAGTCATTCCTGCACCTCCAGTTTAAACGTATGATGATTTAGTTATTAACATCAGTAAGCCCGCGTGATTGTGTTTGTTTTCCCTGTCTGAGTTGGAGATCTAGCTCGACTCCCTCAAGACTACTGGGCCAATCCCATTGAGGAAGTAAATTTTTTGTTTAGGGTGGACTTGGGATATCCGGGGTTCATCAATTCCCATAGAACTTTCGTTTTGGTGCACCTGGGATTTACAATAGCTAGGATACCTCAGCTACATCCACTTGTGGGTAAGATTAAGAAGCAGTTTGCGTTAATGCTAGTTCAGTAATATCCTAACTAATTTGAGCTAATTCCATAAAATAGTATGCTTAAGTAACTAGTTCGGTGCCGCCTCCACTGCATGAGAAATATCGGGAAGAGACTCAAAAGTCAAAACAGATTCCAATTGTAATAAATCCTTGCATATGTGGTAGAAGAGGAACTATTTAAAAAAAGAAAAATTCAAACTAATAATCTTTACTAGGACGGGTTGTAAATTTGTTCTGGGTGTCTGATGTCTGAAATTAACTTGTTTTGCTGAAGGTGGAATTGTTGCAGACACAGCTGGGGGAAGCTTAATCCCTCATGTAGTGACCGTGAATACTGGGGAGGTAATATGTGATGCTTAAAATAATCTAATCTATGGATCGGCTATGGACGATGAATTCTGCTTTTGGTTATTTGCAGGATGTGGTGAGTAGGATATTATCATTTTCTCTAAGAGGCTCTCGGGCTATTTGCATACTTTCTGCTACTGGCGCAGTATCCAGTGTTATCATTCGCCAATCTGGTTGTTCTGGCGGTGTTTTGAGATATGAGGTGCAATCTCGTTCACACTTTTAAGTGAATCTTTCTGGTTTGTTTATTGATTTCTACTTTCACTTTATATCTCCAGTTCTCAACTGTGGGAGATTAGTTTGCCTCGTAATTGTTGTTTAAGATCAGCTCTCTCACTCCATCGTTTTCCTTTTATTCCTACATGCAGGGCCGCTTTGAGATTCTATCTTTAACTGGGTCATATACCGCTGATGGCATTGGTGGTGGACGTCGCAAAAGTGGCACGTTGAGCGTTTCACTGGCTAAACCTGATGGGAGGGTTTTTGGAGGAGGCGTTGAGGGCTCATTAATAGCGGCTGGCCCTATTCAGGTAAGAAATTGTTTAAATTTAAATATCCATGTATGACTGAAAGGGATAACGCTTATATATCAAATCCATTGTCTTAGATCGTCGAAGGGATAAAGCAGTTTACAACTTCAAAAGATGGGTCGCTCTTGTTTCTGATTTTTATTAAATTCTACATGCAAATGGACAAGAATTGGACATCTACTGGCTGCAAGCTAGTGCTGTCCAAGCCATAGTGATGCTAATGATAATAATTAATTCTATCCACGTCAAACTCACTGAGTCTCTCTGTTGATCAGCTAATTGTGGGCAGTTTCAAGCAAAACATCAGTAAGGAAATCAGAAGGAGACATCCAGATTCGACAACATCTGGACTTGTGGGGACAACTAATGGATTTCCTGATAATGTCATTCCTGCAATAACTGATGGATTGCCCGATAATGTCATTACTGCAACAAGTAATGGATTACGAGATGATGTCATCTATGGGACAACTAGTGGAGTACCAGATAATGTCATTCCTATGCACTCTGCTTCTTCAAATGGTATTGGCCAAGACATACAACCCATCGCTGACCCTCGGATATAAAGAGATCTACAACAACCCCCTTCAAGCTCGTAGTTATGGAGTTTTCTTCTTCCTTTGTGTTTGATAGTGGCACAGAAAAACTTACTAGCGACCCACACAGGACTTTTAGACGAGGACCATGTAGTCCCCACCTCAAAACAGCTCATTCTCTCGTTATTTATTCTTCTAGTAGAGTCGATGTTTCAGGCATGCTATAACTGGAGGTGGGTGATAGGCAGCGGATGGTAGTAACTAGATGAAACTTGAAACGCTGGATATTGGATGTCAACATATCTCCTTGAATTACTGAGTTAATGTTTCAGGCATGCTATAACTTAGATATCAAACACACAACAGCTAGTTAACAAGCTTTTTCTTTTGTAACGAGGATACAAATAATTGAACTTGATGCCTCTTATAAACTACTCAAATCCTTCACGAATAGCATAGGCTTTGCCCGATGGCTTCAAGAACTATCGGTCTAGCTGCCGCACAAATGAAGTCGAGCGGCTCAAAACCAAAAGCTCTTCTAAGTGAGTTTAAGTCCCCCAAAAATGGAAGAACTGATGCTATAATGGTTGCCATAGTAATAGCTAATGACCGAGAAATCACTCTAAGGATTACATTGCCGGATGAGAAATCAGGCCTTGTTGCTCCAGCACTTAATTTGTAGGCTGCAAATAGACCTGTACCAAATGTTGTAATTCAATGGTGATCCTAGAGTTGGATTACATATGCTGAAGAAGGAAAGGTGGTATCACAGGGTTACAACATTACCGAGAGATAGGAGACTAAAGAATGGCATAAATCTCTGCTTCATGCACTGCTGTTGGGGTAAAATGAATTTTTTGATTCCTCGTGTATTAAACAATAAAAGACCAACTTGGATCTGGACCATCTTGACCCTTCCTCGCAATTATTTGGTAAACTCACCATCTGTTAATTTGCATAATGCATGGTAGACGATATTCTGCTTCATAACGAGGATGTTTGTTGAAATGTCCTTTTGAACTTTGATGTGTTTCAATTGCCGTCAATCAATTTCTCCGGATAAAATGACAACTTTCGTAAGGTCCCATCAACGGACATACGAAGGATCCCATCAAGATTCAGAATCTGCAACATTTTCTAATTATTTCTTTCTGAATAGAATAATGATTAAAAAGATGAGCGGACATTCTGAGAGAACGAGAACTAGCTTTTATTCTGTATCTGAAATTTGTAAAGATAAATGATCATTAGGTGAATGTCTTGTCTAGGAATAAACCAATATTAAAACAAACTAAGCATTTGCCATGCATGGTCTCTTTTGGCAAAAAGGGGAAGGATGCAAGAGCTTTCTAGCTGGTAGAATTCAACTCCACCAAAAAGTTCTAAAACTATTGTGCACCCCATCAGTACCTCGAGAGAACAATTGGTATCATTCAAAGTGTAAGTTGAGCACACTATTGAATCATTAACTGAAGAAAATATGAATAAACCACTAGGTGGTCAAACGATGAAAAATTTAAATAATTTACACACAAAAATTAATCAAATGTTAGATCTTCGATATCATCTTTTAAAAGGTTAAAAAAAGATGTGTGAATGTAAATTCTCAAATTAGATTGCACCAAGAGATTTAAAGAAGTCAGATTCCTCCATTGAGTATTTATTCAATTATTTAAGCAGCAGAATGTAACTCGTAAAGACCAACACAATCAATGAATGTCATAATTTGAAATTTTGTTCATATCTCTAACTTCTGATTGAATGTTATCTACAGAATTTTATTCAGGAAGCTTTAAATATATATAATATAATATAAAATTTGTTACTTTACCAAACGATAGTTAAAATTCGTACTGGGAAATCCCAGCAATAAAACTAGAAGATGTAAACGTGGAATATATCTGGGTAATTAACTAGGTTGACGACAGTAATTGGGCAGTACCGTGATCATACATTAGCAAATAATCGATAAGTTTTAGCATCCAGAATGATTTGTCTAATTGCTGCAATTTGTGATATAATCCCAACTGCTGAGAAAACCAGGACTATAGTTAGATTCAACCAGAAAGTGAAGGTTCGCTTGGATGGCTTGAAAGTGACATTGTAGAAAAGCATAGGCAAAATGAAGTCAAGAGGAATGAAACCAAATGCTCCAATGAGTGAATTAATGTCCCCAAAAAATGGAAGCATAGCTGCTATAGTGGTTCCTGTTATAACAGACAGGGACCGAGAAATCAATCTGGGGATAAAATTGCGGGTGGAGAACTCAGGGCTTTTGGGGTCCCCAAGTGTTCGCTCCAGCATTTCATTTATAGGCTGCAAGTAAACCTGCACTAAACCTCTTCATTAGTTTATTAAAAGCTTGTGACTGAGAGAGAGTCCAAGGGTCTTACCACAGAAACAGCTGATAGCTGGGCGATTGTGAAAACGTTGGTGACAATGAAGAACCACTTTGGCACCAAAGGCTTCCCATGGTCCAAGAAGTTGGTTAAAATAAGGCCTGCAGCCTCATTTCCGAATGCCCAATAACCAGAGATGGCTACGCTGAAGAAAGTGAGCGTAACAACAGTGTAGCAAATACAGAGTCCCTTGAACATCTTCCCTTTAACGGGTGGTGCTAATGTTGCCTGCAAGTAACCAAAGCATATGTTAAGTTGATAACTTAGCATGCCATGAGCATTATGAAGTGCAATCGAACCTGAATTTCTGGAACTATTCCGTTTCCGTATGTTGTGGCAATGATTGCAATAGCATTGAAGACTCCAAATATACGGTCCTCTGTATCACCTTTTAAAGAATAGTCCTTTTTGGGCCCTTTCGAGGATTCTCCTGCACGAATATTGGGAAAGTCCAGTCTATTCCACAGCAAACACGGGTTACTCGAGGGAAATTAATTGAGGAAAGGGAATAGTAATACCAATGTAAATGGAACCAGCAGAAGCACAGGCACTGTAAGCTAGGCAAAGAACCAAAGATATCAGATTAATGTGCCTCAATGAATGAAAAGATGGGATTTGAGCCAAAATCAGCAGGAAACATCCGAAGATTACCACAAACTCATAAAGCTTCATAGTACCATTTGGCCTAGAGAGAAGGTAAATCGCCTGCAGCTCGAAAGTATTAGTTCAATGTATACTCACCAACATATCTATCCTTAAGATACCATATTTAGAAAATATATGAGTTATGGAGTTTTTGTTTCCAAGTGTAGTTACAGTGATGCGTCTAAAAGCACCTTCATGCATAGTCCTCCCAGAAGTGAGCCGAACACGACAGCTCCATAGCAGACCATGAATTGAATTGGACCCACGAAGTACCGACTCCAAGGAGGCCCTGCCAATAAACGTGTAAACCTTTGTGGATAGTGGCTAGGGAGGAAGACGAGCGATGTACATACCTAAAATGTCACGAGCCATGTCTTTAAAACGGAGGTGGCGACGACCTAAATGAGCATGGTGTTCAAGGACCAGAGATATTAAATTGTAGGCGTAGAAAGTAACCAGAGCTCCCACGATCAAGCAAAATATACCGGCCGTCCATCCAAGGAATGTTAGGGCATATGGAAGACTTAGCAGTGCTGGAGCAACTATTGAAGTCGTTAAATGGTAACCACAGTGCACCCACGACCCTACAGGACACTCACAAAATAATACTGTTCGTTCTCTTTCACCTTCAAGTTCAAGATGCAAATCAATTATCGAGGAAAGTTGAAGGAAGAGAGTGAAAAACCTTTGGATTTGAGGACAAAGAGAGCGCCTGCATCTATTTGAGTTGGAGGGGGATCAGGTTGTTGAAAACCCACCGGAACCCCTGTGGTTGAGCTTTGTGGCAGAGTACCCATCTCCCTCTCTTTCTGCACTCGAGCACTAAAAGAAACTACTAGTCTATCTCTCACTCTCTTATTCAAAAAGGTCACTTCCCAAGTTGACGATGATGATCATGTTTTTGCTTTAAAACAGGGAGTAAAACAGCCACAAATAGGTCATTCAAGGTTTTCCAAGCCGGCGGAGAAGTAGAAAGAGTATGAGCTTCTCAATTGAATCATTATTGGTAAGAGTTGGAATTTAGCCCACGAATCATAATATCTAATAAAAATATTTTTTTTTATCACGTAATATAATTTAAATATTAATCATAGATAAAAAATTATTCTAAACCAAATCATTTTTCTATTTCTAATGACCCTTCCTCGCCAATCACCACACACTCTAGTTCCGCCCCTGCTTAAAGCCACGTCATTCTGCTGTCATGCTTAATAGTTTTTAAATATTTATTTGATTTTTTCTACAAGATAAGATATAAAATATATAAATTTATTATTTATTATTTATTATTATTTTTAAAATAAAAAAACTCTTTTAATAATTATTTTCTGTTATTATTTTAAAAATAAATTATTTTTAAAATAAAAAAATAAAAAAAATCAAACAAACTTTATACTTCTCAATTACTGTCTTCATTTTAAAAATTAATTTGATTGTAAGTTGAATTTTTAATTTCATTTTATATTTACTGATTATTTTTAATATTATTTTGTTTATACAAGAGGCACACTTTAGTACTATAAATAAAATTAATTTTATAATTAAAAAATATAAAAATACATGTTTTAAAATTAAAAAAAATATAAATGTGTGGAGAATATTAGCATTCATCAAACTACTTTTACATTCAATTCCCCTCAATCAGATTTTATTTGCCTCATGTTTTAAACTCAAATTATTGCTTGTTAAATTTTAGGTATTATCTACAGATAAAAACACAGAAAGGGTCTTCTTCTTTTTTGTTGGTATAGTCTTATGGAGAAAGTGTTATTATTGCATTAAGCTAACAGCAAAATGCAAATGCATTAGTGTAACTACTTTTTATATGACACTTTAGATAGATAGTTAGATTTTTTTTTTTTGAGAATTTTTAAAAAAATATGAATCAAAACATGGTAATATTTAGTTATAAAGATTAATAATTACATAATTTGATTTTTTAATTTAAAATTTAAAATTTAAATAAATAATCATATAATTATTAAATCCTTATAAATAAATGTCAACACGGGTCTTAAATTTTAAAGCTTAATGTTTTTTAACCTTTTGAATTTGAGCTCTCCCGTCACTCGTTCAACCCGAGCATAGAAATTGCTATCCCTATTCTAAAGTAGGTATAGCGTGACCATGCAAACAAACAAGTGCTAGTTCAACAGAAATTATGAGATTAGGTTGGTGAGTGAGGGAGTTAAGGGAGGAAAAAAAAACGGAAGCTCAAGAAACGTGTGTTGCTGTTTAGTATTTTCTGTAGTGTTTCTAGTAACATAGGATTCTCAGAAACCCTACCAAAGAAACGCAAGGTTTCGTCAATATGTTTTGCCTGCGCAAAATTCGGGGTTAGGTAAAGCCACCGCTTCCCGCCTCTCTTTAGCATTTTGTCATTTTGATTCTAGAATTACTCGTCGTCTGGAATTGTGTACAAATTACCGGCTGTTATAATTTTCATGTAATTGAAGAGTTACAGTATAATACGTTTTTGTTTGATTTGTCATATTGCTGTTCTTCTTTGTTTGGCAATATTTTGGGTAAACTCAGGAAACCCAAATGGGATTATGATATATAATTGAATAATTCTAGCGCAAAACCCAGTCGAAAGCTCAATAATATGAATCGCTTTTGCTTAAATGTTTAACTTGAAAGCCAAGTAACACATTAAAGGGTGCTAGAAATCGAGGTAGTTGAGTGGGTCTTGCCTACGAATTTGAAAATGCCTGAATCTGCAAAGGAATAGCAAATGCTGTAGAAATGTGTCCTTTTGGTTTTGGATAGAGTGTGAAGTTAAAGGTTTTTTTTTTTTTAGGTTGGGTTACAAGGGTGTGAGTTTGAGGTTTTTGAAACATATTTTTTGGGTGCATAATTTTTTTTTTTCATTTTCGTTTTGGATATCTGATCTAAGCTGATGATTCCTCAGAGATAAAGATGTGGGGATTAATTTTTTTTTTAAGAAGGAGCACAATTTCTTTACTTTGCTGGAGATTATGGAGGAAGTCAATTTGATATAGTGTGTTTAAGGTCTTTCTTATCAATTTCTGTTGCTTATTGTTGATTCATGAAAGTGTAAAATTACTGCCTCAAGGGGACATCAAAGATGTTTTTTTTTTTTAGGATATGATACCAGGGATGGATGAGGAAAGCCCCAGCATATGTTGGCCATCATAGGGTTCTATCTACATGGAACCTTGATTCTTAGATATTTCTGTATGAAGTGAAAGTAGATAAAAACTGAAACATGTTGAATATGGTAATTGGTAACTTAAATAACAATGATATAGACAAATATCAAGAGTTTGCCACCTAATTCCCTGGTACCTAAATGTGTTAATCTTCAAGGGAGTTGGCTTGGCACAAAAACTTCTATCTCATGCAAGTGGTAGGAAATTCTCAAAGTAATTTGTTTCTTTATTTTGAATTATGCAATTGGTGTGTATATGTGTAAAATATAACTGACACTTATAGAGTGAAATAATATTTTCATGTCTAGAGAAATTCATCTTGGTAGATGTTCACATTTGTGGCATGCAGTGCGTAGAGTTGGAACGATGCCCTCAGAATCTGATAAATGGGGATGGAAGCATGTCAGTGTGTTTGGTGGTTTTGACAAGGGAAGTGGTACAAAAAGATGGAAATGCAATCACTGCAATCTACGATATAATGGATCTTATTCACGTGTTAGAGCCCATCTTCTTGGCTTTTCTGGTGTTGGAGTTAAAAGCTGTCCAGCAATAGATAGGTCTTTGAGAGAAGCATTTCAGATCTTAGAGGAGGAGCGGGTTGCTCGGAAAAAGAAAAAAACTTCTGGATCTGTAAAACATGGCAAGCGTATTCGGACTTCTCGCCCTAATCACACCTGTGTCACCAAAGAAGATGTAGATGAGATATTGGCAAGATTCTTCATTGCTGATGGATTAAATGCAAATACTATAAACTCCACTTACTTTCATGACATGATAAAAGCAGTTGCGGCTTTTGGCCCAAGTTATGAGCCCCCATCAATGCATGAATTGTACGGTTCCTTTTTGAGTAAAGAGAAAGAAAGGATTGAGAAATCAGTGGCTTTAGTTAGGGAATCTTGGTCACATACAGGATGTACGTTGTTGTGTGTTGGCCGTTTAGATGGTTTGCTGGGAAGTTTTCAGGTTAATATATTTGTATCTAGTCCAAGGGGACTCTCATTCTTGAAAGCAATGAGTGTGGACAATATTGATTCTGCAAGTAATTCTGTTGCTGGTATCCTTAGTAACACAGTCGTGGAAGTTGGGCCTACAAATGTGGTTCAGATAATTTCACATCTAGGCCATGCCAATACATATCCGGTATCTCATATACTGTCAGAGTTCCCCCATATATTTTGGTCTCCTTGCTCTTCACATTCGGTCCATATTTTGATGGAAGAAATAGCTGAATTGGATTGGGCAAGACCCGTTGTGTTATGTGCTAAAGAAATTGAGAAATGTATAATCTCATTTCATAGTTTCTCTCCCTGTGTCTTCACTCAAAATTTGAAAGGGAGCTCCGACTCACAGTTTGGTAAAATTGCACCTTCCTGTTTTATTGTCCAGAAGACACTTGAGCTGAAGCAAGAATTCCAAGAGGTAGTTGTGAGGGAAGAGTGGAAGCAATGGAAGCTCAATATTCCAGAGGATGTTGGAAGTGTTGAAGCAGCCATTTTAGGAGAAGATTTCTGGAGCAGGGCTCATATGTTCTTGCAAATATGTGAACCTTTTGTCAGATTATTTGCTGCACTTAATATTGATAGATGTGTAATGGGTGATGTCCATGAGTGGCGTGTTCAGGCATTTGATGCTGTGAAGAGTATGGGAATAGGTACTGGTGTATTGAATCAACTAGAGGAGTTGATAGAGAACAGATGGGATATGCTGTTCTCTCCTCTTCATTCTACAGCTTATATATTGAACCCTAAATATTGTGGCAGAGGCCAAACCAAGGATAAAACCATAATGAGGGGTTGGAAAACCACATTAGAGAGATATGAGTGTGAAAGTGCCGGGAGACGAGTCCTCAGGGAGCAGCTGAGTTCTTACTGGCGACTTGAGGGACCCTTAGGGGAGGAAGATGCTGTGGATTGTAGAGACAAAATCGACCCAGTTGCATGGTGGGAGAACTTTGGTTTTGAAATACCCCGCTTGCAAACACTAGCTATAAAAGTTCTGAGTCAAGTTTCAAGTGTTGTAATGTGTGAAGAAATATGGCAAGATAGTGGTAATCCATGCCAAGAAACAGCCTCTGGGTTGGGAGTAGAGAGAGGGGAACATATTGTCTATGTGCAAAACAATCTAAGACTTCAAGGTCATAAAATGGAATTTTTGGCTCCGCATCTGATTAGGGAGACATGATGCTGAGCTCCCCCTGCAGCAATTAAGACATGGGTGGTGCGCATTTTGATCATACAAAGCCTAATTAATAGTTCTTACTACTTACGTATTGTGCCTAGTTGTGTGACTTCTCAGTGTCACCTAGATATGTGGAATCAAGCGTTAGTAGTACTGTGGAAGCTTGGTAAATTACGCTGCATTGTTGTGACAAATTCATTTGTGTGCGTTCGTGCCGCAGGGGGAGGGTCTGGAGTAGTTGTTCCAGCCTATAACGAGTGTAAAATTTGTATATTGTAGCTGATTTCTAACGGTGATTGGATATTTCAGGTGCTAAACCTTATACATATATTTATATCTGATCATTTTCTTATTGTGATTATTCTCATATACTATATAGTATTTTCCACATATTGACAAAAACCCAGATCTCGTGTTCATTAGGACATCATATAACAGTGAAGCACGAATCGAACATCATATTTGTCTTCTGTTATATCTATACATTAGCAGTGATTGAGGGGAGTAGCAAGGGGTGTTTATATAAAGTTGTAATTACTGACTAGGAAGATGTGCCTATGAACGACGTTCCTTCAGCAGTCTAGCCCAGAACCGTTTGATCAATTCTCTGCAGGATCTTCATTAGTCCCTTAATATTTCTCAGTTCTCGCTTATTTCCTCTTTCCCGGGCGTTGTTCTCTGATAGTTCTCTCTTCATTAGTCCTGTCCATTTTCGTTCCCTTCTGCTGCCTACCACTAACATAAAGTAATGTGTGATTGAACTCTACTCTATGTTCTCGTTCTTCGTGATTCACCGCTATAGCAATTTCGGCCTGCAAAATGTATAATGTTGTATTGCCTTTATCTGAGAAGATTTGACATTATGAGTGAATGTTGTCTTGTTTCTGAGCGGCTTCTGTATATGTGAGTGTGAACTGTGAAGTCTCCCCCTCTCTCCCTCTCTTAATCACAAAAGATAACGGAGAAAATCAAGACTATTATATATTTCGTTATACTGGCGTACTCATCATGAATCACTGTCTCAAACACAAAGAAGAGCTTAGAGCATCTGCTTTACGTAGAAAGGAAGTATTACACATGATTGACTATTGATTTTGCTCATACTCAATGCTTAATAAACAACCGTGATCAGGACAATGAAAAGTAGAATTCATTCTGGGAAAGAAAAGCAAAAGAAAGATAATAATATTCCACACTCGTCTGATTAGAGAGAAAAGAAAAAGAAAAGATAAAAGTGACTAAACCTAATTTGCTTTGTATCTGCGTAGAAATCAAAGGCAGAATCCGTTAGTGAGGAGTGAGACCGATACAACATAATTAAATTAGCAATAAATTGGATTGCATTGGTTATTTATAGAAAGGGGTCCAAAACAAAAGTAAATAGGAAATGGCGGTGATGGGCCTGTTGGCAAATTGGTCAATAAGGATTTCGTGGGTGGAGTCAAGGAGGGTGGCTAAGTGGGTCTCTATGGCATTGATTTGTGAGACACCCAATTGAGGGTGGTGCACCCTAAGCCCTTCTTGACATGTAAAAGAAGAAATGGTTGTGTGTGTGTGATGGCGGGAAGTCCTGCCTTCTACTATAGTTCATTTTTTATTTGTCTCCCACCCATAAAACCGGGAATTGACAATTTAGATTTGCCTTAGATTTAGAGAAAACACAGCTTCACTTTATTCTCTTTCCCCGGTTCACTTTTCTCTAAATACGGCTTGATGTTCCGTGAGCACCGAGCACCTCTTAATAATAACAAATACCATTTTATAAATTAAAATAATAGTTGCAGTTACTACGAATTGCATTGATGATATTCACTGCCTGAGCCACCAGATTGAGGAACTAGGGTTACCCATATGCCATCCAATGAAATATTTATAATTAGATTATTTTTCCATTGCCTGGGCATAGTAGGACCAAGTAATCAGATTTGGTTGTTCTTTATTTATAAATATTAATAAAAAGCTAGAGAAAGTTTCATACTTTATATATGTTTCCAATTCTGTTAGCTTTGTACAAAAGAACTAGGCGATGAATCATCATTCGCCTTTTCCAGGTATCTACAGAGTATTTAAGTGGTGGTAGTTGGTTTGTTAGCCATTGATTGCAGATGGATTTATGAGCATTTCAGGACTGATTAGTCCAAGAGATATTTTCTGATTTATCTCTGCATAATTATTGTGTAGTAGGGAAGTAGCCAAGTCTATTAATTTATTCGTGCTTACTCCATTTTGGAGACTAAGATCCGAGGACTTAAAGAAAGTGGGAGATGAGTATGAAAGAGACAAATTGAAACATCTACAACTAGCCTTTGATTATTGTGTTTAGGAAGAACCATCAAAATCAGCAGTCAACAGTTTCAAGCAATGCACCTTAACACAACGGTGGAGCGCAAAAGAATGCGTAGTAATCGGAGAGATAATGTGCAAGGTCCCTAGTTAGACTTGAAAAAGTTTCTTTTGATTTTTTTTTAATCCCAAAAAAGAAAACAAATAAATTAGAGAGTTGTGTACATAATCAGTTCAATAGTATACTGATGGACATGTCCTTTGTACTACTAATGGAGGTGTCACAGCTAGTTCTGATAAAGCTCTATAGGCATCTTTCTTTCAGTCTTCTGATTGAGGGCTAATTAACTTTGGGTACCTAACCGTCTACTAGAAATCCACTTTAACTATACTGAGCTTTTCTATTTCTTCTTTGGAATTTTCATTTTAGAAAGTAAGGGTGTGTTAACTTTTCTCTTATGCAAGAAAGAATAATGGCTAACTTGAATGAAAGAAAACAAGAACGGTCAAATGAAAAAGGCGGGGTAGGTTTCCTCGCTCAGCGTAGTAGGTCACATTTCTAACCTTTTTCACGTAATAAAACTCAAAATAATAAGCTCTATTTACCTCAAAATCTGCTTAAATTAAAGCCAATGAAACTTCATAGAAGGCCAGAACTTTGACAAGATGACAGACATGACTCCGAAATCAAGGGCGAAGTGGTTAAATTATAAAAGAAGCATGCCGTTGAAAACCATTTCCAAAGCGCTAACTTTGATGTCATTCAGTGATAGTTCACATGATTAATTACTTGTCCTAACTTCCAGTGACTATATAATCACTTGAGCTCATTAAAATAAACAACTATATACTGTAACTCAAACTATAGGCCTAAAACTAGCTAGCCCACATTAATTGGTAGCCTTACCGAATCTACCTTCATCCTTAACGAGGCTTTTTATAAACCTCAGCGGCAGCGCAGCACTTTACTGTTCATAAACCTGCTAGCTTTGACCCTTAGCCTTGCAATATGTATTCTAAATATTCTTGACTTGTAGGTCTGCGTTTACTATTACACCAAAACTTTTAGCCGTTGGTCTCCTTATAATTTTATTTTTATATTTTGATGATTCCGACCCAAAAAAGAATGATGAAAACGACTAACTTTTAATCTGTAAACGTTCTGCAAGAAAAAAAAAGTGAAGAATTTACCATTAACTTAATAGCCTAAGATAAATATACATAGATTGAAGAAAGTTTAAGAGAAGAAAAGAAAAAGTTATCGTGGTTACCCTCTCATTTTGGGTTGTTCAAGAACATGGGATCATCTTGTATGAGTGTGATTTTTGGTCTCTTAAACTCTAAAAGAGAAAAGATTCATGTATGTGAAAAAATATCTCGTATTTGCAGCCACTTTACCTTTTGGGTCGTAGCATACAAGAAGAAATGTGCCACACAATTTCCTTTAGTCTAATTGAATTGTATGTTCGCTATTAATGTTGATTAGAATTGGGCATGTTAATATCTTTATTAAACTTTGTAGTGTTATAAAATACATATAATCTCTACTTGTCATATTCACTTTCAAATACGTTATTGAGTGATCAATGGCAATGGATTTTGATAGTTAGCAAAAAAAATTGTAGATTTAAGTTTCATGCTTGTTCATGGTTAATTATGGATTATTATGACAACTTTATAATTAATTTAAATTTAGAAACAAATCACATTGCTTTAGAATTAAAATATTTGTGTTAAGTGGGTGTGCCTATCTATTTAGTGGGTTTACACAAAGCTCTAGGCTTAAAACGAATATCACCCCCATCCCCAAATAATAATAGAGAAGCATCATGAAATAGGATAAGAAAATATTAATGAAATGTTTGTAAATTTAATATATTTTTTCAGATTATCCTGAAATTAAGAGGGGGGAGAGTAGATTTTGTTTTTTTAACTTTGACATATAAAACGATTGCAAGTACAAAGTTGTGGACCATTTTTTTGCCTTGAGATGAGTTAGTGGGATTGACGAAACCCCATATTAGATTCTCATAATCATGAAACGGTGGAAATGAAAGTGCAAAATGTTAAATGAAGGGAAATGTAGAAAATTGAATGGGGTTTCCTCCACATGTTGGGCTATTGAGAAGATGTATGATGAAGATTGCTGAATTGATCAGACTTGTAACAATAACATGACTTCTTTACATTATTGCAAGACATGGTTGTCCCTACCTCACTTCTCTTCCATTTTTTTCTCCTTCATCAACTGAAAAAATCAAAATGAATTAAAATACATTAATTCCTTGGAGTTGGCATGTCATTTTTGAAGCTTTCTCCTTTTTTTGGCAATGCACTGTGGTGAGTCAATAGGAGGCAAGATCCCATTAACAAGAGTTTTAAAGTGGTGTGGTTCATCAATTCATCGGCAGCAAAATGGAGACATGAGGTGTCTGTTATAGTGGGTGTGACATTCTTAAACTTTTTTCTTAACATTTCACAAAAAGACAAGGTTTTTTTTCCTTTTTGTGAGATTAATTTGACCAATTATATCGTATGCCACGCATTTACATGCGGAGAGATTGCATATATGCTGACACTGACATGCTGCATATCCCACATCTTAACTTGACAAATTGATTTACCTCTTAATTTGGACTTTGGCATTCCTCCATTTATGCATATAAATTCAAATGCCCCTTCCCAAATTGTTAACATTACTCTTTTACAACACCACCTAAAGCAAATAAATTTAGCTTAATTGGTGCATTATTAAAGAAACGTCTTAGGAGTTACGTTGTCTCTTGTCGTCAGATATTAACTGGAATGACAGATATACACTCTTCCGCTGTGTAGCTGCTCATATATCCCCCTCAACTTATAATAATAGAGGGTTTCACTTTCAGATCAGCCCCAGAAGTAATAAAAACACAGTAAAATTTCAAATAATATCCAGCCTAAAATGACACTGAATTCCTGTATGTATTGTGAAAAAAACAGAGAGAGAGGAAACGCTGAGTCATTGCTAATAGGTAATTATCTTATTTTCATGAACAGAAGATGGAAGTGAAAGAAAAAAAAAATCATATTTATTGCAATTACCATTAATATCAATAGTATTTTATCATTTATATCCATGCATTGGAATTATGCTTATTATTAATTTTCCCAAAAATATTGGATTCTCTGTATAAGGAAGTGAATAAATTTGAAGGGAAAGGCATCGTATGGTAAACTAAATACAGTTTCCAACCAAAATTCTGCACTTATTTCCATTTATGAAAAATACTTAAAAAAGACACTAAATGAGAGTGTTCATAATGCTTTATCAATATTTTCCTACTCATGCTTGCCTAAAACGACATTTAACAACTTCACACTGTAATTAATTTTCGACTCTCCAATCATGCCTTTCTCAAGCACATGATTTTCGGAAGAAAAAAAACATATATATATATATATATATATATATATATATATATATATATATATATATATATATATATATATATATATATATATATATATATATATATATATATATATTTGTCGTGAAATGACACTTTGCCCCTCTCGCACTACCATGTGAAGCGAAACAGATCGAACTACAGACTACAGAGGCACTCACACTACTATTTGCTAACTGAACAGATCAGGGAAGGACAAGGGCCCCAAGTTTTTTCTAGAGACCGAGCAAAAATGACAGTATTAAGAGAGAGAAGAAAAAGAGTGATAAAAATGCGATTGGTAGAAAGTGGCATCACCGAAATCTTACTATAAAGCAACCCCTTTCTCTCTCACTCTCTCACACACATACTCTGGCTTGGCTAGAGTGCCTCTGTTCTGCTCTCTCGCCGCCACCTATTCTGAGAGAGCTCTGCTTCTGTATGTGCGAAAAGAGAGATCTATCCTACAGTATCCTCGCTACTCTGTCGGTAAATGGAGTTTTTTAGTTTTGAACAGTCTTAGCCTTAGACAGCCCAAATCAACCTCATTTTCCCACCATTAAAGAGAGGCATCTCTTTGGCCCAATTCATCTCCCTGCCGTTCTTATTCTGTGCTGGCCGAGACAGAACAACCAAAATGGTTGAATCCCAACCCAAGGTTTTTATACCAGAGTCAATCCAGGGGGTAAGTTACGACGTGGCTGGACAGATTAAACTGATATGGGATGTGATCAAAGCGCCATTGCTAGTGCCTCTGCTGAATGTTGGAATGTACATTTGCTTAGCAATGTCGCTCATGCTCTTTATTGAGAGGCTTTACATGGGTATCATCATCATCCTCGTCAAGCTTTTCTGGAAAAAACCAGAACAGCGTTACAAATACGAGCCCATCCAAGACGACGAGGAGATGGGCGGTTCAAATTTCCCTGCGGTTCTCGTGCAAATCCCCATGTTCAATGAAAGAGAGGTGAGATTCTCTGATTTCCCATCGCTTTGTTGGTTTCTGCTATTTCTGGATTTTTGCGAGTGGAGAATACTTTGAAATTGGTGTTTATGCATTGGCTGGTTTCTGGGTCAGGTTTACAAGGTCTCCATTGGAGCTGCCTGTGGACTTTCATGGCCTGCAGACCGTCTCGTGATCCAAGTCCTCGATGATTCTACTGACCCCGTTATTAAGGTACTCAAAAACTCGCTGAAAAATAAATTAAAACCAAGCTATGACTCAATCTCAATCTATCATCCTGTTATTTCCTTTGGCATTTTCAGTTGAGAGTCAGTCAAGTAATCCAGTAGGGAGTTCTGCATTTCAATGCTCCTCATAATGGCTTCTATTGCTTTTAGCTTATGAGTTAACTTCATAAGCAGCCATGTTTCTGAATTCTGATGTATATTTTTCCATTTAAGATATGATTTCAAGTTCCAAGGAAACAACATAGGCTTGCCATTGTGGTCCTCAGCATTTTCATCTATGCTAATTCCCAAAATTGAAACTTTCGACATATCTCCAAGAATCAATTTATAGCTTAAATTTGCTTACCTTCGATTAAAATTTTAATGCTTAAAGAAAAAACAAAAATGGGATTGCAGCAAATGGTGGAGGTAGAATGCCAGAGATGGGCAAGCAAAGGCATTGACATAAGGTACCAAATCAGAGAGAACAGAACAGGGTACAAAGCCGGTGCTCTGAAAGAAGGCCTTAAACGTAGCTATGTGAAACAATGCGAGTACGTGGTTATATTCGATGCAGATTTCCGGCCAGAGCCTGACTTTCTCAGGCGAGCCATTCCCTACTTGGTGGGCAACCCTGAGATTGCTCTGGTTCAAGCTCGTTGGAGATTTGGTAAGCCCTCTAATTAAACCCTCTATGCAATAATAGCTCATCAACTCGCTCAATTTTCTAAATTGACACTGTCGGTGGTATCTTACTATTTGGATTTTTTTTTTACAACTATTATTCTGTTTTATTTCAACCAATTTTTTGGTTTTTTTTTTTTTAAAAAAATTATTAGTGTGTTTTCCTTTCCCCTCCTCGTCGGCTGACCAGACTCCAAAACAAGCCCATCAATCACGGGTGGGGACCAGTCTTGGCAAAATGGGACCCACATTAAAAGGGGAAAAAATTACAAATAAAACAAAAATAATATAACCCTCGCCATATTATTATTAGGTGCTGTTTATTTTACGGTGTCTTTCTCATTTTTAAGCTATTAATGTGGTTTTAAATGATGGTATTTTTTTTTTACGAAAGCGAACGTTCGTCTTCGGTAGCGTTAGCATCACCCAAAATTTTATTAAAATGACGCAACTGTCCCGATCTCGAGAGAGATGGTCGCAGTAATCCTCACCTCATACTCGGGCGACGGTTGCCGAGGGATAGTTTTGTCATTTTAGGTAACGAGCTTCTATTTCAGCTCATCAATGGGAGGGCTCAGCCAGCAAGCCCGCTCCCCACGTGCTGTTGTAGTATTTTATTGGTACAAGATTAAACTCCAAAAATAATATTGAGGGTAGTGGCATGTGCTAATGGTGGACCTCACACTGAATTGCCGACACTTGAGCTATCCCTCATGCATCTATCACGTGGCATATTATTGTTCAACTCACGTGAGGACTAAAAGTAATTGAAACTTTTAGGTAGGGGTTCTCACTCTCTCCCATTTTCCTTTTTCTTTTCCTTTTCATCTACGTTTTCTTTGAAAAAATGTTCGTTAAACTACGTAATAAAAGAAAAATGTTGTGTGTGGGGCCACGGCTGACTTTTGCGTTTTGCGCTGGTGTCGATTCTAGTCTCTCTCTGGTCCTTCGCCATAACGGCACGGCCCCATTTGTAGTGAGATTTTGTACTTTCTGTCATCCTTTTTTTAATTGTGTGACAGAGTTGTTAATCCTTTTTATTATTTCCACTCCCACCTTTTCATTTACTCTCTTTTTTTCTTATTGTATGATTTTTCTACAATTTATTATTTATTGTTTTCATCTAGCTTGATTAAAATGAAACACTTTTATCATCAGAGTTTAAAACATGTGATGATTGAAGTGAAATTGAACGTTATAGATTAAAATTTATGTTTTTTTTTTGTTAGTAAATTGATAATGGTGGATTTTTTTGACAGTGAATGCGGATGAATGTATGTTGACGAGAATCCAAGAGATGTCGTTGGATTACCATTTCACCGTGGAGCAAGAAGTTGGGTCCTCCACTCATGCTTTCTTTGGTTTCAACGGTAAATTCAATGAGCTTGCTCTTCCAAACAGGCATCGTGAAAAGGTTACTGATATCATAAAACAATTTGATGGCAGGGACAGCAGGTGTTTGGAGAATTGCTGCAATTAATGAAGCAGGAGGGTGGAAAGACAGAACAACAGTGGAGGACATGGATCTTGCTGTTCGTGCCAGTCTTAGGGGCTGGAAGTTTCTGTATCTTGGAGACCTCCAGGTATTCTTTCATGTGTTCTACTAATCCAGGTTTAGTAAGTTAATTGCGTGCAAGAGTGTTAATGATATTTGTCAATAACAATTTTTACTAATGACTGTTATCTGCAGGTGAAAAGTGAGCTGCCCAGCACCTTAAGAGCCTTCCGCTTCCAGCAGCACAGATGGTCTTGTGGTCCTGCTAATCTCTTCCGCAAAATGCTGATGGAGATAGTAAGGAACAAGGTTAGCCTATTACAATAATTTACTATTGAGATAATCGGGAGGGAGAATGTATTCTGATGTTTTCCTTATGGGGAACATTTCTGCAGAATGTTAAATTCTGGAAGAAAGTGTATGTTATATACAGCTTCTTCTTTGTTCGTAAGATCATAGCCCACATGGTCACCTTCTTCTTCTACTGTGTGGTGCTTCCCCTTACAATTTTGGTACCTGAGGTGTCTGTTCCAATATGGGGAGCTGTTTATATCCCTTCCATCATCACCATCCTCAATTCAGTGGGAACTCCAAGGTCAGATAAGTTCTTCTAATTACTTGCCATGCATATTAGATGATGGTTTTAGTCCTTCGTTCTGAAATCCATCTGGAACATTGGCAGGTCCGTTCACCTATTGTTCTACTGGATCCTTTTTGAGAATGTTTTGTCTTTGCACCGTACCAAGGCAACCTTTATAGGACTGCTAGAAGCTGGGAGAGTCAATGAGTGGGTTGTCACTGAAAAGCTTGGAGACTCCGTCAATAACAAGAACAAAGCAGGAGATGCTGCCAAGACCAAGACAAATGTCACCAAAGCACCCAAAAAACCTCGATTTAAATTTGGCGAAAGGTCAATTCTCTTTGCTTATAATTTTCTATTCACTCCTGCTTGGCCTTATAATTCCAAGTTCTCCATCTCCCTGCGCTAGCTTATGTGCCTATGTCGTTACTTTTGTGGCTTGTTTGGAGATATGGATCTAGCCAGAAGTTTAATTTGCTGGCATAAACTCACATAGACACTGGCATTACGAAGGAGATAGGGACAAATTGTGAGGCCATGACCACACTAATAATTTAATGATTGCGAGTGTAGCACCCTGAACATTTAGTGGTTCGTAGTGACTAGTTTTGGTTTAGCTTTTCTTCATCGTAGCAGTTAAGATTCTTTGAGTAGGTACATTATTTAATACAGAGGAGATTCTTTCTGGTTGACACTAGGCAATGCTCAGCCCTCATCTAAACATTGCTGTCACTTGCACATGATATAAGATTTTAGTAGTTCAAATATTAAAATTATAACAATAATTGAAACAGAAAGAAACCAAGATATACTTTATGCCTTTGGTAAAATCTTACTGAACTTTTTTATATTATTATATATAATGTGTGATTAGGTCCTAAATTTTTGATTATTTGAACTTAGCTCAATTAATAATAATAATTCAGCATCTTTTTTTGGCTGATGTATATGTTGTCTGATTGTTCAACTTGAACAGACTCCATTTGCTGGAGCTGGGATTTGCGGCCTTCCTCTTCTTCTGTGGATGCTATGATTTTGTGTACGGCAAGAACAATTACTTTGTGTACCTCTTCCTTCAGACCCTTAGCTTCTCAATTGTAGGATTTGGGTATGTGGGCACCATCGTTTAGAGGTCTTCCAGTTAGTTAAGCTGCACCAGTGTTGTCTCTACATCTTTCTCGTTTGTCCTCTCCAAAATACATAAAAAGGGGACAGATTTCTTCAAGCAACAAAGGGCGGTGCCAAATCATCAATCAACTAATTTATTTTCATGTTGGGCAAGACAAGTTCTTCCCACAGTACTCAACAAGATTCTGACAGATCACAGGAAGAAAGTGCTGCTACACATGCTTGTATAAGGAACAAGGATGAAGATGTTCCAAAGTGTGCTACATTAGAGTGCTAGGAAACGAGTAGATAATGGTGTTTTTGTTGCATAGATTGTTTTGTGAGATTTTACAGTTTTTTCCTGGGTTTATTAGTTTCCCTTAGTTTGAGCCAAATAATTTAATAATCTGGTGGATAAAAAGTGAACTTTTAATTCATGCTATCTTTCATTATATGCTAAGGAATGCATTTTATTTAAAGAAAAATATTTTCTCATCTTTTGTATTTTATTTTTATTGCACAGGTCTTTCCTTTATTTGTAAAATGTATATATACCTCTCATAAAAATAAAAAATGTGATACAACTAAATTTATTTAAAAGTTTTATTATTTATTATATTATTTCACTGTTTAATTATATTTTTTATTAAAATATTCTCGCACAATGTTAATTGTCCAAAAATTATGAAACTTTACAAGAATTGAATTTTTAGGTTCAAAAAATATATAAACAAATATTTATACATTAAAATGTATTTTTTTCAAATATATGCATAAATAAAAATAATATTTATACTGTTAAAATAATTAAAATATATTTAAAAATAATTAAGTAATAATATTTTTTCAGTAAAAAAAACACAAAATTACTATCTAATGTAAGTTGTATTTTTTGTTGAACGAAAAAAATAAAAATATAATAATACAATATTATTTGAATATATTTTAGTAAATAAAATATAAGTAAACAATAAAATAATTAACATAATATTTTAAATAAATTTAATTATAATATATTTTTTATTTTTAAAAGAGATTTGTACATATTTTAAAAATATATAAAATACTCGTGTAATAAAAATAAAATTTAAGAGAGATAAATATATTTTTCTGTTTTATTTACCATTTATGTAATCAAATGCTACTTCTGTGAGTGAAGTGGGAACAGAGTATTGGTCCATTGGACGAATGAATGTCTGTCAATAATAATTCTTCTCCCACGCTTTTCTGTAGTATGCACAAATCATTTTCCAAAACCCCAATTTACGGCAAAGATCCAGCTACAGCAATCTCTTTGATTTGAACCTTCCCGTAACAAAACAAATTATTGCAAATTTTGAGAAGTACTCAAATCCAGTCATTTTAAATAGCCAAAGGTACCCTTTTCACTTTCCTTTTCTTTTCTTTTTTAAATATCTTAAACTCAGAGAGCCTGAGATGCCGTCTTTGAAATTTTGTTCATAGCTTCCATAAACACCTGGGATAAAAGATCACATGCAGATGCGCTTATGCTGTTTGTTATATTCTCTGAACCACTGTGTCAAACAGATTTGCGCATCAACTAACAGTACTATTAAGGCATTTGTTTCTGTGCAAAAGCCTCAATCATAACTCTATCACAACCTTGCTGCAATGTGTTGTTATTGATTTTTACAGCAAAGTAGCCTTTTGGGTTTCACCAAAGAGAAGAAAGAAGGAACACTTTGATGTTTCCCTTCATGCCTTGTGCCCAATCATATGTAATCTGTGATGGCCAAAATGATGAACTGACATTTGGGTTTACTTCAAGCACAAGTGACATTATCTGGGTAACTTTTATCTTTAATTTATTTATTTTGTACCCTATAAGTTACTGTCTTATTTTATGGGCAGAGAAGAATGCGTGTGCACATGCAATCATAATCCTCCAGTTAGGTACCTTAATACTATATTAAGGGGGTAAATATAATAAACAGGAAGCATAAAAATAAGTTTCTTAATATCATTGGAAGGGGCCCCAAATATTTTAGCCATTGGCTTAAAGAATACGCCAATGATTGCCCTGTTTATGTATTACAAACTTGCAAGGTAAGTTTTTCTCAAAAGGCTTGTCCCAACT
This sequence comes from Gleditsia sinensis, assembly GCA_037074535.1. Taxonomy (NCBI): domain Eukaryota; kingdom Viridiplantae; phylum Streptophyta; class Magnoliopsida; order Fabales; family Fabaceae; genus Gleditsia; species Gleditsia sinensis. The sequence goes on along the minus strand of CM073476.1, from coordinate 16,449,550 downwards.
TAAAAAATAGGCTGTCAGAGCAGCAGCAGCTGTAACTTATCTTTCTTACACGGTAATGATGCTTAAGACAAACCCAGGCTTTCAAGGTTTGTTCTATATCGTCCAATTCCTTCGATTGGCTCACATTCTCTAAGAAGACAGAAAATATATGTGGGTTTAAGGCATTCTTTAATTCCAGCATAAGATACATGTATTGGGACAGGTTATGCCCCTCATAATATATCAGCTTATTTACTTTTAATAAACTGGTATAAAAGAAAAAAGAACAAGCTATCAATCTGTGTGGATTGAACAGATTGTGATGGAAATGGCTTTTTAACATTTTATGGCAGAGATCTGGTGAAGGCATTTATTGGGGTTGCCAGAGTTCTAACATAAAGCCTCACCTAAATGCATTCTGCATCTGCAAGTGAAGTAGCTGTCCTTTCATCTCCCCTTGATACTGTTCTGTATATTGCTTGGTAACATTCAAAATTGAATCTTATGAGTTGGATATTTTTCAGCTCTGAAAAAGTAGAACAAATATTTGTGTGCAAAATGAAATTCCAAAATCTGATTTGTGCTGGAGGGTCTGCATGAATTCAACCTTATGAGCTGACCGGTGTACACATTTTGTTTCCATTTGAAAGGCTTAATGGTTGTATATATAATTTGAAGAGTTTGGTTGAATTTGTAGATATGCTTTCCTTTATCTTTCCATTTTTTGAATATAAGAAATAGAAGTAAATAAATAAGTTGGTATGCAACTTTCACCGACGCATAAAGTTTTATCAAACATTTCATATTCGACAAGAAACCAAAGTTATTGTAAATTCCTTAGTACTCGTTTCCAGTCTCCATCATTAATCGAAAGCTACAGGTTAGTTAAGGACAGAAAATTCTTCAAAACCCACCGACTTTTAATTATTTTTTTGGTAAAAGAATATTTGTTCATACATTATTCTCTAAGTATTAAATCCCAACATAACGAAAAATGGAAGTGGGTCAAATCTTTCCGGCATTCAGGAAAAGCAACCAGAATACTCTAAGGCCCAAGACTTTCAAATATCAAACGAGATAGTGGAAATAGTGGCCCAAAAAGAAGTGGTTAGTATCTCTTTAGTTCAAAAAAAATAGTATCTCTTTCTTTGCACACTTAAATTTTTTTTGTTTTACATTAAATTGATCAAAATATTTTTATTTTCGAAATCATCAAAATAAAAACGAAGTTATTAAAATAAAATAGAGTATTTATTAAAAAAATTATTTTATTTCAATTAAAATTACTATATTATAAAATATTTTAATAAAAAATATTATCGTTTCAATAAAAAAAATACAAAACTAATTTTAAAAAAATTAAAAAAATTAAAAATAGCATCACATTATATCTATTTATTTTATTTATTATTCAGATTTTCTCCCATAATATTATCAACTTCTTACTATTTTCTTTTATACTTATAACATTATTTTCTTTCATTGTTTTTATTTTAAAGAGAATTTACAAAAACAATGAAAAAAAAAATTGAGAGACAAAGAGAACACATGACTGAGAAAGATAGTTGAAAATAGAAGTAGAGTTATGATACCATAGAGACAGAGATAAACTTCTAAATGGAGGCTACGAGATAGTTATAAACATAAAAATATTAATACAAAATAAAGATTATTGTTGAATACAGTTAGAATTTGAATCAAAGTTTTTAATATAGTAGCATACTTTATTTATTATTCAACTACAGACATTAGTTTAAATTAATTTTAACATAATTTTATATATTTATATAATTAATATTTGTTAAAAAAATTTAAAATTTAAAAAATATTGTTTAAAATTATTTAAAATATTTTTTCAAAAATATTTCGTTATTATAAAATTTTAAACTGTTTTTTATTTTTAAAGTCAACCAAATGATACTTTAAAACAAAATTTAGCACCTAACACTTAGGTCTCCATTTTTATTCAAAAAAAGGCATAAAATATACATTTCTCTATACGCTATATTAGATGCTAGCTTTAAATGGTTGAGTTCAATCAACTTTGTATTAACGAATTTAAATATTTTTGGAGTAAAACCCTCAAGGGAATGCGTTTGTAGTCCAACGGTTAGGATAATTGCCTTCCAAGCAATAGACCCGGGTTCGACTCCCGGCAGACGCATTAGTAATGACATGTTCAAATCTCCTTTTTGTTTTCGGTTTGTAATCGTTCTTTCTTTGCCACAAAAAATTGTACATAGGCAGACAGTAATTAACCAACTATCTAATTATGCTTTGTCCTTGTTTTTCTTCACGGCCCATGAGAGTGAAGTACAAAAGTTTCGAAAAATGCTGGCTGTGGGGTTCGAACCCACGCGCACTTATGTGCAGAAGATCTTAAGTCTTCCCCCTTAACCTCTCGGGCAAACCAGCAGATGTCCTTAAGTGCGGCTCGCGATGGTAATTATAGATACTATAGATATTTGTCGGAACCATCTAGAAGGAACACTCACTCTGCACGGCTTTCATCCCCGAAACTGAGGGAGAAACCCTAGAATACAATTAGTAACCCAGAATTAGGATCTCTCACTCTTTGTGGATCCCCTCCTTCAATTCTCTGTTTCTTGACCTTTCCTCCTCCTTTTTCGACTCCCTACCGACAGCGCAGCACAGAATAATAGATTACTAATGGCGGAGCACTTGGCTTCCATATTTGGGACTGAGAAAGACAGGGTCAATTGCCCGTTTTATTTCAAAATCGGAGCTTGCAGGCATGGGGATCGTTGCTCAAGGCTTCACACTAAGCCCAGCATCAGCCCAACTCTCTTGCTCTCCAACATGTACCAGCGCCCTGATATGATTACCCCTGGCGTGGACGCTCAGGGCCAGCCCATCGATCCCCGCAAGATTCAAGATCATTTCGAGGTTTTTTCATCTTATCTTCCCCTCTTTTGTATGCATGTGTATGTTTTGCTCTATTCACATAGACTAATGCTGAGAGTGCAGGAATTCTATGAAGATTTGTTTGACGAACTAAGCAAGTACGGAGAAATTGAAAGCCTCAACATTTGTGATAACCTCGCCGACCACATGGTACGATTTGTTTCTGCTTTATTCTTCATATATTGTTAAACGTAGGTCTTAACTTTACTTTTCTGCGCTACATTTTTTTTTTACTTGAATCGTTTAATTCAGAACCGACCTCAATTACTTACTAGTCCGCGACCAAAGCATGAAGAATACGAATAAGTCATATACTAATTGCAACTTGAAGGCGTTTCCTGGTTTTCTGCTTTAGGTCTGTTGCGTATTACTATAGACCACTCGATGGATTGATACCTTGTGACCTACTCTACCCCCTTTGGCAGGTGGGTAATGTATATGTTCAGTTCAGAGAAGAAGAACATGCAGCAACTGCACTTAAAAACCTTAGCGGAAGATTTTATGCTGGTTAGTTACCTAATTTCTGTATAGTTTATTTAGGTTTGTTCTACTTCTAATGCAACTGAATATTCCAAGTGGGCTCTATTATTTGCCAGAAGTTTAATGACTTCCAAACACTAACTATTGGAGTATATATCTCTTCTATATGTGATTGTCTGATTGATGATGTATGGATGTTAAACTGTGCTTTTATCTGCTAAATTGTGATGGTAAAGCATCTTAAATTGAATCCTGTTTGAACAAAATGCATTCAGGTCGGCCTATCATTATTGACTTCTCTCCTGTGACGGACTTTCGTGAGGCCACCTGCAGGCAGTATGAGGAAAATACTTGTAACCGTGGTGGCTATTGCAACTTTATGCACTTGAAAAGAATTAGCAGGTATTATTCTCCTTTATGATATTTAGTGTCTCCTATGCTTATTAAGCTATTTACCATATCCAAGCTATAAGCTTAAATCAGAGTAATGTGTCATCTCCAGGGAATTGAGGCGTCAATTGTTTGGGAGGTACCATGGAAGGAACAGCAGAAGTAGAAGCAGAAGTCCTTACAGGCATCGAAGCTATGAGGAGCGATCTCATCGTAGTCATAGAAGGCATGATGACAGAGACTATCATGAAAGTCATAGTAGGAAACACAGGAGCATAAGCCCTAGGCATAGGAGAGGACAAAGTCAGAGTCGAAGTCCTGGAGGAAGGAAGAACCGCAGTCCAGTTAGGGAAGGTAGTGAGGAAAGACGTGCTAGAATTGAACAATGGAACAGGGAGAGGGAAGAGAAAGAGTATGCAAATAAGGCTAATACTAGGGGAAACAACAATAGGGACAATGGGTATGTGCAAAATGATGACGAGTATCATGGGTATCAGCAGCAAGAGCAGCAACTACCTCCACAGGAAGGAGGATATGGATACTGATCTTTTTAAGCTGTTCTGGTTTGTTTTCTCTCTCTGTCTGTATATTGCTATATCCGGAGGTCAAAGTTTGCATTGCAGGATAAAGCACCCACAATAAATATAGCTTACAACCCATTTTCCACTGTGCAGGTGGTGCAGGTGCACAGTTCTGTGATATGGAATGTGTTTCCTTCCCCCGCCCCCCCCCCCCCCAATATGTTGGGATTTTCCCTTCTATTTTGCATACATGATGTTTGATTGCCGTTTGATCCATGTAGCCGATCCCACTTAATGAAAAAAGATTTAGTTGTTGTTGTTGATACTTGATTGCATGTAAATGCTTGTTGCATATCATGATAAGTGTCCCAAAAATGTTTCACTGCAAGTCGTTTTTCAACTTCAAAGCTGGTTTTGTTGCATTCTTTATCAGGTTATCATTAGTGATAGAAAGTGTTAGATAACGTGAGCCTTAATATGTTTCCATTGTATATAGGAAGCTCAACATAAAGTGATGAGGAAACATTTTATCCCTTCTGCTACTCCTATATATTACTGTACCATGCAACCAAGATTGGGAAAATATACCAGTCAACACTTTTTTTTCCCAAGTATTATTCCCTTTGTCATTCTTGTCAATTCCTTTGAATGTAGTTTCATGATTTCATCAGTTACATTAAAATGTCTGTCTATATTTTATCCTGTTAAAAATGACCTGTTGTCATTGGCAAACTCATGACTTGTAAGCTACTGTAACTTGTATCATTTGCAATGAAACTGTTTTGTATCTTGGTCTTTTTTATGTAAGAAACAGATACCCCCTTTTTCAACTGGCCATTAGTCATTCAGTGGATCATGTATGCATGAATCTCTGATTGATTTGCATGTATTCAGTGCTTTACAGTCTGGGACACTGATCACCATACATGAAGGCTAGTGAACGACCAATTTCAATGGTTCTGTATGGGTTTTGTTTACTATGAACTCTGTCTTACGCTTTTGGTCAAATTTGAAAGTCATTATCTTCTTTACGAGTCTTGCAGGTTCAGGTATCCCTGCTTCTCAGGACCGAGCCATTGATTTAATTGCAGTTTACCATGGAATTTTGTGTACAGGTTCTGGGGTGCGCTCTGGATGTTGTAATGGGAACTTTCAGTTTACTGCTTTTGGAGATCTTCAAACGCATTTTCGACTGGCAAGTACTTGTGTTATGATGATTTGTTTCTAGTATATGGGTTTTCTTGTCGCAGGCTGAGGGAGACAACTTTTTTTTTTTTTTGGCTCCAGCATAATAGGATGCTTCTTCCTGTGTAAGCTTTAAATGTCAATTGGAGAAAGGCTTTGAACTCAGTTAATTTGTATGTTATGCTTGTAAATTGCTACTTGAGGATGTTGGCTTGAACATTGAACTTCTTAATTGCATTTCATTGTATCACCTGCTATGCGTGCTACCCCTTTGCCCTTGCGTCCTTAAGGCTTCCTTGCTGGACTTCTGAATTTGAAAAACAATATACGCACGATTCGCTCTGGCTTTTTATGTTTGCGTAATCCTTTATCTGTAACTTAGACATCCATGGATTAATTAAAGCAACGGACCTTGTACTTTTTTAAAAAAAGAAGTGAAAGAACCTTGTACATTTTTTGTTTGAATCCATAGCCTAAAGAAACTTGGGGGGAATCATCGTCGTCAAGGGGTGCTCTTTCTGTAGTGTTACTGAGTTATATGAGAGTATTTTTTTCATAACGAAATTGTAATTTAAAATAACTTCTTATTTAGAGTTTTGATTGCATGTTGATTGTCATAACTATTTTTATATATCAGTTAAAGAATAAATTAAGAAAGTTACCTGTACTAAAATTTATGAAGATCTATAGTAAAAAGTTGTCATAATATAGAACATGAAATAATTGAAAATTAATAATAGGCAAAAATATGTACATAACATTTTTCATCTTAACGTCAGATAAATTATATTAAGATTGTGAATAATCATATAACATGTAGATGTTCTGCAATAAAGAGAAAATAATAGACTGCATAATTTTTTTTTTCTTGTTTTACAAATCAACAGGCTGTTTACACAAGTTTACACAATAACCTGACCTGGCTTGTACTTGAAAATTAAAAATGTGGCCTACCAGGGTTATGTAATATTTAAATAGTTTAAATTTTATTTTTATAGCATTAAAATTCCTGATTGAATACTAACTTGATTAAGCTGAATCTTGATTAAACATTCAAGTATTATTCATGAACATTGTTTCGTTCCTTTCTCTTTCGTATTTTTAAACAAAGAATGTCCCACCCTTGTAAAAATCAGAAGAAAATAAGAATCTCTTAAGTAACTCTTAATTCTCGTACTTTATTTTCCTTCTCATCCATGCCAAATGTATGACTAGTTATCCCAAATGAGGAACAGAAACGACTGAGATGATTTCATTTGAACTAACTCAATTGAAGAAAAAGCAAAATTTAAAAGCTAAAACATCGACGCACTTAATGAATGTCTGAAAAACAAGATTTAAACTCAACAATTTCAAGCACTAATACTAGGCGCTCAGTAATGTCAAACAAAACTTTCAAACGAGTTACATAAGCTCTCGGCAATGTCAAACTAAACTTCCCAAAAGGTCTACGTCTCAACCTCACCAAAGGTTTACTATGACAAAATCCGAGGATAAGAACGTAAAGTCTAAAAGATGCCACCGTAATGCATCACACCAAAAATATGAACCAACAAAACGTGCGTTATCACTGACCACCATGCTTTGCCTTTTTATGTTGTTGCAGACCACTTTCAGATGTGAAAGTCCTGGATAAAGGCACACCCAAATTAGATATAATACAAGTTAACAGAACTATTCTTTAAGAAGTTGAAATCATACTTGGTACAAGATTTGCATGATAATTGTCCAGCTGACTTGGGCTCCTTGGCATCACTAGTAGGACTCTTCCCACCCTTCTTCATCGGGTGAGGAGTTGCAGTATGACCACCTTTCTTACCATCTGCAACACAAAATATGATGTGTACAATAGAATGATATAATATTCACCATAATTAAAATAATTCATTCTAACATGGAGAATGACACCTGTTATGGTGCATGCTCAAATAATTATCACGGTCCATACAAAAGAAAAAAAATGCATAATTGAGAGCCTCACCAGTCTTTTGAGGAGTACCGGATTTAGCTTTCTTGGCAGAAATTGGAGTTTTTGATGCAGAATCATTGGGTCTCTTCTTACCCTGACCCGCCTTCAAAACACACAGTCCAACAAGGTTGTTAAATCCCAAAACATAACCATTACCTAAAAAAACATAAAAAGAATTGAGTGTAATAAAAGTATAACCACACAACCCTTACCTTCTTAGGAGGTGTCACCCCATCATCTTCATCACTACCACCATCAGCATCCATCAAATCCTACAATGATCAAATTTTGCAAAGAATTAAAAAACAAAATAACAAGCAAGGATAGCTAGCACGCATCTTTGAACACTAAAAGAACTTAAGCCAAAAGGCCTACAACTAAAACCGATACACGCAAGTCCCAAGAAGATCTTTAACGAAGAATTAAAACAAACAACTAAGCATAAGCTACAGCAAACAATACTAAAATACCTCATCAGAACTTGCATTTTCATCATCTTCGTCATCAGATTCATCATCCTCGTCTTCAGAATCATCGTCTTCATCCTTCTTGGGATCAACAACCTTCACTTGCTTTTTCGATTCATCAGCCTTGGCAACATTATTTTTCGACGCAGCACCCTTGGCAAGTTCGCTCTTTGTATCAGGTTTTCCTAAAAGAAGACAACAATTAGTCACCATATAGTAATTATTTTCAGTATGTATAGCTAACAATTATTCAAATGAAATTCACCATTATCTTTGGTAATCAAAGGGAGATCCTCATCTTCCTCACTATCTGTCAAAGTCAAAATTAAAAAAAAAAACATGTTTGAGAAGCAAACTTTGTCTAAAAGTAATAAGAATTTAACAAAGAATGAGCCTCACCAGATAAGTTGTCGTATTCATCACCCGTGCCACCAGAAACACATCAGATGTTAAGGAGAAATAGAAAAAAGAACAAGCACTACATGTTAAGCTACTGGTACATTAAAATAACCTTTTGTCACAAGCATTAGGTTATACCATTACAATGATGTTAGAAGAAAAACAATAAACCACAAGTTGGAAGGAGAGTTCTATTCTATGGTTCCTCTATTTTCTGTTATATTTTTAATGGATGGCAGTTGGACGAATGCAGAACCCATTGACTAGCAAATCAAAGGGACCAAAAAAAAGGGCTCCCTAAGAAAATTCCAAATGAAATGAATTAAAGTTGTCCAGCCTCCAAGGCATTTAGAATATTAAGATATTATCTTGTGGAAATAACAATAATAATGCACAAAATTAATTAAAACACATTTAACAAAAATATAGTGTCAAGGATATTCATCATCAGGAATTTCTGCCTTGTATCCACAGAAATAGACGCTCCCATTTTTAGAATTGTGGGAGAGCTCAAACTCTTTTTCAAGAACTATGTCAAAAGATATCTGGGGGAAATTATCCCTTGAAAGCGTTCCCAAAACAAACTTCTGGTCATCAAATTTCAAGTAAAGAACCACAGGTTCACCTCCTTTGTCTTTCTTTGCCTCACCAAGAGCGGCCTACAGGGCAACATGTCAGAGAATTTGCTGAACATTGTGAAATGACAAATCAAACAACAACAAACTTCTAACCTGAGAAATGTGCACGTATGCATCAAAATCTTTGGGATCTACTTTAACAGGCTCCCCAACCTTAACCTCAACACCTATATATCACAGCAAAGGAAAACCCGAACCAGTGTATTAGACGGCACCACAACAATACATTGCTGATAAAATGAAATCATATTTGACCAAGAGGAACATATTAAACAAACTCCGAAAAAACAATAGCTAATCATGTACGGGCGACTAACTTTCTTTTTCTAAAGTCGCTAGTAAGAGCGAAATACATACCAAAGGTCTTCTTAACCTACATTTTCTTATCACAAGTAGCTTTGTTTTCACATCCATGTTCTAGTATGTAGCTTACAAAAAGGGAGGCACAAATATTTCATGCACAAACATCTAGCATCGCTTAGCATGCAGGAGAGATATGAGCATCCAATTTTATAAATAGAGTGGTCTATAAATATTATTTTACATCTCTTGATGACATCATTGAAGCAACGAGATAACTGAATGAAAATCGATTAGCTTTAAATATGTATTTTTTTTAAAAATGACGAAGAGGCGGCCAAAAACAATCGTAGCCGTCAGCTAGAGGGTTGATGAACTAAAGTTAATGAAAGTCGATTAGCTTTGAATATGTGTTTTTTAAAAAAATGACGAAACGGCGGACAAAAACAATCGTAGCCGTCGGCTAGAGGGATGACGAACTATGTAAGAACCATAATCGCCGAGGATACTTAAAAATGCTTGAAAATGGAAGAACTGATGCAACACACATAGCGAACGAAATAAATCAACAGCGAAAAACGATGTGAGAACAGAGAGGCTCACCCCAAAACTCCATTAGTAGAACAGAGAAACAGGTACAATACACAGAGGAGGCTCGGAGAAGGGTTTAAGGAAATGAGCGGGTGCTGAGACTGCGAGCTCGAGCAATGAAATGTAAGAGGAGAGTTAGGCTTTTATAAACTTATTGCCGCCTACTAGGGTTTTTGAGCTCCCACCCCTTTTTGCATTTCTCCGCGACTTTTTTTTTTTTTTTTTTTTGTAATATACTTTTTTTTTTTTGACTGAATTGTAATATACTTTTTACCTTACCTTTTTCGTGCTCAGTTTTGGGCCTTATGTTTTTTGGACAAGTGGTATGATTCTCGTTTTGGGCCTTATATCAGACTTTCTACTTACTATAGGATTCGAAATTGGGCCTTGGATCCAGTCCAAAAAAAAAAGAAATTAGGCCTTGAATGGCATGAAAATATTAGGTCATAGCCAGGAGGTTCTGCCCTTCGGACAATTTATACTCACCTCCAGAAATGCTTTTACTTTTCCCTTTTTTCTTTCCCTCACATCTGTAAAATGCAAATAAATACGTTACTGAGAAAATTAAAGAGAGTAATTTGTACCCACTTCAGTAGTTATCTAGCTGTTGGATCTGGCTCAGATTAAAATGTATTGCACTTTAAAGAGTAAATTATTTTAGATAATTATTGATGAGAAATTTAAGAAAATACATCTGTAAATAGTTATCAGCTTACAGATGTTTTTTCTTTTTTAAAAAAAAATAAAAGTGAGCCACCAAGAATTCAACTTTATGAATTCTTTTTTTTTAATAAAAAATATTTTACAAAAAATAGAGATGATTTAACACCTCTTGTTTGGTATATGTGAAAACAGAGATATATAACTGAAGACAATATTATCAAGTAAGACATTGGGATAAAATAGTAAGAACGTATTATTATTTCTTTTAAAGATTTCACATGACAATATTTTGGCTTCGTATTTATGTTAGTTTTGAGATGAAAATATTGTAATTACTCCATCTTGGTCCCCCTTTATATATATATATATATATAGTTGTGTAATATTGATTTTCCCATTCTCATCTTCAAATCCTAAGTTTGTTTGTTTTCTCTGCCAATTGCAACCCCAAAAATCAAAGCCCTTCTTCTAACTTTCTAAGCAATACACAAAATAAAGAGATCAAGGCTAAAAAGGAAAAAATTTGTAATCGATTTCATGGCGGGGCCTGTTTTTTTATTTTTTATTTTTTGGTCATTGGGGGGTTTATTGAAAAATGCGAATAGGTCATTTTGGCCTATTATTGTGGATTAATGATAAGATATAGTATACGAAGTATTGCTAGCCGTTGCTAAATGATAAGCTGTTTCAAACTTACTGATTTTGCGCTTATCTGAAACGTAGTCATGGTATAAGTTCATATTTCAACAGTTAATCCCAACTGAGCAAAACATAAAATGGTAATTAAGAAAGTTGGGATGATTTAGGAAGGAAGAAAAGAAGGAGACGAAATCATTATACATTCTGTCACCAAATAAAAAAAATAAAAAAATTCATACATACCAAATGGAGGAAAAAAAACACCTTGAAATATTATTCGGAAGCATGTGTTTCTAATAGCTATATTTAATTCTACAACTCCCTAACCCTAATTGCGCGCTCACGTTTTTTATTTTTACAAGTGGTCGTCTGTCATGCCCGAGAAGAAAAAGATTAAAATTTAATTCTAAATAGTTGGCTGTGCCTGCCTGTGAGTGGCAATCAGAGCAAGAAATCCATCAACTTGAAGTTGAGCCAAGCAAAGCCAGTCTTTGTTACTTTGTCCATCTCTCTGGAGCACGACGCAAACTGTGTCGTTACGGTACCGCCATTGCCAGCTCCAACTTCCCCGGGGACGCTGCTACACTTTCTTGGGCACAGAAAGAAGTTTCTAGATCCAAGTTCCATTAGTTTCTCGTCCCTCTCCAAACCTGCTCACCACACCCAAACCATTTCAGTTTCCCTTCGAGCGCGATAACAAACATAAATCAAAACCAAAACCAAAAATACACGAAAGAGAGAGAGAGAGAGAGAGAGATTCGTTAAGCTCACTTTCTAAGCTAAACTGCGAATAATGGAGGTCAAAGGCCAAGGGGTCGGTGGTCGAAACGACTGGCCGGCGACATTCCTTCACGTACTGTCGCACTGCAGCCGCCACCAAATCACCCACCGTTGATTCCGGCGTCATAACGACCTGCACAGGTCCTAGGCTCCCCTGCACCGTCACGTTAAGCAGTAATTTGGGCAGCCTTCGTGGCAGACCCTCCGGCGTCGATCCATTAAGCGTTCCATAGGAGACAAGATTCGGCACGGTCTTCGGGCGGCGAAGTTGGGCCGACATGGTTGGTGTGGTGGCGTTCATGCTGCGGAAAGATGAGGAGTTCTGAACCTCCCGGTGCGGCATGGTAAAGCCGATAAGTAAAATATGTACAGGAAGTAAAAAAGTTGAAAAATTGGTTGGTGTAGGGTCAGATCCCGGGGTTGGTTTTGTTCAAGCGACGGTATCTAACAAATCTGAGGCGAGGGAAGCCGAGAGCTGCAAAAGAGCTTCGGCTGATAGGTTGAGGTTGAGGGAGAACGGAAGCTATCATAACCAGAAGGGTAGAAGCGTAAATAAAAGGGGGCCAGAGAACGGGGAGAGGACGATGAAGATTTTGAAGAAGGAAAGGCAGCTCGTGTGTGGTTTTATATACGGATTGGGTACCAAGGATGAGAAAGTAGCGCTAAGAAATAAAGGAGATGGTTCCGTTTTTGTTTTTTGTTGGGGGAGACCTGAGAGTTCACCGGTTATGGAGTGTGGTTAGTTACGGCGGGGAGAGATTTATGGACTCGTGATTATGGGAAATAGGAGTAAAACCTGACACGTGTGTGGAGTGGAGTGGATTGAGTGATCCAGGTGGGAGGGAAGCGAAGAAATGAGGTAGATTGGGCAATTGGATGAGGACGCGTGGACGTAGCACAAAGGCGAGAAATTTTACAGCGATGGAGAACTGTAGTTTTTAAAGAAGGTGCCAGAAAGTCTGTCGGTTGTGGCGCAGCCCCAAAATAATTGAGGCCCAGGTTAATTGGACGGTGACGACAATCCAACGCGGACAAATGTTGGTTACTACAATTGTGGAAATGTTTATCTTGTGCTTTATTCTTGGGGTGAATGGACAAATTTTTTTTAATTTTTAAAAAATTAAATTTTTATGTTTAATTTTTAAATTTTAAATAATTTTTTTAAAAAATATGAATTTTTGAAAATGATTTTTTAACAAAATTTTCATCAAAATTTTTTTATATAAAATAATAATAATATTTTTTATTTTATTTTTTTCTCTTTTATTTTTTTTATTCATCTATCTCATCTTTTTATTTTTTTTATAATTTTTTTTTATTTTTTATATCATTTCTGTACTTATATTTTCTCTATCATCTTAATATAAATAAAAATATTTTTTAAAAAATATTATAATTTTTTAAAAAATTATATTATAATTAAACGTAATAATATAAAATTTTTAGATAAATATTTAAAGTTAACTAAATATATTTTATATATTATCAGTAATTATTATTATTTTTAAACATATTTATGAGAAAACATAATTTTTATAAATAAAATATTTTATCGCATGTGAAACACTCCCTTACAGTTAAAGAGAATTAAAAGGATAGATTGTTCCTGAATAAATAAAAAAAATAGGCTAAAACTTCGGACATTATTTTGATTTTATTCAGGGGAAGTGCAGTAAATTCAGATTCACCTTGTTTCTTTTGAAAAAAAAAAAGGTTATTTATTTTAAAAAAACTGTTTTTAAATGTCACTAGAAGTAGTTCCTTTACGGAAATATAGAAGTAACAATTTAAAGTTTTTTTTTTATTGAAGTAGAAACAAGAAATTAATTGTCATAGAAGAAAGTATTCTTACCTAAAATTCAAAATTACAAAACAATTGGGTTCTATTTGTTTAAATTCCCTCGCTTAAATACATGACATTTTACTAACTAAATTCTTTAATTTTTTAAAATTAAAATATTTTCTTAGTAATTTTATAATAAAAAACACCTTTTAAGAATATTGGTTAAATACTAATAATATTAATAAAAGTATTTATCACATGATTTAGTCAAATACTATTTATTTATTAATTATAATTTTTTGGAAATTTTATTTGAAATATAGTTTAAAAAACAAAAATTATAGATACGATGCCTCAAATCAATCTAGAAAGAAGTTAAAATTGGCATGGGTTGATGGCCATGTCATTAATTGTTATTTATGAAGATAAAGTGGCCGAAATGAATGAATGAATGATTATGAGTAAGATGACAATGTCACAGAAGGAAAGTGGAGAGTGTTTACGAGGAGTGATTGATGAAACTCGTGGTGAGTAAATGGCCAGAAAAAGGGACACCCAAAAAGGAACGGACACGCAAGTGGTGGAGATGCGAGGGAGGAAAGCAAAGACGACCCACTCTGTTTTCATTTGATTTGGTCATTTGCAATTGCAAGGCGTCGTCACTTCCCGAACTCTCTTATTGCATTCCCACGCATTCATTGAAAAAGAGTCAAAAGTCTTACGTCACCTATCCCTTTCGGAATAGAGCCTCTAATTACGCATTAACCAAGCTACCTAACTTGACCATAACGATCAATCAACCAAATTATGTGTGTGTGTGTGTGTGTGAAATATTCATAATGTAAATGCAAAAAATATAAAATTTGAATTACAAAATAAATAAATAAATAAATAAGAAATTTACAAAGATTGCAATGTCACAATTTCTCTTTATAAAATTCTTTTTCTAAATTTTTCAGTAGTGTCATGTACCTTACAACATTTAATAATTTATAAAAAAACAAAATCTGCTATTATACTAACTACACGAATATTTTACATCTCCTATAATGACGTGTTACAATGACTATGTTAATATGTATTTTTATTATATTTAGTCATCCAAAAGCTTACATTTCTAAAAAAAAAACTTGTGAATTCCTAATGATAATGTTGGAGAAAAATTCTTTGCAGGTCTATTTTTTGCTGACAAATTTGAGTGTGTTAAGCAGCAATTAATCTTCTTCTAAATTAATGCCACAACAATCATCTTGATTTGATTGTACATAATTTGAGAAAGAACTTGATTGATCATTTTCTTTCAGTTTTTCTGCAATTAGCTATTTGAGGATATCTTGTAGTTGGTCAATGTACTCACTTTTGCTAAACATTACTATCAATTTTACTAAAATTTAAGATTTGCTTTGAAGGAGTTGACTTTGAAGACTTTTTCCATTCTCGTGGAAGTGACTTCATAATTTGATACTTATGGGCCGCCGTGTCTAACTTGTAACTTATTTACCATTTGAAATTTTTTTGTCTTTGCAAAGCTAAAAGTTTTACATGAGGGTGTCCTTTAAAATACTGATACTCTTAAGAAAAAATTTATGTCAAATCAATTTTTTAAAAAAATTGAAAAGATAAAGAATAATCTCTAAAGTTCATATTATCAAAACATAACTTAAAAATATCTCATCTTTTTTTTATATTTGCTAAGAGAATTTTAAAAATTGTTGTAACGACTCTTTTTTTTAATAAAAATTAGTAAAGACTTTATATATACATGTGTGTATGTTCGCCTATCTTAGTGTTATTACTTTTTTTATATATATTATATTTGTTTACTCGTAAGAGTATTGTACAAACAAAAAAATTTAGTAGATAGAATTGTACACAAAGTACTCAAAGATATCAAATTTCTACTAATACCACATTAGTATTTACAATAGGAGTTTTATACTCTACATGGGTGATCAAAAGTATTACATATTGTACAAAAAGTCAGAGGGAACATGATTACCATTCAAAAGTTGGATAGTCAATTACTACACTAGTATCATTATATAACACTACATAAGTATCTAATCTTCAGCACGTTACATTTCTGGATCAAAGGGTGGAGGGGGTGGTACATGCATATGTACCTTTAGGAAGTTCACTACAAACACGTCTATGACAATAGAGTTGTGCCTTAAATACCCACTGCACCTCTTGCATCAACAATAGAAAAATGAAAGACATCTTACTTATTTTGATATGAACATAACATTAAAAAATAATGAGAACGGGAATTCCTAGCTTGTTTAACGATAATCTCACACAATACTTATAAGCATAATATGTTATATTTAGCTATATATGCCACATAATGTAAATAGATAGTTATATAAGCTAGATGCACAGCTAATGTATGTATTATGAAAAAGTAATGACAAGTATAATGCATATGTAATAAATATCCTTAAATAGATAATTATATTCATAGTGGCTATTTACTCTTCTCTAATCAATATTTGTAGCTGAGTAATGTAAATAATTCTCTCTCTGCTATTCACATTCTATTATTATTAGGTTAGTATAAATCATTTTTCTTTACTGCTCAACCCTGAATGAGTCCTGCTTTGTTTAAATATAGTCAAAATTTTAGACTATTTTTTTTTTATATCTATAAATAAGACGTCCACTATGATACCAACACGAAAGTCATGTAACTCAACTCACCTTTCTCATTTAATAGTCATATTTTAATATTATTTTATTCAACCACAACATAAGACCAACAAATACACACACTCATAATACACACCTTATCATTGATATTTACAAATTTCAAAATAATTAATTTTGTATCACATTATCTATTATATTTGCATATAACATTACAAGGCATAATTCTTTTAAAGCACACATTATTCATGCCAACCGCATATTCCAAGTACATTAAATAGAAGAAATTCTTGCAATGGAAATTGGCCAATCTTTCTTAACAAATTTTACTTGTATGGTTATAATTTATTTATAATAGTTTTGATCACCAAAATTAGTATATCATATTTATTTCCATTCTTACTTAGTAGCATTACTTTTTATGAGATTATAGTTTTTCTTCTTTCTTTTTTTTATACTTAATTTTGGATTTGCCCCTTAGGTTGATAATTTTTCCTTTCAATATATTTATATTTTAATATAAATGTTTTATTCCAAAGCTTATGTGCATAAAATTGTATTTTGATTTATGATGGGTTAAAGATTTGGACAAAAAAAATTCAAATTCATCTTTTTTTAGATCTAAAGTTATAATTTTTTCAGAAATTTTGATTATATAATCAGACTTCCTAAAAAAATTTGATTTAGACATTTGGTAGAGTTATGTGTTTGAGAATTTTGGCATTTCTCAATCATCAACCAACTAGTTTATATCTTCAAATTAGATTTCCTCTTTGAAGATTGATTTTCAGGAGATTTGAATTTCATTTGTGAAGAAGATGAAAAAGACTAAGAAGATGTAAAGTGGGGGAATAGAGAGTGAAGCATAAATATTCAAATTAAAATTCTCCTATCATCATAAGGTTTCATAAAAGTGACTTCAGTAAACAAAAACTTACTATTGTCAAATTAAATAGATATTAATTCTTTAATATGAATTGTTCATCTTGAATTGTCCTGCACACCGTTTTAGGATAAAAATGAGAGTATAGGTGATAGAAGAAAATTTTCCTTTCAACTCTACAATCAAGTCTTACCTCTCTTTTAGGAACTTATATTAATCATATAAACATTTCATAACTTTATTTATATTCTAATATTAATATAAATTTAATAGAGAGAATAGCAAATTAAGACTTATTCACACACACGTATATATATTTTAATTATAATCTTAATCATGTGAAAAGATATTTCTATAAAGTAAAATGTAAACATTATTCAATGCAGATGATCTCTGATTTTCAATGACATAAATAGAATACAAATAAAAGAAAAGTTGAAAGAAAACATGAAAAATTCTTGCAGCAAAGAAAGTTCTCGCGGAAGTAGGTAATGTTAGTAAGCTTTACATTTATGCAAGGACGAACTGCCATCACCCATTTGAGGAGTTCCTCAATTACTCCTCAATCCCATCCGACATGGCAATGGGTGGCTTTCTTATTCTTGTTGTGACTTGTGACACGGTGACATGCATGTTGGCAGCAAATAGAGGGAGCAAAAGTTACAATGCAAGTGAGAAAGTTCTTGCTTCAATCACAACCAACAAAAAACAGGCTTCGATTATTCAAGCTAACCCAAAAGGCCAAAACTATGGAACCTCCTTACTTAATTTTTTTTTTTTTAAAATTAGAATGAGAGGCGCTCACGAATTTTTATGAGATTAAGTGTTTTATCAAGTTACCATAAGTTTGATTTTGTTACTCGACAACTGTTATAACTTTAAAACCTCAAGAGCTACTTTATAAGTTAATTAATATTTTTAAAATAGTATATACGTGGTCGTGTGCATAAATCAATTCAAACAATCCTAATACTTAAAAAAATACATAAATGACACAAATTCCGATATTGTATCACTATAACATAACTACAATTTTTTAAATATTATAAAACTATTAAATTATTAATAGTTAATAAATAAAATATAAGAATAACATAAATTAACTAATAAAGAATGTTTACTTCGAGCTAAAGAATATGAAAGATACCTAAATATGGAGTTGGCCTCCATCGCAACCTATGAGGATTTATACAAAGAATAAAATATACAGAGAATAAGATAACTAGGAAGCATTAAATTAATCAACATAATCTAGAGAATAAATTAAAGAATAATAACAAGTCAATTACCGATAACACAAACAAAACAGTGATAGTTTTAAATGTAACTTATAATAATTACAACAGCTTGATTTGAATTAAGAATTTAATAATCTATTTGTAAATGGCATCTACATAGGATAAGTTTCAAAACTAAAAAAAATTACCTCCCCTCAGAATATAATATATCATTATAATTATTAGGATATTTGAGTTTGAAAACTACTCGATTTGTGTTCCGTTGGATATTGTTCGATAATCCCTCTAGCATTACCTGAATTGTTTTTGACCGTTTGCCACTAATTAACGTTTACTAAACACTAACAGGATTTTGAAGGGACGGATTTTTTCTCAGCTGATCATGGAGGAGGAGCCTTGTTTTTTCTGCTTTTACAGTCTTCACTTATACTGGTTAGTCAGTTCTTATTTTCTCATTTTTGATGTGAACGATAATGATGGTAATAGAATTACCGTTCAAGGTTGTAGCTCCGGAACCAAGGAGTCGTTTCCTGGAAGCGGTGGTTGACGAGGGTCTGGGAGGACGACCGGTGCGTTTTAAGGGTGCCACGACGGAGTCTCTGAACCTGTACGGCAGTGCCTGGCACATCCCTCTCTTCGTCCTCACCACCGGTGACGTCTCCTCCAAATCATTACAACTTTCCTTTCCCTTTCCGTCTTTTCCTTGTTTCTCTTCTTCGAATTTCGTTTCCTCATCATCCACTTCAGAAACTTGTACCCTCTCCCGTCCACCGGCTTCGCCTTTTGCTTCTCCTCTGTATTTGAATTAAGAATTTAAATTAAGAATTTAATTATCTAGTTGTAAATGGCAAAATAACCTTTTTATACGCCAAAATAAGTTTGTAATTATTTAATAAAACGGAAGATACCTCCATCGGAATATAATATATCAATATCATTATTAGGGTATTTGGGTTTGAAAACCACTCTGTTTCTGTTCCGTTGGATATTCTTTGATAATCTCTCCAACATACCAAACACCAACAGAATTTTGACTTTATTTTCTCGTCCGACCGTGGAAGCAAGCTCCTTGTTTCTTCTGCTTTTACAGTCTTCACTTAAAGTAGGTAGTCAGCTCTTAATTTGAAGTTCCAGTTTCCTTTTCTGATTCTCAGAAACTTGATATTAATTTTTTTTTATCGAGAATCTTAATTTCTGTTGGTGTGTGTGAATTGCGATTAACAATTTTTATTTTCTTCTGGAAGGGTTTAAGGTTTTCTCTAATTATCCAAAGGAAGAATGGCCTCACTGAAGGTTTATCAGAGCAAAAGAAAGATGGAGAAAAGCAAGAATACAATGGAAGAGGAGGTTGAGAAACAAAATTGCTGTTGCCCAGAGACCCCTGCAAAGCCTGCTCCCCCGAGACCTCATATTTCTGATGAATCATCTCCACTGGGCGGAAACAACGAAATTGGAACAGAAGGGGCCACTTCGGATTCTAAAGGCTTCATGGGTACAGCTTCTGGTTTCGGCAATCTCTCTGAACTGCTTCGAGAAGAAGAAATCCAAATGCCTCGTGGAGAATTGACTTCTTCTGGCGATGACATTGAGAAAGCAATGGGTACTAGTTTGAAATCTATGGCTTCTGGAGAATCAAACAAGAAAGGCTTGCATGAGGAGCAACAGTCAGAAACCATGAGCAATGGGGCTAGCCCATTACCTCCGTGTAAGTGATGTTGATGTTGACAAAGTAAATTGTCAATGCTCTGGTTTATTTTTGTTAAGGGCATTTTACCTATCAATGAACTAGCCAATTTTGTTTACAATGTAGGCGATGATCTCAATGCTACACCAAGCTTTGACATCCCAACTCCTGCTTTAAAAAGAAAGAGGAAAAAGAACAATGAACAAGACGAAAATGAAAGACCACAAAAAAGATCCAGAAAGAAGGTATATTGGCCTAAAGTGATAGGCCAATCAAAACGCAGAAATGCACCCAAAGTGGTTAATGAAAGCAAGACCAAGAGAACGCCCGTTAAGGTAGATGGTGATGCCAAACCTAAAAGGACTCCAAAACCAAAGACCCCAAAATCATCAAAGTCGAAGCAGCAGGTGGGTAGTGAGGGCAAATTTGGTGTGTCTTGCTGTGAAGACATAGCTGAGTTGGCAGTTGTTGAACTTGAAGCCAAACTTGTGGCTTCAACCCCGGAGGTGCAAATTACATTAGAGGAGAAGATGATTCCCTTACCTTCAACCACAAAGACACGTAGGCGATTGAAATTTGAAATTGCAGACCCTTTACAAGAATTTGACGTTGAGAATGTTTGCAGTGGGCTTGGTAAAGATAAACCCAAGAGAATATCTCGGAGAAGTTCATGTCTGGCTAAAGTTAGGAAAATGCAACTCAATTTTCCAATAAGATGCAAGAAAAAAAGGATTCATAAATGGAAACCATTATTTCGGTTCATTAAGAAGGGGAAGAGATCAAAGAGATCAAATAGGAGGAACTTTCTTGTTTTAACTAGGTTCATGCATGAAGTGGAAGATAAAACAGAAGAAAAGCATGAATTGGAAGCAGACGAAGAGAAACATATAGTGGAAGATAAAACAGAAGAGAAGCACGAATTGGAAGCAGACGAAGAGAAACATATATTGAAAGATAAAACAGAAGAGAAGTATGAATTAGAAGCAGAGGAAGAGAAACATGAATTGGAAGCAGAGAAAGAGAAGCATGGAGTGGAAGAAAAAACAGAAGAGAAGCAAGGAGTGGAAGAAAAAACAGAAGAGGAAGTAAAAAGAGAAACGAAGCATGGAGGGCAAGCAAAAAGGAAAGAGTTTCAAGATGAGCTTGAAGACATAAAAATGATAATGAAATTTCTTATTAAGGAATTCCAGTCTCTGAAGATTAATGATAGTCACAAAGATTTAGTCGTTTATAAAAATCATGATGTTAGATTGGTTGGTCATAAAGGAAAAAAGTCACGTCAACCACAGGGAAAGGTCAACCTTGATGAAGAGAGTCTAAGGGTATGGAAAATATTGATGGATGGGAAGGAGCACCATGAAACAGATGAAGAAAAAAAGAAATACTGGGAGCAAGAGAGACATTTTTATGCGGAAAAAGTTTACTCATTTATTTATCGAATGCATCTTGTTCTTGGTACGTATTTTATTTATACATTTTCAAAATTGATATTATAATTGTATTCTTTTTACAACCACTTCAAATTTTACAGGTAATAGAAGTTTCTCACCATGGAAAGGTTCTGTTTTAGATTCTGTAATTGGAGCATTCTTAACTCAGAATGTGTCCGATCATTTATCAAGGTTAAGTTATATGGATTAATTTTTTCAATTAATTTTTACTCATTATCAGATGTTAATTATATTTTAACTTAATTTTTAACAGCTCTGCCTATATGTCACTCGCGGCAAAATTTCCTGTCAAAACAGCTGAAGCAAGAAATGAGAATCAATGTGCTCGTGACAGCAATGTTGATGAAGTGAAAACTCAGGATTCTTCAAAAGTCTACAATAACAGAATTGAAGATATCCTCAATGGAAAGAAGAAAAAACCAGATTCCCCCGGTATGCTTTTTGGTAAGAAAAAATCTGCTGTTACAAGGAAAAACATAGATCAAGAGACAAAAGAGAGGGAAGAGAAGGAAGAAAAAGAAGCAGAGGAAAAAGAAAAGCAATATTGGGAAGAATTAAGAATTTTTTTTGCGCAATACTGCACAACACAAAGCAATCATATGAATTCTGTTGACTGGGAAGCAGTGAGATGTGCAGAACTCAGCAAGGTTGCTGAAGCTATTGAAGGCCGAGGTCAACATAAAATCATTGCTCAAAGAATACAGGTACAAAATAGTTCCATTGAAATTTGATAATAATTCTCAGCATGTGATTAATTACTATTGAAATGTGTGTAGGCTTTGCTTAATAAGTTGATGGAAATGAATGGAACTATGGATCTTGAATGGTTAAGACATGCTCCCCCCATTAAAGCAAAGTAAGTCTTGTGTATGATCGGACCAAAATTATTTTTTGAAATTCCTCGGACATTGGCCAACAAATAGTCTATTTTACAGGGAATATCTTCTGAAAGTATATGGATTGGGATTGAAAAGTGTGGAATGCATACGACTGTTATCACTGCAGCATCATGCTTTCCCAGTAAGAGTCTTAAAAATAAATAAAATATTTTCTGTAATTAGACTGAGAAATCTCATATTTATTTTGGTTTTGAAAGGTGGATGTAAACGTTGGAAGAATAGCAGTACGATTAGGATGGGCTCCCCTTGAACCATTGCCTGAATCACTGCAAATACATCTTTTAGACCAGTATGTATTTCAATAATTTCCATTGTAAATTAAACTTGTCATCATACAAGCAAACTTACATTTTTCTTTTTCTTTTTTTCCTCTGTACAGGTATCCAATTGCTGATGTGGTACAACAATATATTTGGCCACGATTATGCACCCTTGATCAGGACGTATTGTAATAATCAAACAGCTACGTTTCAATTCTGTATTTGTTATCAACTTATCATCAAGACATCTTACATAAATTTTTCCTTTTAATCTTATGTAGGTATGAATTACATTATCAGATGATAACGTTTGGAAAGGTATTTGTCATTCAAAGACAGTTGTTGTGATCAGTCATCTTCCCTCAGAAAAATGTAACACGTACTAACACATCTTGTAGGTTTTTTGCACCAAGAAACAGCCAAATTGCAATGCTTGTCCAATGAGGGGAGAATGTAAACATTTTGCTAGTGCTTTTGCAAGGTATATGCTGCATTCGATCTTCATATACACTAGTATAATACACATTTATTCTTAATTTTCTTTTGCTTTATAGTTTGACATGTACACTAGTATTTGTCATTCAGTGCAAAGCTTGCCTTACCTGCACCAGTAACAAATGCAAAGACAACCCATACCAATGTACTGCTAACAGATAACAGATCAGAGGTTAATGCGAATGCAAGGACAATTGATAATGATATATGCATTTCTGAGTTGAACTATATGTCAACGTGTGAGGAAAAAAATTCTGACCCTATTATTGAGATGCCTGCATCACCAATTCCTGAATACACAAAAATGAAAGAACAGGACATGGAAGATTATGGCAACAACAATGATGATTCAGAGGAAATTACAGTAATCAAGTTAAACCCGGGAGAAGGCATGCCAAGGACGTATAACTACTTTGATGATGATGAGATCAAAATGTCAAGAGCTTTGGTAGCTTTAACTGCGGATGCTACATCCATTCCTGTATCAAAAATGAAAAATGTCAGTCGCTTAAGAACTGAGCGATTAGTGTAAGTTGCTTACTTCTTGTACTCTGGTGTTCTTTTAGGTTATCTTCTAATTCTTTTTCCAATAACAAAATTTAATGCAGTTATGTGCTCCCGGATATGCATCCTCTTCTAGAAGGGGTACGTAGGACGTTTTATTTCTTTTAAAGAAATTTAAATTAAAGAAGTATGTTATATACGATATGTCTTCAATCTTGACCTTAATTTACAGATTAGAAAGCGAGAACCTGATGATCCTTCTCCTTATCTTCTTGTCATATGGATGTCAGGTATACAGTATTTTGAAAAGAAAGCAAAGATTGTAGTTAGGAATGCATGTATTGTCAAATTGATATGTATAAATTTTCCTTTTATTTATTTATCTGCTTTGATTAATTAGGAGAATTAGAAACGCTGTCTTGTAATAATGCGGAGGAAGCGAACGACCTCACAGTACCTGGAACTCTTTTGGTTAGTAAACGTAGTATGATTTAAACATTGGACTCTAGTTTCAATTATAAGAACTGCGTTTAATTTTATTTTATTTTTTCCTTGTAAATGAAGTAGATACCCTGTCGAACTGCCATGAAAGGTAGATTTCCACTGAATGGAACATACTTTCAAGTAAACGAGGTTGGGAATCAAAACTTGTTTTCAAGCCTTCAGCTTTTGTGATCCATTTTTTCATTATACTGCGTGACATGTTTTACAGGTTTTTGCGGATGCCAGTTCCAGCATAAACCCAATCAATGTTCCCAGAAAATGGATATGGAATCTACAGACACGGATTACATATTTTGGGACTTCAACATCAACAATACTAAGAGGTAAATGAGAGAATGACATAGATTTGATTACATTGATTATTGTACAAATCAAAATTTGATTTTTTTTATTATTATTTACTTTCTATCAAAACAGGGTTGTCAGTTCAAGAAATACATAATTGTTTTTGGAAAGGTATGAAACTATGTTGTTGATTTATTATAATTTAGGAACACGTGGTTAAAGATAATGGTAGTGGATTGTGTTTGATAGGCTTTGTTTGTGTGAGAGGATTTGATCGGAAGACGGGAGCTCCCAGACCATTATCATATAGATTCCACCTCAACACAACAAACAAGCAAGAAGGGAAGAAAAAAGCACAGCCTGCTAAAGAACAGAAAGCACAAACAAGGGGGGGAAAATACACGACGTAAATCAACAAAATAGGAAACACAGCTGCATGTACCTCCACCCCACTTTTTACATTTCTTCTTCTCATGTATATACATTTTTTTTTATATAGGTCAATGATCTTATTTATTTGTCATTGTTATTATTTTTTAAACTTTTTTTCTTTTGCTTAAACAAACGTATCCTGGCTTGCGTATATAGAAGAATGCTACCTACTTAACTAAATTCAATTGAACAAAGAAAAAGAACAGAAGACAAACTGATAGAGGTGAAATACAAAAAGTAATTGATATAAATATATGATCCTAGGGTTTTTGTGCAATCTTTATAGTATAAAGAAGAGGATGAAGAAGCAAGAATGGTGGAGTGGTGAATTTTGGGGGTGATTAGGAAGGGGTTTGCATCAGCATCGCTAACCACCAGTGACCCCTCCGTGCCACCTTACCCTTTGGTCTTTCTTTCTGCGCCACACAACAGCCCACAAATAAATAAAGCATCATTTATTAAAATAAAAAATATCCTAACTTGTTTACAAAAATGCATTGTAATTTCGTTTATTTTTATTGCATAAGAAACTAAAGAAATGGAGTTCAATATATGAAATTCACTTTAATGTTAAAGAATATTGTGTATTCAATATCGCCTTTGTTTATTGACTTATTCATTTTGATATATTATATCGTAATGTATTTTGTCCTTTAAACTTTGCCATTATCGTTTGTCTTTGCTCGTCATGTGACTATTCATCGCTTCTTGATATTTAACATTGTTGGTAGAATTACTTTAACAAAAAATAATGATAATAATTCCTCAATTTTAACTAAAATTTCGAAAGATGTTCTATTTATTTATATATTTTAACTGAGTTGTCTACTTTTATTGAGATAACTCGTACGCCGACTTGATCATAATTTATATGCAAGGGTGAATTATAATAAACAATTGAAGAGATAAACATTAATTTCTTGTAAAACTTTTATCCTTGAATCTTAAAGCACATTATTATATTAATACTAAAAAAAAAATGTAGCAGTAAACATGAAGCTTTATGGATAGAGTGAAATTAGTTTTAAATTAAAAAATAAAAATATATTTCGAATTTGTTCCAAATTACACGCCCCAGATATTCGACACCAAAGCTACATAGATACCATTTTTATTCCGAAGACCTTACACTAAAATATCACAAAATGCGTCGGTGTCAACCCACTACCACCATCTAGCCCAACAAAATCAACAAAAAACCCCCACGATCACCATCAGCATTACCTTAACTCATACGCTATGCCGTTTTGATGTTGGATCCTCACTTTTTTTTTTTTTTTTTTTCTGATAAGGAGATCCTCCCTCTGATGTGAAAGATTAGCGTTCAACGTTGTAGCTCAGGAACCGGTGAGTCGTTTCCGAGAAGCGGTGGTTGATGAGGGTCTGGGAGGACGACCGGTGCGTTTTAAGGGCTCCATGACGGAGTCTCTGAACCTGTACGGCAATGCCTGGCTTCTCCCTCTCTTTGTCCTCACCACCGGTGACGTCTCCTCCAAATCATTATACAAATCTACAACCATCCAACCCTCCTTTCCTTTCTTCTCTCCTTCCCTCCTTCTTGTTTCCTCACTCTCGGACTTGGACTCCGAACTTCCTGAAATTAGCTTCGCTGCTTCGATAAGCAAATCCAAACAATTATATTTGTTTTCCTCATCGGACTCGGACGACACCGCTTCCACGCCGCCGCCATTACAACTTTCCTTTCCCTTTCCGTCTTCTCCTTGTTTCTCTTCTTCGAATTTCGTTTCCTCATCATCCACTCCCCCGTCATCGACTTCAGAAACCTGTACACTCTCCTGTCCATCGGCTTCGCCTTTTTCTTCTCCTCTGGTCCCTTCAATAGCAGGGGAATCACTTGCAAAACATTGGAATTCTCCATTCTCGGATACGGAACAGAATTGCAGATTCAAATCAATAGCAACCCCTCCAGTTCGAGAAGAGGCCGGCGGATCGTCTGTCGGACTCAGATAAGCTTCTCGTATGGAATTATCGCGGGGTGGAATGGAGGAAATTATATGAAGAATCTTGAAAAAGCACATTTGGGCCTTGGAGTGGCCATGTCGGGTAGGGTCAGAGCAAGAATCGCGTACCTGGTGCATACAATCCAAGCATTGATAGGAAGACATTGTTGAGGAACGAAAGCGAAGGGGTATTCAGGGAGACAAGTTACCCCTTCCTCGAGCCATACGAGCACGACGATCAAAGAGGAAAGAGAGATGGGGACAAAGCAAAGGCATGGATCGAGTCTTGAGAGAACCGAGCGGGGTTCGAACCTGGAGTGGGGGGCAATTATCCCTCGTGATCTTTATAGAATCCAAAATATATATATATATATATATATATATATAATTTGATGGGTGGATGACGTGGCGTCCTTCATGCCAGGTCATACGACACGCGGCTAACTAGGATTACCGGTTGATCCCCTGCTCCTCCATGCGGGTGTGGGGCCATCCACCAGCATCTGCAACGTCCTATGTTTCATAGGCTTAGCCCACTGTTTGGTTGCCTTTTAATTATTTCCCTTCTCGACAAAATCCTGATTTACTAGAAATTGAATGATTGCACCCGTCAAAAGTCACAAGCTTACAAACCGTTTTCCCCTTTCTCAAGATTTACAAAATGCACATATACTATCTTACCATCACGTACTGTTTCTTATATCCTTTACATAATGGCACCATTTTGCGAAGCTTCAAGAAGAGTGACGGTTAAAATTTTAAAAATATATATTTAATTCACATATAATTTTTAAATTTATTAATAATATTTAAATTTTGATACATACATAATATTATCATGTATCATAATTTAAATATTATTAATAAATAAATAATTATTAATTAATAGATCAAATATTAATTTTTAAAATAATAAAAAATATGTCTTGAAAAATATAAAAAGATTTCAAGGCTTTGTGGTGGTGTGTATGTATAGGTGAGCTGAGCTTCAAAAGCCTTTCTTCTTCTTCTTCTTATTCTCAAACATTATTGCAATCCTCCATCCCAATGAGTTGCTAGATTCCCAACTGTAAGGAAAGTTTAATTTAGTTTGAAGGAGTTGAAAAGCAGCAACGAGTCGAGAATTAAAGGACATTATAAGATTGGATGCCTTCAATCGTTGAGGAAGAAATAAGGTAGAACAAGAAAAAGGAGTAGTAGGTGAGAGCAGCAGAGGGAGTATTGGAAAGAGCCGAAACTACACAGTAATACTCACAAAATATCTCAATGGCTCATGCTGAAGTGACAAGACTCCTATATATTTCCATTTCAATTTGATAATTAATTAATTGTATGCTATAGTGGTGCAGGCATCTAATCTCACGTGCTCACAGTTAATCCACGAATGAAAGGACATCGTCCTGAATCAAAGCATTTCCAGACACTCATCCACAGTACCACTATCTTTTGTGTGCCAATATCTCGGTTTACACCAATATTTAAATTTACATGCTTCTCCTTAATTTTGAATTGTTTGATTGGAATTTGACTTAGCTGTAATTATCTTGGGAACTATGAGTTGAATTACTGTAATTATTCCCAACCTCAGAAAACGCAACCAAACTCAGAATTACATAAATAGTACTTGTGCATCAATCATCCATGATGCCCCCCTGAATAGTGTTGACAATGGTTGGACTTAATAAACTCATGGGCTTCCCGAGACCATAAATTTTCCCAGACTCCAGAGCCCTTCTGGCTTTGGTCTTTGGGTCACGCCTGGATGACTTTTAAGCCCAATTCATTATGGGCCTAAGAGTTCGTCAGCCTTAAAACATCCTAGAAGGCACTATTGTGGTCTTGACGAGGTTTGTTTGCATTTTGCAACCAACACAATTTTTGTTTTTTTTGTTTTTTTAGTGGGGGAGGGGGCATATAACTATGAATCATCCACGGAAGACCACGTCAGCATTGGTAATGAATCTTTTTTACAGATAATTTAAATAAATAAATCGTGAATATCACATTATTTTGGTATGGAATTGGAAGGTGCATTTCACTTAAACTAAGAAAACACAGTCCAATCATTACACGATCTCTATGGTAGCTAGTTTCCAGTCTCAACTGTCTCCGATGCGACTCCTTACTTGACTACAGTTTTTGGTATTCTTCAAGTCAATAGCGTAGCCGTAATGTTGTAGCGACGAAATATGCTCATTCCCCAGAGAAATCTGTGCGTGCATGGTTTCTCACTTTCTATGCATCCAACTCCAAGACACAATATTTGTCCAAGAATCTCCGGCATCTTTGTCTGTTCTCACTCAACGGTGGTGCAGTAGCGAGCTTTAATTTATTTCTTGGGAATTATATAGAAATTTAATCAACACTAGACTGACACCAAATATGTAAATTTTTTAATAAAGTAATCCTATAATTGCTCGCAGATATGATTAATTTTAAAAAAGAGTTGATATTTAATATATTATTAATAAATAATTTTTTATTTATTAATAATATATAAATTATGACACATAATAAAAATTTTTTTTTTTATTATATATCGTGATCTAAATATTATTAATAAATAAAAAATTATTTACGAATAATAAATTAAAATATTTTTCTTTCAAATTTTGATATTTACAGTGAAATCATGGGGCAAGTCGGCAGCTAGCTCCTTGGCTTCATAATACGTAAGCAAGAGGTAATGGGAGCCTATGTTGCTATCGAGCACAACTCGCTCGCTCGCTCGCTCAATGAAATAACCATAAAACAAACATCTCTACCTACCACTACACACTCTCACACCCCATTCCATTCATCCCCTCCTTTTTCCTTCCATTCCTCACCAAACCCTCTTTCTCACCCAGTCAAACTAATCTACCACCTTCCCCCTCTATTCTACTTTATTATCATTACACGCCCTCCCCCCTCCTCCCTTTTTCTAATATTATTATTACTTTTCTTTTCGAAGATCCACAGCTCTCTAAGGCAACACTTGTTGCATCTTCATAATTTTTTTTCGCCGCTGTAAAAAGCAAATTTGCAGAATGATGCCCTACGAGAGTTCTATAAACCTGGGTTGATAATGATAATAATCAGGCCAGGCCGAGCATGGATATATATATTGAAAGAGTTTCAATTGGTTGGTGCAAAAGGGAAGAAATATTAATTAGCACCGAGCAGGCTATATGGAAAGACGAGTCTTTGTGCATTTCAAGTTTTGACTTTTGTTTCGCTTCCGCAATCATTCTTGAATTGTGGACATCCTACACTTGGGTTGGTGAGCCGTCTTTCTAAGGACGTCCATTTTTTGGATTGAAAAGAATAAACGAGAATAGAAGGAAATAATTGATTTAAATCTAAATATAAAAAAATGTCCAAATCAATTTTTTTTTGTTATTCTTTATTCTTATTAATAATTTAAACATATATACCCTAAAGTTTAAGCTATTATTTTAAAGCTGAGTCATATATAGGTGGATTCATTTAATTTCAAGTTTCATGAAGAACTAATTAAGAGCATCTCCAATCGTGAGATAAGTTTAAGTGGGACTCACAATTAATATATAATTTTTTATTTTAAACACCGTTGCTTATAGTGCTTAAACATTTTTTCTCTTTCCTTGCCACCTAGGATATGTGTCAAAGTTAAGGAATCCAATGAAGGTTATGCAACGTCATTGGAGATGGCCTAATTGAAGCCTATATCTTGCTCCCTTCCTCAGTGTTACACCTCGCTTTCAAGGGAGCAAGTTGAGTGCCATTGCCTGCCCCACTTTGTTGTCTTATATATGAAAACTTGTTTGAAAAGTGACCATTAATTTCTTTTCCAAAATTATGCACCCAATTTAGCAGCTACCAATTATGATGCTAGCTATTGCCCTCTGTGTTCATTTTTTTGATGAGGTTCGTTGTGGGCTTAATTAGTTGTAAAGATTTGAAATCAGGTACAAGGGGATCTAGAGTCTTGAGTATATTCTTCCTTATCTCTACCAAAATTTCCAACCATTTGAAGTCCGAGCATCGACATAACCCATGTGAAAATATGGTTGTAATAATAACTGCACTTAAACTACATTCTAGAAAAAAAACAAAAAACAAAAACAAAATTAATAAATCACGTACGTAGCAATCTCGACATTTCACAAATTTTACAACTTTTTGTTTTTTTATATGCGTCTTTCATCAAAAACTAGTGTCTTATTTATAATCATGTATCTAAAAGCGACAAAAAAAATTTTATTGTGCAAAATTAGTTCACAGTTAGAGGCCGAAAAAGTTAAGCAAAAGAAAAATAGTACTAAATCTAACTAATTTAGAAAATATGAAAAAAAAAAAACAAATCGTCAATACTTTGTCATTCACTTGATTGTATAATATTGAAATAACCCAAAAATGAGAATTGTAATACCAAATAGAAAAATAGGAAATAAAATTAGGGCATGTTTAGTTTTAATATTTTTATTTTTTATTTTAATTGAAAATTAAAAATTGCTATAAAAATGAATTTGTTTATTATTTTTTAAAAAATATTTCTTAAATTTTAAAAAATTATGAAAACGTAAAAAGATATTTTAAAAATTTTTAATACTATAACAAACTATAATGATGATATTTTTGTAATTATTTTAAATTATATGAATAATATTTCATGGTTTATATAATTAAAAAATAATAAATGATAATAAAGTGAAAAATACAATCACATAATTAAAAAAATAGTAAAAATTAAAAATAAACCAAATTTATTTTTAAAAATATAAAAATAAGAATAAACAACAATTTTACAAATTAAACACAACTCAAAGAGTGTGTTACATAGGAACTCAAAATAATGTACTAATAATTAACACAAAAGAGTGCATAATAAAAATACGAAGCCTACTGTGCTTATCTCTCATGTACACTTGTTCCATGTCCCCCACACGAAAAATAAGAATACTAAACACACACACAAAATAAGAATACAAAACCACTTGATGGGCAGCACGGCATGCATTGGCAGCAAGCCACCACCTTCCGACAAAAAATTTACCACCACAACTCACGACCACTATGTACAACATCCTTTCAATGACCTAAAATTTCAAATTCCCCCCAAATTTAACCAGACTTGTTGATTCGATGGGAATCTGAAATCTACAGCACCATATTTCAAAATACATATATAATAAATAAAAGAGAATTGAAAGCAATCTCTCGTGCTTCTTCGGGAATTTTAATATTTGTAGAGTGCGAGGGAGGCTTCGTTAATCTATTCTTCCCGGGGACAAGAAGAGAGGCTCCACGGTGTCATGTCCATAGGATAGCTGCCCAATACCCTCAGGAAAGACGTGAATTCCTGCACCTCCGCTAAGGCATTCTGAGCCCTAACCTCCGCCATCGAAGCTTCAAAATCAATATAGAACATGTACTCGAAGTGCTTTGCTGTACCCACATTGGCGTCGTCCACCAGCCTGATCGGACGGTTCCGGTGAGGCCTCGATTCGATCTTCGTCAAGCTTATGTTCCTGAACGCGAACGCCGACAACACTTTGAACAGCACCGACGTCCCCTTGTCGTGCGCGAACACTATGCTCGTCTTGAATGGCCTGTCCGTACGCGGTATTATCGGTTCTCGGGCTAGCATCACGAATCGCGTCACGTTCCCCGGGTCGTCCTGGATCCCGTCTGCCAGCACCTGCAGTCCGTACAGCTCCGCCGCGCGCGCACTCGCGATTGCTCCCGTGTCGCGGAGGTTGTTGGTGGCGATGAATTCTGCGGCACCGGCAGTATCGTCTACGGCTTCGCGGGCCACGTTTAGGCCGAGTTTGGTCAGTGTGTGTTCGCACTGGGCAAGGGCTTGCGGATGCGATATCACGCGGTTTAGGTACTCTTTCCGGACTCCCGGGAGGGCTAGGAGGCAGTGATGAACCGGAAGCTGGACCTCGCCAACGATGTGGAGGCGGTGACGGAGAAGGAGATCGTAATTCCGGTGGATGGAGCCGCCGAGGGAGTTCTCCACGGGGAGAACCGCTCGATCGGCGATCCAGAGCTCCACCGCTTGGAAAGCTACCTCGAATTGGTCGCAGGGAATGGCTTCGCAATTCGGATAGGCCTTGCCAGCGGCAGCTTCCGAGTAGGCTCCGGGAACGCCCTGGTAGGCTACGCGTAGCTGGGAGCCGTGCATCGGAGCCGGCGAGAGGTCTGAAATGGTGAGAGGCTTGGGCTGAATAGGCTTGTTATTGTCGGAGCCGGGGATGTTCCCGATGGGGACGATGCTGAGATCAGTAAGGGCGGCTTTGTGTCCATTGACGGCGGCGACGTGGTCTGCGCTGGCACCATTATTGTCACGGGAAGAGTGTTCGACCTTACTAGCTAAGATGGCGCAGGAACTCTGCCAATCAGCACGGCTGGAGCCGAGTCCGCTGGGGAAGGTGGGAGATTCGGAGCCGCAAGCGCATTTCACAACGATTCGGGTGGAGGGGCGCGTGGAGATTAGAAACTTGAGACAAGGGGAAGAGGGGAGTGAGAGAGATTGCATGATGATGAAGGGTAGATGAGAGGAAATAGAATGAAAGAATGGGGAACAAAAATGAGAAAAAAGAAGAAAAAAAGAAAAGAAAAGAAGGGGTACGTAGCTTGGTGTTCTCTTAGAAGAAGGGAACGTCAAGCTGAGAGAAGAAAGGGAGGAAGATGAGATGGTTTAAATATAAAGGGAGGGGAAGCGAGAAGTTAAGAAGAAGGAGAAGCTTACCAAAGCCTCCTTAGGCTTGAGTGGACGGTATGTGCGCGGAGGTTGGTTCGGTCAATCTCCCACCAACCCCCCCTCTTCTCTTTCCTGCATTTCTTTATTTATTATTTTTTATTGTTTTTTCCTCTCACCGGTTAAAATTAAATTACATAATGACATAATTAATTTTTTATGTCATTATGTAATTTATCCTCTTGGATAGATTTTCTTAGTGGGATTAATTTGAGGTATGTCTCCTATTAATTAAGATAATTTTTAAACGGCGAGGAACTAAAAATACTTTCTAATTTCAGTTTGCCTCTTTGATTTCTATGTTTAGGATAATATATCCCTTTCCAACAGAAAATATTTTGTCTGAAATCGTTTTAATCTAATTTATTTTGAAAATATTTTTTTAATTTAAAAATAGAAAACCGCAATACTACCAAACTATCTAACCAAACCAAATTGAAACAACTCAAACAAACAATATATTCTCGTTTCCTAAAATTTGATATTTGTTTTCTCCAAATGATATATATATATATATATATAAACGAAGGTCATCATTATATCTGCGGTTGGCTCATCGCGAGCTACATTGTCTCGTATTTTGTTTAATGGAAATGGAATGCCATATAGCAATTATGGACGCTTCTTGCCCAAAGAACTAGAAGAAAAGAAGTTGGAAGGTTCCAGTATGTTCGTTTTGCGGATTATTAAATATAGGAAAAGGCTATTTCCACTGCAAATTTTAATAAATTCTAACAACAAGGTTTTATGTTGTTGAAGGTGATTAAGCCCACTAAGGATTCCGCCAGGGCTAACTTCACAA
The DNA here is from genome assembly GCA_037074535.1 of Gleditsia sinensis. NCBI lineage: Eukaryota > Viridiplantae > Streptophyta > Magnoliopsida > Fabales > Fabaceae > Gleditsia > Gleditsia sinensis. The sequence continues at coordinate 16,415,070 of CM073476.1, read as the reverse complement.
TGAAACTCAAAAAAGCCACTAATCAGAGTTTTAATATCTTTGGTGACAGAGAAGAAACATTGATCATTAACAACAGTTTTAATGACTTAGTTTTTCAAATATAAAGTTGGGCATCCAATTTAGCGTCACTTTGCTTGGAGAGGATGTGTCGCAAAAATTCCAATATTAAGGATGCAATCTTTGTCGCAAACATTGCATCCTTGATTTTTCCCTAAACTCTCACCCTTGAAAAACAAATTGTAATTTGGTTTCAATTGTGAGCGAGCGAAGTGAAATGGTTTGAAGGAGTAGGACCACCAGTTTGGAGGACCACAAATTGACGGTGCCATGTCCCCCATACCTTCCACATGTTTATTGTCCAACCCGGTTACTCTCCTCTGTCAATTCAGCTTTCTTCCTGCAGTTAATCAAACAACAATTGAAAAGGTTCGAAACATGTGCAGGCTGTTTGGTTTTTTTTTTTTTTTGGGAGGGTGGGGGGTGGAAGGGAGAGGAAGATATTTTTTAAAATTATTCTCTTTGGTTGAATATTTCAGAAGAAAGGAGAAAAAAAAAAAGAAACCAGTCTTTCACTTTGTTGATGTCTATTCTTAAAACGTAAACAAGATCAAATAGTATATATTTTTTCCTTACAACTTTTTAATTTTTGCGTGAATTGTTTAATTGGATTATGAAAATAAATCATTGAAAATTGGCCTAAATCATCTACGCATTATTTGACCATAATAGAAATAAAAATAATAATAATTTGTTTTAAAAAGTAAAAAGTAAATTGATATAGTCTTGCTACGTGTAGATATTATATGCACCCAAATTGAAATGAATAAATCTCTATATGTGAACAAATTAAGAAGGCAAGAGACACAAATTCTTTTTAATATATAAAAAAATATGGATATTAAATTTTGATCCAGGTGAAATAATACGAGTTGGACTCGGCCCATATGACGGACACGTTTCTGTGTAATGATGAACTCGAAGGCTTATGAGCCCAACAAATAAGCAATTAATCTTCTCTTCTTTCGGCCATGTTTGTTCATGGACACCATACAAGGTAAGAGAAGTTTCCATCGATTTCCATTTCGACCATGGTTGGTGGTTCTTATATTGGCTTCGTCTGATTCTTAAACTCAATACAGCTTACACCCTTTTAAAAATAATTTGTAGTTTAATTAGAGCACGAGGCAGTGATGTGTAATTAAGTATGCTTATTTATAAGCATTTTTCATTATATATAGAAAATATGATTTTATGGTTTAATTATAGGTTCGTGAGAAAGAAACTGAAGTACGAAAGGAATAAATATAATATTAATTAAGAAGTTTAAGCAATTTGAATATACTGTTGCCTTGAAGCGAGGTTGAAGCAAAGCAAAGTCTCCTTCCTGACATAACCAAGAAATGATCGGTATGCAGTTAGTTTCCAAATAAAAAACCTATTTTTGTTTAGTTAGACAGGTAAGGCAGGGAAGACTGTTGCAGCAGGCGAAAGGATAAAAGGGTAACAAAGGGTGGGTTTAGCTCCCCGTAAAATTGTTGACTTGGAAACGAAGAAGTCCCATCTTAATTAGGCAAGGTTTAGCGTGACAAAGGCTTGCTAAATTCTTAGTCAGACTCAAGCCACCCATCTATCATCTATGAAGGGGAAGGTCAGTCTGAGTACTCATGAATAACATAAAAAAGAAATTAAATCTTTTATGGCTTATTAAATTTGTTGAATTAATTGGGTAGTACCTATGATAATGAAGTCTTTGGTGGTGAGGGAAAATTATCTATATATATATATATATATATATATATATATATATATAGGGATAGGGGCATTTTTCCATGCTGGGGTTTCAACAGATGCATATGAGCATTACCAATATGAGACGAAAATGCCACAGCCACATTTTCTCAGTCCTTGAAAGACCTCTCGCAATAAAATTTGTCTTCCTATCTGTAGAATTAACATCTGGAAGATGAAGTTTCATTGAACCACAAAGAATTGAAAATATAATATATATACATAACCAGGATGATTTGTCAAATTCAACCTGGAGATTTTGAATGAATCAAAACTAGTTACGTGGTTAATCTAATGAATTACAACAGAATCGGATCCCTCCGCCCGGATCCTGAATGTACACGGAATATCTCTATCACATCTGTCATCGAAGAGGACTTGATGATGGTGGTGAGCCAACAAAACTCGTCTCTTTCAGAGTCAGAGCCCAACCCATCTCACCCACCTGAAAAACTTTCCAACTCTGAAGGGCAATTCATAGTCTTTAGCAACACCGGGCTCACTTCTAACTGCCTCAGCTTCGGACCAAACGTATACCCCACGTTCCTGCTTACTCCCAGGTACACTATTATCCAGGATAACAGCCACAGCAAACGCTATCACCATGTGTAGTGAACAAAGCGTATTCAACACATAGTTCACCTGCCAAAGCAACAGATTAACCCAACTGTCATTTTAGAAATGTCTGCAACCCAACTAACAGCACAAAAATTTCTTCTTTAAAATGAACTAAGTACAGTAGTTTTCAACCAACATTCAAGTTCTAAAATGACACGAAAAATCATAATAATAAACCTAACTCCTCATACATATTTATTAGCTAGTTCTCTGCATCATGTTGTCCTATTTATATTATACAGCTAATGGAGTCTCTCACCAAAAATAAAAGTACAAGATCATGTATATTTTACAAATTTTGATCACAGGGTATTTTTCTTCTTTTTCCTAATAAAAAAACATAGCATTTGAAATCATCAAAATCAAAGAAAAGAAATCTCAATAGGAAAAGGACATAACACAAAGACATACCCCTCCATATCTGCTATGAAAAGGTCCGTGGGAAGACACAATGTAGGGCTGAAAATAACTTAGCACGGACAAGTTGGAATTTGGAGCGATGCCATATTGTTGAAAGTAGGCAGGTATGGAAAGAGACAGAAACAATGATAACCCAACTATGATGATATTGCGAGAGCTTCCAGCCTCACTATAGCGTAGATTTGACAAGCCCAGTGCAGTAAGCATTGCGCACATAAAGCAGAGGAGAGCAGCAACCATGACTTCAGGAATTGAAGCAATGAACCCTCCAACCTTACCTGTTATATAGCATAAACATGATTAAACGTGGATAGACTTTCCAAAGAAAATTTTCTCTAGATAACTGAATAAAAAAAATTATGGGCAGCAAGAGAAATTAGACAACCTAAAATCTTAGGAGGGTAATGCGACCCCTAGTTATCCTACTTGTTAATGTATAACCAATTTTATACACCAAACAAATTGATTAACCTAGTATCTCTAACAAAATGCATACCACTTGCCATAAGGACTGTCAGCATGCCTCAGAAAAAATAAATTTCCATAATGATGGCAGCTCTACTGCTTTCTATTTTTTTACTCCAGAAGAATGATAAGGATAAATGATAGATTCCATCAGCTTAATAACCTTCTGTATGTTACAATGTCATTACCTAGTTTAGTATTATCTAATATTTCCCACAAGGCAACTTTGGCAGACAACCATACCCCTCTGATTTTTTGTTTGGACAGTATTGATCACGTACAAATGACAGTGGCCATTAAGTCCAGTATCGTGAATCTGTATGGAAAAAGAATTCACATAGGAACAGAGAATTCACTTGAATGTCACAATGAAATAAATTAAAAAAAAATCCAGGGCCAATCTTTGCTGACTTTTGTAAAAGCTGAACCATCTTACACACAATAAATGGCTGAAGTTCCACAGAACAAGAGAAGAAATTTCAATATCATAGAGAAAACCAGGGAAGCAATAATAATAATAAAATAAGTGCAGGACTAATACAATTGTAATTCCTTTTTAATAGATATACGTGTAAAGCTGTGACTTGTGTGGAGTGAGCAAGATTGTTGAATAAGTCATAGGCCAATAAAGGTAAATGTGAGAACAGAAAGAAGATAGGCACTTACCCACAAAAGACAGCACTATAAGAAAGCAAGCACCCAGTTCAACTGCCCTGCGGCTTCCCATTTTAGTCACAGCAATTGTGTGAATATTTTCCGTTAAGGATGTAAACCCAGTTCCGGTTCCCCATAGACCGGCCAATACACTAGAAAGGCCTTCCAAACCAATTCCTCGACTAAGAACTCCAGGAGTTGGAGGTTTGGATGCAACTAATAATGAAGATGCATGGTAAGAGCCAACCTAAAAAATTCCAAGCACATAAGTACAAGAGCACAGTAGAGTGATTAGATAATCCTGCTTATGGAGAAAGGTACAACAAAGAAAATGTCTTCAATTTTTAGATAATATGTTGTTATTTTCTCATAAATCAGTATATGCCAATATTTCACTAATCTAAAGATCATTCGAACAAAAGCAAGGTAAATTATGATACAACCGAGGAAACAAAAGAGAAAAAGACAAGGAACCAACCGAATCAACTGATGCGACTAAGGATACAACACACATTATGAGAGCCATTTTCCAGTGGAAGATGGGAGTACCCCATTGTAGTGGATAAGGAAATCTAAACCATGGGGATGATTTTAATGCATGAGAAGTATCAACTCGACAATGCTTCATCCTTGAAACATGCTTTCTGCACTGCTCAGATACCATATTAGAGGCAGGTATGTTTATATCACACCCTTTATAACTATAAGCTCCTGCTTCAGTCAACAGGAAAGCAGCTGCCCAAGTAATTGCAAGACCCAAAGGAACCTGGCAGTTAGGTGAAGAGAAATTGTCCAACTTAACAGAAATTATTTGCAACAACAAAGAAGATGAAGTCAATTACTGAATTGTAACTTACTAACTTAGAATAATAACATTAAACTTACCGCAAATATTAGAAATACACGGTGACCAAGAACAGATATCTTGCGAAGATACTGGAGAAAGAAAGGAAACAAATTTTGAAGTACTTTTGTGCAGTGCAATGAAAAAATCCTCATATATGATAGGCATTTCAAATGTTGATAAAAGCTCAAGGTTGATAGAATAAACTTACGAGAGAAAAAATAATAACCACTAATATCTGCACTGCACCAATCTCGAGACATTTACCAACTACTGGAAAACCATAACTGTAAAATGAAAGTCCAACTGCAGCAATAGTTGGGGATACAATCACAGGATTGATCAACCTGACAAGGAAATTCATATAAATAGAGGCTGATTATCAGCTATAACCAACAGCAAAGTCAGATATGGAAAGGTAATATTCCTTTATTTATAATGGTATTTGAAAGTTTGATACTGCAAGAGAAATAGCCCAGAAAACATAACCCAAGTTCCCAGACCCAATCTTAGAGTGAAAAAAGATTATGATAAAACCCACTCATAAGAGCTGGTTAAAACCAAAGTTCTTCAAGACATTTGCCAGGGTAGGTGAAAAAATGAAGACGAAAGATTTATTTCACTAAAAATGGTTATATTAACTTTGATATGGAAAATTAATATTCTTTTATTTATAATGGTATTTGAAAGTTTGATACTGCAAGAGAAATAGCCCAGAAAACATAACCCAAGTTCCTAGACCCAATCTTAGAGTGAAAAAAGATATGATAAAACCCACTCATAAGAGCTGGTTAAAATCAAAGTTCTTCAAGACATTTGCCGGGTTAGGTGAAAAAATGAAGACAAAAGATTTATTTCACTAGAAATGGTTATATAACTTTGATAATTTGACTCTTAAGAAATGCACGGATTTCCACACTTTTAAACTTGTCCATTATCTGAATTCATTGGAATATCAGATGCACTACAGTCTTAATACCGGATTAAAATTTCATACCACAGTCCAAGTACCAAGCTCAGAGTTAAATTTTGAGAGATTCATTTGTCAACGAGCAAATTTTTAGTCAAATTCATTATCGATACAATTATTCATTCAAGACAATGATTTATCAGCATTTGCTTCCTATTTATTTTATACAAGAAAAAAGGCAAAAAAAGGCTGTTGCCTATTACCCATAGAAACAAAGAAGTAGAATCAGAACTAGCTCTGAACTATGCCATTGAAGTAGATGCTAAGTAGATTGTTATTATGTTAATTCAAATAAGCCAAAATACAAATCTATGAAGTCATGAGAATTTTGGTCACCTCAGCATTTACATACAGAAATATAAAAAATAGAGGAATGATATACATAATGGTTGAGATGGAACAATAACAAGTGACCTTGTGGAGAATCTATTTCCAAACAAGATACCCATAGCCATTTGAAACATAACATTTTTCAATAGGAAAATGCTTTCAGCTTCTTCAGCTTGAAATAGTGGATGGTAACTAAAAGTTATCCATACTCTAACACAAGACATTATAGATACCAAATATCAACTTTAATTAATAGTAGAAGATAGCATTTCCTTCCGAAAGGAGCAAAACTCTAATAAACTAATCTAAAAGCAAATTTCTTAGACAGATAATTTAAGTTAATAATTAAAGCAACTTACACAGAACATATATGAGGCCCATTAAATAAATACTCATTCAAAAGTTAAAGAACCTTTCCTTATGAACTCTATCTAGCCATTTACTCAATTAGAAGGTAACATTTTCAACTAAGCACTTTGCGATCATGTCTTTCCCTATTACTTGTACTCACATCATTCTTCTTCCCTATCCTCGATGACTGTTCCACTTGAATTTCTCAACCTTCAGCACTACATATTGCCCCAGTAGACAACAACAAATGCTGTTTGGCGAAAACAGGAAGCTGGTACTAGTAATAAGACAAATAGACGAGCAGTAAAGTTCCCAAAATCATACCGTGCTAATAGTGACATAAGTCCAGTATATCCAAGTAAAGTTTGGAAAGCTGATCCAATAATTATAGCCCCCTGTAGCTCCTTCATTATATGCTTGAACTTCTACAATTTAAGATAGAAATCTTATTGGCTATATTGCTTTCATTCAGTTAATCAGAAAATGTATATTATAAAATACAAGAGCGCAAGAATAACTTTTGTTAGAAATTGTTGCGAGACTGAACAATTTGGTTGGAGTGAACAATGATGTAAACAACAAAACAAAGATTAATATCATTTTGACAGTATGACGAATTGACAAAGAAATACATACATTTCCATTTAATCCTTGAAACTCAGGGGAGTTGATTATTGCCAGGGCTGGAGCCAGATAAACAAAAGACGGGCCCTGTATCAAGGGCAACCTGGACCCAAAAGCAGTATGCAAGAGTGTAGTCACTCCCGACATGAAGAGCACTGTTGCTACCACCATAGAAGTATCCTCCTATGGCCACTAACACATTAGATGACACTACCCACATAATAACTTTGGCTACAAAAGAGAAGTAAAATGAAAAACTAATTAAGTTAATTGAAATCGCTCACATGAGTGCCTCCCATCGCAGGAACTATGATGAGTGGAACAAGAATCAACGAACCCAACATGGAAATGTAATGCTGCATACCGTATAGACCAATGGGAACTACAGTACCATATAAAATCATCAGTATATATTAAATTTCAAACTTAGTGTGAGTATAACTCCACAATTGCACGATAGTTTCAAGTTATGAGAAGTTAGCAATGAAAAGAAGATATATAACACATCTCTTACCAAGACCAGGGGAATCTCTGAGCTCATATTTCATCTGCGACTGCCTAGACACAAACCCACGGTCGTCCACACTCTGGGGCAAGACATCGATCACTTCCTCATGCCTTGCCGTTCTCCCCAGCCGCGACGGATGGTCCACTGGCGCAGCGGGTGCCTGCCCATTGGTCTTGGGAACCGTACTCTTGGGCACTCCATCAGAATCCCTGCGCTTCTTCACTGTCTGCTCCTTATCAGATGAGGGTGGAACCTTGTCTGCCCCGGCCTCACCATTCACAGGCGGCAGTGCCCGAGCTGGACCCGCTTTTAGATCCGGGTGGGATTTGGCCACTCTAGGCTTGGGCGGCAAGCTTATCTGGCCCGAATGGCTAGTATTTGTCTCGCCTGAGAACTTTGGCTTAAACCCGGTCCTCTTTGCCCAAGAAGAAGGTGGCATTGCCTTGCTATCCGGCGCCGGTGGAAATGGACCCGCACGTTGAGGGTTATAGGAACTGGGATTTGACATTTTGCAGAAAATATCAGTACATAGCTTATCTGGTTGTAGATCTGATCACTTGAATCAGCTCTTGCAGGGACGCACAACAAAGCCACGGAACTGAAGCTCTAGGGTTAACTGAACTTGTGGGGATTGCCCGCAAGCACACGCACAAGCACAGATGACAGAACGAAGGATAGCGTCTCGGGGTTGAAAAGAAAAAGAAGAGGGAGAACTGAGAAGAGCCAAGTAGCCAAGCTACGGGTGTGAGAGTGAGTGCACAGAGAGAAACTGCAACGAGCGACAAATGTTTTTGTTGGGAGCGAGAAATGCTTTTTAAAATATAAAAATAAAAAAAAATGATAAAAATAAATTAGAGTGGATTTTGCTAAACATAAAAATAGATAGAATTTTATTCTGTCTAAATATGACTTGTTCCAATTTTTTTTTTTTTTTATTTTATTTACGACGGTTTCCAATAATTTAAAAATTAAATCTTGTTATTATCTTACCCTGAAGGAAGTAGTTCTTATATATACATTTTTAGTGAAATTAAAATTGTCTTTTTTTCGTTTGATATTAAGGGGCTTCCATAAATTAAATAGTATATTATTTAATTAGAATACATAAAAAAGTACGACGGTGCTATTTGTTCAGAAGTCACTGATATTATTGTAATTTTATCCCGCCCAAGTTGGTGATGCCACATAAATGCATTTGCATTGTGGAAGAAAAATTATAGGAAGAAAACAAGAATAGGATCTGTAATCCCCAGGTTAAACGGAGTAAAAATAGGGATGATTAAATAATTATATCTTAACGTATGTATAGATGAATTATTCAACAGAGCATATTATGAAGAAAGTAGATTATGAGTGTATTTAATAAGTTAAATAATTTATTTTATTAATTTATAAATTTATTAATTAAATTAAAATTATTTAGTAAATAAATTTATTTAAATAATTAAATTATATAAATTATATGTTACTTAAAATAATATATAATTTCAATTAATTTTTAAAACAAAAATATTAATCCAAAAAATAATATTAATTTCATTACATCAAATTGGGCTGTATCATTACCAATTAATTTACGTAGTATTGTTTTTATTCAATTTGAACATTATTGTTCAAAGAAAGAAATCAAACCAACACAGGCACTGTAATATTTTCTTTAAAATGCATATTTTTTTTTTCATATATATTACAAATTTTCTCTCCTTTCCTGTTTGTCATCCAAAATATAAGTTCATTATTATGAAATTATAAGGAAATTATAAATATTCAATATTGATTGAATTTCAAAAAAAAAATTTAAAATCTTAAAAGACTATTTTGAGAAGGGTATGACTCATTGCACTCAAAGGTTCAAAAAATGTGGAGCTGTAATTGTTTTTAAAAATAATTTGATGATTTCAGTTGTTTTTAAAATAAAAAATAAAATTATTTTTAAAACAAAAAATAAAAAAAAAATAAAACTGTTTTTGTTTCTTATTTTTATTTAAATAGCACTTAAAATATAAAAAAAAATATGTTTTCAAATCAAACAGATTTTTTGTATAGGATAATTTTTAAATATAATTTTCAGAAATAAATTTTAAAAATAAGAATAGAATTAAACAAGTACTTAATTTAGTCCTTAATCTTCCACCATCTGAGGAGAAAACCTCGTTAATTATACCAAAAATGAAAAGAAATAATTCATGATTATAAGCTTTTAACACAGTTAATTAATCTACCGCTTTTAATTTTCAAAATAATAATTAACTTCATATATAGACCGGTGAAGGCGGGTCACTTTCCCTCTCGTGAATTGTCTAGTGATAAAGTGATGAAAGGAGAGATGCAATTTTTTTTAATTATATTATTTCTTAAAATAGAAATTTCTGTGTAATTAATCTCTTCCCCGCACCCTTTTATTTATTAGTTTGCTGCATTTTTAGTTGAGATGTCGTTTGCACTTACAAGATAGATATTAAAAAGGCAGAGAGATGTGAGGCCCAGAGGAGAAGATAAGGCAATACAAGCATGAATGTGAAAGACTCAAAATCAAATTTAGATAAATTAGTGGAACATTATGATAGAGATAGCTTACAACACTTTTTATTAATCACAAAAAGCGACCTATATATATATATATATATATATATATATATATATATATATATATATATATATATATATATATATATATATATATATATATATATATATATATATATATGCTTCATAGTCTAAATATTGAAAAATTAGAATTTATAATTTATACATAAACACGTAATATAATATGTATTTAAATAAATGTATAAAAAATTAGATGAATATTTGTATATCTGATATCATTAAAAAAATTATATTCTCTTATAAAATAATAATTTTAAATATAACTCATAAAAAATAATTATTTTTTGTGTGATATACAAAATTCACTTTATATTTAATAGAATAATAAGAGAAATTATATTAAATAAAAATAATTTTTTTTATATAGATTACAGATAGATACAATTTATTTATAAAGTTCATACAAATATATTAACTGATTTAAATAATATAATATGTTAATATTTTATAATTGATATTATTTAATAATTTAATAAATAAAATTTAATAATTAATTGATATTAATCTATAAATAATTATTTAAAAATATAATATTAAATTCAAAATAAACCATAAAAATGTGATAAAGGCTAGGAGGATGGATCACGTTTTCATCTTTTATTATTAGGGTTATTGGGATGATATTGTGCATGGTTGGTTAAAATATCTAAAAATATTTTTTAATTTTATTTTTTAAAAATATTTTATTTTAGTTTTTATATTTTTTAAAATATATTTAATTTATGTTTTTATTTTTATTATTTTTTTAGTTATATAATTGTTTTATAATTATATAAATAATAAAAAATTATATATATAATTAAAAATAATTATAAAAATATTACCGTTACAATACGTTATAGAATTATAATTTTTAAAATTATTTTTTGATATTTTTAAATTTTTAAATTTTTTTTTTAAAAAAAATAAATATATTTTTATATTTATTTTAAATTTTTAATAAAAAAAACAGACAAATTAAACTCTCGTGTATAGTTTTTATTAGTTGCATGGACGAGATGGTTTTTATGCTAAATGCATGCATGGATAATGACCGCCACCTCCACCCCACTTTCATTCAACTATCTAAAAATTTAAAATCATTATAGCTGTAAATCGAAAATGAAATTTATTTTGATCGCTTCAATTACTTATATTGAATATTATTTCCCTGATTTATTTTGTCACTATTCTTTTACACTGTACTCATCTTTTCTTTTCCTTTTTTAGATAAAGTGTCTATCGTAGTTCTTGCTTTTCCCATTCGCCCGTTATGAATTATTTGGCTAAGGGGATTAGTGTTTGGAGTTTTGCTGCAAAGCATCAACACTTTCTATATTAAAATAAGTGGTAGTATTTGATGAATATATATTAATAATGTTTAAATTATGACAGAGGATAAAAATATTATTTTTATTATATATTAATATTTAAATATTATTTATAAATAAAAAAATTATTTACAGTAGTATATTAAATTATTTTTAAAAAAATAATAATAATAAACAGTGAATAGACAAGTGATAATTAATTTAAAAATATATAAAATTTCATAATTAGTCATTCACCACCGATTTATTTTTGAATTGAATTATTTTTAAAATTTTGTTACGGAATAGTAAAAAATTTCACTGTAGTATATTAAATTATTTTTTATTACATAATTATCTTTTAAATTTTGTTATGAAGTAGTAAAATATTTCTGAATTGAATTATCATATGTGAATATATTATATAAGATTATTCTTGAATTATTATTTATCTTTTTAATTAAAGAAAAAGAAATAGGGACTCGGTTTAGTGGAAAGGTGGGTCCCTTCCCGTGATGCAGCCAGCCAGCATGGCACAATGAAGTCATGGTGGGGCTCACTTCACAAGGAATCGTTGAAACTTTACTTATCCGTATTTAATTTGTTTTTTTCCCTTAAAATTTTAAAAGAAGGAAATAGAAGAACAGGGTGGCATGGAGGAAGGAGGCAGGCGGAGAAAACAACGGCTAGTTTATGGAGGGAGGAGGTGGGGAGCCACCATTACCAAAACACCGGGTAGCCGTTTGGGAATGAAAGCGATGGGTGTGGACTTTGGTTAACAACGACCCCGCCGGACTCAATCCAAACCCACCTCTCTTCTTTGCTCCAATCACACCAACACAAGGAATGATTCCTAACTTCAAATCTGTACGGTTCTGACAATGATATTCCCATTTTTCTATACTTTTTTAAGCATAAAATGGCAATCCATTAGAGTAATAGGCATTCAGAGATTTAACTTTTGAAGAACAAAAGAGAGAGTAAAAGACAACAGGCTTGTAAAATATACAAACAGCTTAATAGAATTACAACGGTAAAGATGCATAGCTAGAAATTTATGAAGCATATTATTCACAAAGAGGTTCATCTGTTTCGTCAAATTTACAGAGCATTATTGAAAATTTAGTCGGATGAAATGTTAACGTGCGATAAGCATATGCCAAAAAACCCAAACCCAGTCAACACGGTGTTTGCTTGTACTTTATGTTTTTTTTTTTTGACATTCATGAAATTACGAAAAAAAATTACATTGAGTACAAAATTCAGCTATAACATAATAAACAAGCAGGGGAAATGAATAAGAAAATCTTATCCCAGAGCTTTCGAACAAATAAAATCAGGTACGACTATAAAAAAATATAAAGATAAAATATTTTTTAACCACTAATATACAAAATAATTATATTTCAACATTACATGAATATAATTATTACAATAGAAAATAAAAAAATAAAGAAAGGCAATCAGAATTTACTCTTTTCACTATTGTTTTATTAAAATATGAGTAAAAAATTATAAATTTAAATATAAAATAATTATTTAATTCACCGTTAATAGATAAACAAATTCTATTAACTATACACTAGATGTAATTAAATGTGATTATTTAAATTAAAAATTATTATTATTTTTAAATAGATACATGACAGCTGATATATTGTTGATGAAATTTTTTTATCTACTAATAGTATATTAAAATATTTTTTTTAAATATATAATATCTTGATCTTTCAAATCTCATAAAAAAAGAGAAAAACTGTTTTTGAAAGGAAATAAACATTTCTTCTAAAAGAAAGAAAAAAAAAAACGAATGAAGACAAATAAAAACTAACAACAAAGAAGATGAAAGAGGGGACTCCTGTTGGCAGCAACTCCCTCCCAAAGAACCTGAGAGCGCTGCGACTAGGTTCGCCTGTATTTTAAACTGGGCTATTTTAGGCCTTCAAATTTTCCTAGCCGAACTCTTGGGCTTCTTTTTATTTTTTGGGGCAAGATCTGCGTATTATTGGTCCGGATCCAAATGCTACTCATACCCGCAACCCTCTAAACCTCACTCCATTCTGGGTTTTTTTGCTAACCATGGCGGCCATAAATCCTCCGTAGTAGACGTTGTTGTAGTAATCACATTCTCGCGTCCACTCCCACCTTAACCTGGAGTCAAGTTTCTTTATCGGCCGCCTCAGACCACGATTGTAGCGTTCATCAGGTTCTCTCTGCTGCCTCTGATGCTAAATAATTATAATTGGTTTCTCTTTGGCTGTGGCCTGCGAATTCTCTTTTTTGGGTTTTGCTTCTGAGGGATTGATTTTTTCACCGTCCTTTACAATCGTTCCATGTCTTTTGGTTACATGCTATTCTTCAATGGAGTGTTATAGATAGAACCGTGAAAGGTAAGTCTTGAAAAGAATCAGGAATTTAAGGTTAACGAATACTCGGGTTCTTTAAAAGGGATTGCGTTTGTAATTATTGGTTAAAAATGATTATGAATGCTCAAGTCCTCAATTTAAGTTCAATTTGTTGGCTTCTTGAAAAGGGACATGTAACTCATTTGTGATATTATCTGCAACTTTTAATCATTCTTATATTTAGTCTGGAATGGAATTGTTTTTTGCCTGCTTTACAGTGTCTGTAAGGGACTCTTAGGTCTAAAGTAGGAGATGCTTTGGTGTTGCTAATTTGCACCTCAGTTCAAGATGTTAGGGGTCCTTGCCCTCTTACGGAGGTGCTGAATTTCTGAAAAAAAAGGCAGATTCATTTTGTCAAGATAGTTGCTCTGAGAACTCTAGCTCTCTGTTTATTTGCCTTAACTCGCTAAGCGCTAATATCTGCAGTTAAATTTTTGCACCACGGTTTTATGCAAGGAAGAAGAGGGCTTCATAATTGGGGTTGCTTTTGAGTGAGTTGTTCTTCTGGAAATAATGTTGGATTATCCATGCTGTGGATAAGGGACAGTTTCTTATGCATGCCTTTTGTTAACTTCAAACTTATGTAATTTGGTGGCATATAGTATGATACTTGTTTGTTACAGTGGTGATAACTGGATGATATAACTTGATGCAGACAACATATGTGTCTTCTCTTCATTTAACCGTCAGGGGTATAATTATGGCTTATTATTCATCTGTGCTTTAGATCATTGTCTTCCAGTAAAAGTGTTTCTCTAGTCTGGAGGCACAATGAGATTGGAGAAATGCTGGTTCTGTTCATCAACCGTATACCCTGGTCATGGAATCCAGTTTGTTCGTAATGATGCGAAGGTATAATAACTTCATTTCATCTATCATTATTATTATTATTTTCTTTCAAATGTATCTCTTATATATATATGCTGGTCCATTTGTGTACAAGCTATTAGAGGACCATTAGATTTGAATTGACTGGTCTTGTTGGTTCAGTTGAGTGAAAATGCTTAATCTGAAAGTGAGGCTCTTAATAGCTAGCTACTTTCTTAATTTGCAACCCTCTAACCTTAGTTGAGAAGTATGAGTTTTCTCCCGCTCTAGTTTGAGATTATAGTGTCCCATGCTTGTATTGATTACTTAAATCACTTCCCTCTTATAAAAGAAAAGAAAAATTGGTTGAGACAGGTCAGATACACACAACACTTGCTGGTTGGGTAGCTGACTACTGGTCTCTTTGCAGATATTTCGATTTTGTAGATCTAAATGTCACAAGAACTTTAAAATGAAGAGGAATCCTCGGAAAGTAAAATGGACCAAGGCATATCGGCGATTGCATGGAAAAGATATGACACAGGTAAAGCAACCTGCCTTTCCCAACTTTCTTGTTATCTCATGGCTCTATAGTTCATGTCTCCTGGTCTGGAGAAGTTTCATCACTGTTGTATGTCTTCTTAGGATTCAACCTTTGAGTTTGAGAGAAAGCGAAACAGGCCTGAAAGATATGACAGGAATCTCGCGGAGGATGTCCTCAAGGCCATTCCAAAGATTGAGAAGATCAGAGTTAGCAGGGAGGAGAAACATCACAAGAACAGGTCATTGCTTGATTCCTTCATTATTTATATCGAAATGCTTTACAATGTGTTTTCTTTTGCTTTTTGCTGACAGTTTGTAAAATCTTTTATAGGATGAAAGGAAATAAGGCTAAGCTGCTCAGGGAGGCGGCAAAGGAGTTGGAGCAGGGCATCAATTTGGTCAAAGCTCCTTCTGTGCTTCAACAGGATCCATCTCTCACTTTACCAAAGATCAAAATCAAAGTTTCCCAACAGCAATCGGAGGAAAACCATCCAATGGAAGAGTGATTCTATCAACACTGAATATTTTATTTTTGTTGGGGTTTGAAGGTTTTCACTCAATTTTTGTCTAGTTGACCCTGTAAGGCGGCAAAGTACGAGTTGATTTGTTGTCGATCATTCATGTTCACGATATGATTTTGATACAACAGTTTTAGGGATATATTTAGTGTGTTGTTTTTTGACGATGATTAGTAGACTATCATGTAGCAACTTGGAAAGAGGTTTGCCCAAGATGCAATCTTCTCGGAGATGGCATATCCTGTACGGTTGGATATAACTGTTGAATCTTATCCAATCTAACGTGGTAGTTGTAGTTGGTAATATATCCACATAGCTCTGATGGTCCACCCTGCCTTAATTTGATAAAGAATGGTTTGGGATCGTTTCTGGGTTTGGGCGGCGTCCCTGATGCCTTCATCAGGTGCATTCCTTGAATCATGATTCCAAAATCAACTTAAAAAATGATACCTTCAGCACTTTACAGCAACACGCTAGTGTCTCAGTTCAACTTTATTTTCTTTCTAAGATCAGTTCAAAATATTATTGATGCCAAAAACTGCTTTGTGATTGCTGACTATGTATTCCTGGTAAAACCAAGTAAGAAAACTGCTAGAATTTTCAACCACCTTTTTCCAGATCCTCAACTCATGAAATCCTGATTTACGTATCTTTTATTTTATTTTATTTTCTTTAAATTTAATACATCCAGAAACATGAATGAAGCGCATAAACAAAAGTTACTCTGATCTTATAATTGATAATGAATTCGAAACATGCCACAAAATATATAGAAAAACTATTGGGGCATCCAAGTAAGATCTAATTTCCCTTTTATTCTTTTATTTGTAATGTTGCTTACACAATTGAAATTCATAATTATCCACAATTGCATTTGGGAGTTCATTATAGTACAAAGTGACTTATTTTGAATTTGGTGATAACTAATCTTTCTTCGTGACAAATAGCATGGTTTGTTTATAGGAATTGGGTAAATCTACGGACATGCACCTTCCATCAGTATTTGAGATTGCTTCTTTCTTTTTTCTTTGTTTTGTTCTGTTGAAAGGAAGGAGAAAGAAAGGAAAAGGAATCTAATGGTGGGACGATGAGAAATTATTAAGTCATTGCGGATCCAAAGCTGCTGAAAGTTGTGAATGATGATGACCCAGACGTCTTTCCCTCGCTTTAAGAGCGAAATTTTAGTTAATTGGCAATACGGTTGGCATCGCAATCGGTAGGTGAAATTTTTCTGTTTTGGACATCCTTAGTTCTGCTAGAGACTTAGCGAACAAGTTTCTAGAAAACTAAGGTCGTGCTTTACACTTGTTCCATAGCCAAAATTTGGTAATTTATGAAAAAAGCTTTAGAGTGTCATCGTCTAAAAGAAGTATAATAATAATAAAATCATTTTGTCGAGTTTTCGACTCTTCTCTAGTTGCATTATATTGAAAGTTGAAACCAAGTTTGCCAAGTGCAAACACACCCAACAGGTGGAAAAAAAAAAACTTGAGTTTAATTATGTGACAATTATGCCTCTTCATTTTTAACCAGAACATTGTAACTTATATTGAATTTTAGAAATCTTTAATGACTATAACTATGGATTGGGAACTCTATTAAGTTTATACAAGTCAATAATTGAATCTATGATCCTTCTAATCTCACTAAATTGGTTGATATGCCGATGGACCTTGTTAATTATAAAATATGTTGTTCCTTCTATCATGACACAATTAATAAATTGAGGGAAGGAAGGCATAGGCATAGAGGAATTTTAAGTGTCATTTTCATCACTTAATCCAAGTTTCCTTCAACAAAGAAAATGGACTCCACCAAACTTGCAAGCAGCAACAAAATCCCATTAAAGTCTAAACATGTTTCTTGAATGTCTTCTTAACAAGGATTCATTCCTTTATTATATATTCATATGGTACATTGCATTATTTTACTTATCTATAGAGGAGATTGGCTTGGAAGACTGGAATTGCACATGCTCAGGTAGATGAGACGTCGTTTTATTTTCGATGGCTAATTATTCTATTAAGATATATTTAAAAAAAACTGTCGGCAGTGTGACGAAGACCCACTTCATATGGATCTTGCCATCAAAACAAAAAAATGGAATTTTTGGCTGGGAATTTAGGTTCCCTGACTCAGTCTTTGGATTTTCTGTTATCCTCTTCCTTTTCTTTATCTGTTCCTTGGTCTATATATTGTTAAAAAAAAAAAAGCATTGAAAGTAATTCTTGTCATTTGCGAGTTGGTAGTAGTAAGGTGACACCTGTAGTGACAATTACTTCGAGCTAATCTATGGTCGTGATTTCCAATAGCAAGACTTTTTTATAAAATAAAATAAAATTCCAATTGCCAGTTCTAAGAGAATGAATGAATGAGTGAATGATAGTTTGGTATTTCCAAATGCAACCAAACACCATGCATTAAATCTAATTCTCACCGAAAGCTAATTGTTCTGACTCACTTTCATTAGTTTACAGCCAATTGACAGTGATGATTCTGCTTCTCTAGTTTCTCTCTTTCCCTCTCTCAGAAGTTAATTAGGAGTTAGAAGCTGTACCCAAATCATGGGTGCCACTGTGTTTCTGATCACTAACAAGCGTATGTATAACTCAAGCTATATGTTTATTTGAAGAAAATGCTTAGCATTATGAAAAGTTCGTCTCTCGGCTTTTTAAAAGGCACATATAAATGCTTGTTTATTCATTTAAATCTGTGTTTCTTAAGTTATTATCGTAGGCAGTTTGTTTGCTACCCGCAGTTGAAACCTTCCACCATAAAGGAATGAAGAACACAGCCATAGCGTTGAATACTTTATTTTTTTTAAAACCCAAATTCATTTAATGAAATTCTAAATATTTGACTTTAATAATCTAAGATTGTTGGGCACTTCAACAGCCATAAAACAAAACCCATCGAATTTTATAAGACAATTTGTTTAAAATATTCGGACAAATATAAATTTAGAGGCTATACCTGTGAATGAAACGTGCGAAATAATTCTTAATTTGTACAGACAACTCCATTTAATTTTATTTAAAAATAATAATAATAATTAAGATCGCCTAAACCTAAATAGAGACACTCATAGAATCATGTACGTACAGTAATAATAATTATGAGGGTAACAAAAAAACTCACACCTCAAAACAAATTATGGGCACACTTCCATGGATTTGTGTCCCAAATTGTTGCATGTGTGATTCTGTCTGGTTTGTGGATCTTTATGACAAGTAGGAGCCGAGAAACAGTTGACGACATTATAGTTTCGGAGTCTCAATTTTTATACATGATTCCGAGTTGCAAGTTTGTAACGTGCCCCATTTAATATTGCTTCTGGAGCAAGCTTAGCCAATAGGATTCGACAGTGGACCATGAAAGGTTAATTCATGAGCTGTCTCAAGTGTGTGTCTGTGCGTGAGATCTATTCTCCTGAAGTTCCAAGAAAGATGACAGAGCCTAAACTCTAGTGGGAATTTATGCAAATTTGTCAGTAAAAAAGGTGTTTCATGGTTGTTTGGTTGGAGAGAATTTCTTGGTATTGCATAAGGCCAAGACAGAAGAATACCCTTTTCAGTTGAATTCCATTTTCTTTTTTTCTTGAATTGTCACCCTCAAGCTGTGTTTTGGTGAATATTATTTTATGTTTAGCATCAAGAGAGAGAAGAAAACAATGGCATCCAATTCGTCTTCTAATAAGCCACCATAACTGAATCCTTTAGAGGAAGAGAAGCTTAAATATAGCAAATGAAGGGACGTAAAAAGCAAGTGCATTATGGATTTGCATTTTCAGCGCAATTTGTTGAAAGAAACATTATAATTTGGAAGGAATCTGGTTATTCTACTTTATGTGGGGAAACAATAACATGCCTTCTTTCTAACAGAGGAAATTAAAAAGAAGCATGCGTTCTCATTCGACTTCTTTTATTTTTTCTTAATGCTCAGTAAAGCAGTTCATGTTTAAGAATATAAGATGCTCCAATGAATCTTTAACCAATTCCCACCCTTCACTAATTTCAATATAGATATTGGAGCACTGCATAACATAGCTGCAGTTGAGCTCTTTTTATTCTACTTTTGTAAATCTTGGAAGAGTGAAAATGTGCAGATGCAATTACAGAGAGTTCTTGCGTTTCAATTACCAAAAGAAAAAGAAAAAAGAGTCCTTGCGTTTTTCATAAGCAAGTTAAATTGACATGATTATTGAAGGGTATGTACTTGATCATAATAAGAAAGGTGGAGCATGCATGCCCTATTGCCCAAGGACCAGACTTGCTGGGGTCCATGACCCCAAAAAATATATTCCCTCACATTGTACCTCAAGAGAGAAAATAATAATGCCCCCCCCCCCCCCTTCTGCGCTGTTTCATATTTGTCTGTGACAGATTCCCCCATTCCTCATTTAATTCCTCTTTCGTCTCATTAAAACTTAATCACAACATAAGACCTACGTGTTCTTTCCGACCCTGTTTTTCACCTTTTCCTTTTGTACTTCATTTCAACTCTATTCAAAATTCAAATCGTGCCTGCTTGTTCTAATTCTAACTGTCCTCGTCCTCAAAATGTATTTATGTCAATGCAGGCGACTTTTAGTTTGTTTGAGATTTGAGAGTGCTGAGGATGGAACTGTTAAGTGTTGACCAAAGCTTTAATAATTCTTTTGGCATGTATTGATTTTAATGCCTATTCTTTTCCAACTCCAACTACATGATATTTTGTATTAAAGGATGTAACAGGTAGACCAGCACTAAATTAAATAGTCACACTCCTCTTTAATTATTTTAAACTCTTTATTTTGGATTTCACTAATGGGATTAACCAAAGTCATTAGCTCATATCATCGCCTGCTTTCAATCATAGATGAGTTGGGAGTAGGAGTTGTTGGGTCTATAGGCCAAATTTATTTTGTGGGTCCACTATTCAGTATCACCTCTTCATGGTTCCCTATTGTCTTTTTCATTTCGTTGGTTATTATAAACAAAGAAAAGAAATGAAATGAAGTTTTATTTGGCACTAAAAGAAAAAAAATCTCTCATCAGTGTTCCTTTTCTTGGCCTTTCGACCCCAAAATTTTAACAAGTGAAATTGAAAATCCAAATCTCTATTAAATCGATGGGTCCTAGGCAAGTGTTAGCTTATGCCTAGCAATTTTCAAGTAGCTTTACCAAATTGGTGTGAAAATTGGGGCTTGATGATGACAGAACTGTGGTTAGGAGGGTGATGAGTTTGAATCATGATGGGACACGTAGAAGAGGATTTTGTCAAAACAGAAATTTTTTGGTATGAAGTTGTTAACTCTGACGATTACTTCATAAGTGGAATTAGGCAAGCCTTGAAGTTAGCTAAACTGCACTCATAATTGGCGAGACAATCTCTCAACAAAAGAGGGAAGAAATACAGGGGATTCCATTTTCATTTTGTTTTTCTTGATTCACTATGTCCTTTTGTCCACTTTCGACCTTCAACCACTAACGCATAAGCCTAATAAATTACTCATAACATTTTTCTCCTTAATTGCGTATCTTAATATTCACTAAACCCGAGGTAAAGAAATTAAAGCAGACACGATCATGTCCCAAAATAGTGCTGAAATAGAGGCCAGTACCTACTTTTTTGGTGATCCTTTTCCTTTCTTTTTCATTTTTAAAATTATAGGTATTAACTGGCAAAACAAATTAAAAAAGGGTACCAACTCGGTTTCTGCCTCAATCTTCTACTCCTTTCCTTCTCATAAGATGGATATTATTATAAGGTGAGAGCGTCGTGTTTCATGGTAATGGGCCTGTCAGGAAATTGGATTGCCTTGGCTGCCTTTCATTTCCCTTCTTTCTCTGAGTTTCCCTTTCAAAAAAATCAAGAGACTTCAAATGCAGCCATCATATCCGGCCTTGGAATGATACAAGCCGAAAACCAAAGGACCCGTTTCTCCAAAAGTTCAGATCTTTAATTGTAGTTTCTCATTTCTTCTGCAACATGAGAGACATGGTCTCTTGTTTTAGCGAGAGCGCAGTAAATGTATCGCATTCTTCATGTTCTAGCTATTCAAAGAACGCTTGCATCTCTCCCAGCCTAACTCCTTCAATCCAAAATTCAGTCTCCTGTGTATACAAAATCATCCTCTCCACCCAGAAGCAGCTCCTGATCACAGTCACTTGGTGTAAGAACCACTCCAATCAGGGATTCAGTATAAGCTTTGGGGATGCCGACCCAACAGCAGCAGCAGCCGCCTTTACACTCAACACCAATTCTCGGTTCTTCAGGAAGAAGAAAGGAAGCAAATTGCTGGAATCTGAAGAGTCAAAGATCGAAGTCTTGTGGGATCTTTCCAATGCTAAGTATGTTGCTGGCCCTGAACCTGTTGATGGGTTTTCTATTTTAGTTCTGGTTGATTCGGAAATAGGCCTGATTCTGGGTGATGTGGCGGGAGAAACTGTGACCAAGAAGTTCAAAACTAGGCCCTCTCGGGCTAAAGTCTCACTAATATCTCGGCGAGAGCATTGTTCGGGAAATACCCTTTACACAACAAAGGCTCAGTTCTGTGACACTGGAACCTGGCACGACATTTTGATCAGATGCAGTGGAGAAAATGAAGGGTTGAAGTCTCCAGTTTTATCTGTTTGTATTGATAAGAAGACGGTGATTCGTGTAAAGAGGCTGCAATGGAATTTCAGGGGCAACCAGACAATTTTTGTTGATGGGTTGCTGGTGGATTTGCTGTGGGATGTCCACGACTGGTTTTTCAATCCTGCTTCAGGGTATGCGGTATTTATGTTCAGAACTAGGAGTGGGTTGGATAGCAGATTGTGGTTAGAGGAGAAGACGGCACAGAAAGACAAAGATGGAGTCGAATTCTCCTTGTTGATCTATGCCTGTAAGAGCACATAAGGGAATTTGTTCATTATTTTAGTTTCTTAACTTTCTGTTCCTTCTTCTCTCGCTTTAACTCTTCCTTTTCCATTTCTTTTAGACGGGATACATACTCATTTTTTTTCATCATAGGAACGAGAAAAGAATAATTTAAAGTTGCAGAAATTGGAGTTTTTACACAACAATTAGCTATTCTCAGGTCTTCTGTTTCTCTGCGTTTTCCCTCCAGACCAAAATGGTACTGAATGTGTCTAGGAAAGTGTCCCATCTAGGATTTGTATTACACATGAGCATATATTCAATTCATCGGCAAAATGGCCAAACAGTTTGACAGTTTTATATTTATTTTTTTAAGAAAAAGAGGATGCTCAAACGACAGCATTTCGGGATCATGACAGGGATATCAATAAGATTTGCTAAAAGGGCAACCGGAGGTTTTGATTGGCATGTCTAAATTACTTTTTAGCTTTTATAGGCAAATAAAGTAGAGAATCTCATGAATGATCTGTAATTTTTGACCATATTATTCTCAGTGGCTCTACATTTTTATTTGTACCCTGTTGTGGTTCTGGAAAACTTTATTTTTCCATAATAACCGCCCGCTGATGGAGATAAGTGGCTAGAAATCTTAATAAAATTATCGTGGATCTTTTAACGTTACTTTTGAAATAAATTAGTATTTATTATAGCAGTTTAAAATTGATGAATTTTTATAGCAATTTACAGAGCAGTTAGAAACTTCAAAAGGAAAATAAGCTCTTTTGGGTCACTTCGCACCCAAATCAAATCATTCAAACCAAGCTTCAAAATATATTCTAGTAGTCTTTAGTGGCGTGGGGATGGAGCCTTTCATAACCTGTGATGCTCTAATCCTATGTTCTGAGATCCCTTAAGTATGTGTTTATGACTCCATGGTCCCCGCAATCCTCAATTCCACTGCCAAAATCCAATGATTAACCAGCCACTTTCCGATGCTTTAGTGAAAAAAAAAAAAACCAATGAGCATTCAAGCCAGATGATCTTTATAGCTTATATATATTTGAGAAAGTAAACAATGCTATCCTGTTTTTTCTTTTTCCCTTGCAAACAGTTACTAAGTACCTGTCAGCAGAGTCTTATCTTTCAATTCATGTCCTTTTCATTTTCGGTTGAATATATTATTACTTCTTAACTTGAAGAGCAAGCTTCCATTATGTTTTACAAAAGTTAGGATGAATCGCACATTGTTTTAGTCTTTGAAGTCTTCTAAATGTCAGTGTTTTAGCCACTGCACTATAGTAAGAAAAAATCAAATACAAGTTAGGTCATCTTCACAAAAACCAAATGTTACTGAAAAAAGCTCAATTAGTCTAATGCTTGACGTTTTGAGTTATATTGTTACCTCAATCAATTACCCAGTTTTAGTCCACAAGTTTCTCCTTTTATCATGGAGTGGTTGAGATTTGAATTCCAGCTTCTAGTGCCTTAGAATATGGAGAAGCAGTAACAAGGACGTGCACACAAGGATTTGGATTGACTAATATAAAGTTCTTTGTTTTCTCCGTCAACCAAATCATTAGGGAGCGAGTGATTTGGATTAGCCAAGAAAACAATGAGTGGCGATGGGGAAAGGAAACAGAAAATATTAATATGGTTCATGCAGAGCATAATCAGGTTTTCATAAGACTAATTATGTAATGATTAATTAATTTTCATTAAATAACTATGTTTTATAACACGACAATTATGTGGGCCTTCTTCAATGGATTTTTTTTTTTAAGAAAAGGAACTTTGTGCTTCTCGGGAGCAACGAAATTGCCTTCAAAACCGAAGTCCATATGGACGTCATAGAGCAATTATAAGAAGTTCAACATGCCAAAACTGTCCTCAACTATCCTTTAAAAGACACTTCAATTTATCCTTTTGAAATGGAGGAAAGAGTTTGCATTGAGATTGAAAAAATTGTGTTGAACCGGAACCCAAACTTGATCGGAACATCTTCAATAAAAGCATTCAATATACATTAAAGGGAAGGATTGCCGAGAAAGTTCCCAAAAGAAGCAGTCGTTTTCTGCTAAAACACGTTTTCTTCTCTTCCCATCCTTTTTCAGTTTCTGCAAAGCATAACTGCATTAAACTGTTTGTCTTCAGAAATGTTGGAGCTATAATAGAAGATAGGCCTTAGGCCATAATATATTCAGTGAATGGGATAGGATTTAACCTAGAACGAGAATACTAGAGTAGGCTTTAGGTTCATATATTGATGGATGCATGTACCAAGCCACTTAATTCCAAAATAGTATCATGCAGCTTTGATGATCGACTTTCATTATTGTCTCTGCATAAATTTTGGATGACTTTCGACTTTCAAGTTACTTTTTTTTTTCTTTTCACTTTTGACTTTCGATGGAAAGCCACTAGTATCGTATTCATATGGTATGTGTCAGGTTTGCTAATTTTGTAAGTAGCACAGGCCCATGAAAAATACCTTCGGTTTTCAATTTGGTTGGCTAAGACATGCATAATAAATACAATGATGGGTTGAACGAGCCTGGCGGATGGATTGCCACTCCAGTCCACAAACCTTCCATTTCTAAGCCACAAACAATATTTATTTTACAAATTACAACTACAATTTCACAACATTTATAGATCGTTACATCTAAATTCATTTTAACTTGAAAAAAAAACTTTTTTTCAAGTCGACAAAAATATTGTACGAATAGCATTACGCAATAATCCAAAATGTGAAACCAACCTTTCTTTCTGCTTAAACCCACTGTTCCTTTGGAGTCATGTTTGTGTCATTCTGGGTTTGTGCTTGATTTTGATATTAATTGCTATTTCATTTCTTGTCCTCTCGAAGTTTCAGAAGTAACACCAAAAAACAAAAGTTCTTTTTGTTTGTTTAGGCATCCGTATTTGGGCTGGCATAGCAGGGGTAACCGCATAATGGTGAGCCCCAGTTCAGTAGCCAATAAAGTTAGGGCATTGCAGAGTATAAGGAGGACTGGAGGAAGCCTCTCTCAATCTCAATGCAATGAACAAGCTTCAGGGAAATAACCCTTGGCATCTTGCCATCTATATGGCAGGGATCTTCAGCACAGCACTCTCAAGTGACAGCCAGAGGAGAAGAACAAGAAAATGAGAGATCGTTAATTAGTATTCTACCATTATAATCAACTGAAGGAACTTGGAAAAAGACCAAGGGACGTTTTGAAGTAGAGCTTCTGCGGTCTACATATGAGAGACATCTTTTATTTTCCCGTGTGCTTTATTTATGTCTCTCAGTATCCAAATCATTGTTTATTTTATTTATTATGATCGATGAGCAGGCTATGCACGATTAAGTTTCTTTCCGCACCATTGATTCTCCTTCTCTGCCATCCTGAAGTTGTTTTTGAGTTGTTGGCTTTTGTAGGCAAGGCAACTGATGTTATTCTCTCAAGTTAATGAAGGCCTTCACCTCATCTGTTTAATTTACCACTCAAAACTTTTAATTGATCAAACAAAAGTTATTTAAAAATAAAAAACAAGTGGAAGACGAAGATGTAATTAGTGACGTAGGACCTCAATCCAGAGGGCCTGTTCTGAGGGTTTTCAAAGGAAAGGAATAAAGTCAAAAGAAGCATATGTCACTTTTTGAAGTTCCAATCTCTTTCTTTCTGATTCTTAATCTCTTTAGGAGCCTATTATAATATACGCTGATACTGCCGAAAACGTAGTAGATGCCAGATATGAATTAGTATTACCAAATACCAACTCCTAAAAGTATCCATAAATCAGAAGGAAAAAAAGAGTTCATAATTCTTAGGCCATATTACAAGTTGGAATTGCATGAAAACTAGTAGGAAGGACCATTACAAAACTACAAATAACGTAGGGACAGACAAACAAACAGATGCATAATGATAAATAGTTGTAAAGAGGAAAGCTTTATTGCTCGAGTATCTTGAGGATCATGCTGGTGCTTTGACAAGAGTAGACGGGAAATCCAGCACCACAATTTTTTCAATAGCAGCTGAAAACGTTGTTGAGAACTCGACATGATTTGGGTGACCCTGAAATGCAGCGAAGTCTTCTTTCTTGTTGAATGTCATCAAGAAGGCATGAGTGAAACCTTGTCTTAGCACATCCAGGCTTTCAATGTCCTCTCCCCTGTATGAGACAGAATGGAATCAGTGCGAGTTTGTATGATGCCCAAAATAGGGTAAAGGATTAAACGATCTTTAGCTGGTGGGGCTTGTCTTCAAGGGAAAGAAGAGCAAATGCTTACCATTCAAAAGACTTGACAGTATCAATCTCGGAGACCAGCTTCTCCATCCCTTTGATGAGGTCTTCAACAGCCACACATTCCTTGAACTTAACAATAACTAAATGCTTAAATTCTCCCATGGCTGCCACACCTATGAACCAAAACTTGTGACTAGAAGCTCATTTATATGCACAAAATGCACAAGTTGCGCGTCAACCCTCACAGTCCCTATCTGTCCACAGTCAGACCCTGATGACCTGTTTCACCGCCCATTTGGCGGTAAGCAATTAGGAAAAGGTATTTTAGGAGACAGTATCTACGGCTGAATCTTAGAAAAAGCCACAACTTCTTTGAGGCATAGACCCACCAGTGAGCCACTTCTTCTGCTCATCCCACCGTAAGAATTGTCTCGTGTCATTGTCGTGGCACATGAATGGGGTCCTTCCTTTCATTTTCCTCTTGAAGTTTGAGTTGTGGGTTGGCCTGACCCAAACCAAACCATTATGATCATATGGCTGACCCTTTTCCTCCTTCACTACCTTTTACTTTTCTGAGATATGCAGAAAAGCACTGCTACTCCCTGGACTTTTCTCCATGTCCTTCCCACGTGAACCAAGAAGCCATATTATTGGACTTTATTACATGGATAACATGCTCAGTACTTATCGTTAAGGTATCCTAACCTTTTTCAATGTCTTAAATAGGATTCGTTTTATCGTTGCTCCAAATATTTACTACCTTAATGATTTGATGTTCAAAGTTTTACCACTTCACGCTTTCTTAATCACCAGACAGATTAGAGGCGGTTAGTGAAATGATATGTCATCTTTAATTTATGTCTTCGATAGTTAAATAATAAGACCAACAGGTAATCTGTCTTATTCACCATTTAATCGACAAAATGCTGTTGAAAATATATATATATCCATTTTCTTTTTCTTTGTCTTTTTTTTTTAAAAAAAAATCTCTTAATCACTCTGATCAGAGTTTCAATCGTTTGATAATACGTTTAATCAAATAATGCAAAAGCAAGCTTGAAAGGATACTACTTTCCAACAGGTTACATTCAAAGTCCTTTCCAGAGGAGAGAGGGGAGACAACTTTAATCTGCAAATTAAAGTAGCTAGCGGATGAATTATTTTGGTTGGAGAGAAGGAGAGAGACGAAGAGAAAAGTAAAAGTGAAGTTGAAACTTGAAAGGGAGTAACGGGATATTGAAGAGCAGAAGCCACGGCAGTTCACTAAGTTGTAATTGTGCCATCCTCAGAACTGTCTTAGGATAGGATGGGAAGGTTTTTACTTGAGGAATTGATTCAAAAAACCGGACAACAGGCACAAGGCCCAAACCTTACGCTTCTGCTTTAACCCTTAACCTAACACGTATAGCTTTGGCTCCAATAATTGTAGGTTTCTGACATATATAAGGTTGAAAGTCTGTGCTCAAAGATGTCATGCAAAAACTTGAAATTAAGGTCAAAAGATACATAGAAACCATGGTAACAGTACTCATGCCAATTTGAATCAAAATTTTGACTCTCCCTCTTCCTCACCACCACGATCACTTGATTTGCTGTAGTTTTCAACGGAATTCAACGTTGGATGCTTATCATATATAATAATAGCATCAATATTCGTTTGTATATTATTATTGTCAAATAATAAAATTATATACGAAGTATTATTCTCATAAAAATTATTATTAATAATTAGTCTTTGTATTAATTTTAATTTCAACTAAATAATTTCAAAAATTCTTTATGAGAAAGTGAAAACATAAAAATAACAGAGGGAGCAAGAAGTTAGCAAACTAAGAAAAATTCAATCAATCAATAATTTAAAATTTTTTTATTTTACTATAATTAATCACTCTTGAATTATTAATTTTTTTAATTTAAAAATTATAATTTAATTAACAATCGAGTTACCATAATTTATCGATCTACTAATCCTTTTTATGATAAAAAATATTTTTGTAAGCTAACTTATTATATCTTTAATTATGTGAATTAAATAAAAAATTTATTAAAATTTATGATATTTAATTAAGACTACGCAAACTATACAAATGTGTTTATATCTTACATGCAATATATAGTTATCTACATAATGAATTTGACACATAATTCATCTTTTAGTATTACTATTATTAATAAATCATTTAATTAGTAATTAATTAACTAAAAGCATTTAGCACATTATAATAACTCAATTAAAAAAAATAATTCTTCAATTAAATTGAAAGAATCATTCAACGGTTCATAATTAGCCTTAGAAAATTAATAACTCTAGTTCATAACTAAAAACAATATCATCACAACATAAAAATAAAATATCTAAGTTCAAGATGAAAAAAAAAAAATAGTAATGGAGTTAGAAGTCTTCCTTCTCCGAGTCAAAGATTTTTCTCATTTGCCTATTCAGGGTGTGTATTTTCGAAGCTCAACGTTCTCTTTTAAAATTGTGTTTGGTCCTTCAATCAAATTTAAATTCTATTTTTTAAAATAATATTATTTTCCTAGTGTTACACACTGAGGTCTTGAATTACAAAATTTTGATTTTTTTCATTCTAACACTTTGGGATTTTTGAAATTTCTGAACTTTTATGAAAAATGTTGGCATCGTAACAGTGAGAATCCATTGTTGTGACGCTAGCTATGCTGTTGGCTTCTTCTTATTTCTTGTCCCTTTTTTTTTATTTACTCCAAATTTTCTTAATTCTTCAATTTCTTTTCACCTACACAAATAAAAACACAATCAAATATTTTTCTAAACTAATTCACTTAAATAATAATAAAATTTTAAATTAAAGATATCTAATTTACAAGTATAAAACCCATTCATCAACTATCAATATTATACATTTATAATTCTCTCTTGTTTCCTATGAATTATTAAACGTATCCCAAGTATAAATTCGTTTGAGCTATTAGTGAGAATTAAAGATTAAGCAGAATCATTTAGAGACGAAGATAAGCGTTAATCTCGAGAAGGTGGGTAAACACATGCAAAATATTTTGATCAGGAAGCACGGGTTAATTCTTGGTAGATATAATAACAACCAATGTAGAGCGTTGGACGAAAAAGGACCAAGAATATATAGAGGCGTAGATGGATGATTTATGTGGAAGCTAGGGACGGCGTTGATTAATTGGCAACGTGCAGAAACCCCAAAGCATAGTTTTTTGCCGCACATTTATCAATTTCATTTTAAGTTTTCTTTATTAGTTAAAAGTGTCCTCGAACTAACCCTAGCCCCGAAATGATCTTCTTGCACGTTGTTATTATTATTTTTGAAGGCTCACTTTTCTTTTTATCTGTTCTCCAAAACAGTGAATAAAAAGAAGAAAAGCCACCATGCATATTATATAGTAATCAGATAATTAATTAATGGACAAATGATTTTTCATAAAAATAGGATA
Organism: Gleditsia sinensis; assembly: GCA_037074535.1. NCBI lineage: Eukaryota > Viridiplantae > Streptophyta > Magnoliopsida > Fabales > Fabaceae > Gleditsia > Gleditsia sinensis. The sequence goes on along the minus strand of CM073476.1, from coordinate 16,384,812 downwards.
GCATTAGTCCAACTTGCATGCTCCAACTCATGAAAGGCCATAGATCAAGTCTATTTCGTATAAATGGTAGAAATTTGGCGTTTACAGTACCAATCAATTGATGGTTCAGTCTATTCTATGCATGCACCTAACCTTATTAATTTGTCTGTCCTATATCGTGTCATTTTCCAATTTGTAACTATTCAGCACCAAACATGTGAGATATAGGTTAAGCGCAGGAGTATGTTCTTTTGCACTGATAACTTGAATTATATTCAAAATCCATGAATCACTAACTTATTGACTGAAGGAATTATGTGTTTGGCGGCAAGTTCATTGTTATTCATACAAGGTAATGATACATAGAACAAAGTTATGAACTTCTCATCATAAGTAAAAAAAAGAAAAAGAAAAAGTAAACTTATAATTAACACATTTTGACGAAGGTGAAGAAAATGGTCCTGCTCTCCTCCTTTTTCTCTACTATTATATATGGTTGTTGTCCCTCTTCTCTTCTAGCGTTCACATTTGTCACCGACCCTCCTCGTGAAATCATTTTTCCTTTTGTCAGAAGCCTCTTCCCTCTCCTGAGTAAGAACTTTGGTATCTTTAATAAAATCTCTCAAGTTTTTTATTCTCAATTTTAGTAGATTTGAGAAAAAGAAAACTAGTAAAAGACTTCACCTTTAAAAAAATTTAAGAAATATTCACAACAATATATACTAACAGATTTGGAAAGACAATTGATAAATCAAAGAAATTTAAGAGTTTCTGGCAGTTTCAAATGGTCACTGGACTATAAATGGAGATCGATAATACGTTAATTATCTAAATTATTTTTTTAACTACTAATAGAGTTTGTAAGACTCTTAGTGTGCTGACACTGTCTATTAGGCTTTCTTAGTTGGTGTTCGTCCCTAGCGTTCATTCCTTTAATCGTTGTGAGTGAATTTTTTTTTCCCTATATGGTGATGTTTATGAGGTTAATTTGTCCCTGTACGTATTTATAAACTTTGTTTCACCTTTTAGATCTTTAATTTATTGGCTTTAACATAGATATTTGTGCACTTTGGATTAAAGATACTCTATTTTTTCTTACAGTGGAGTTGAATTCTATTTAGTGGACCACTGCGCAGTGCGCATTCACACACACACTCATATTGATGGTTTAGTATTTCAATTTAGAAGAAAATGATGAATATTTCCGACATATCTTCAGAATTAAAATAAAAATACTGGTTCACTTCTCATCGTGTAGGTAAAAAATTTACAATATTCCTGCTGCGAGTCAAGGTGTGATCTGATTATTTCTCATTTAATTATTAGTATTGAAAGAATAAAACTTATTTAATACTATCTCACTCGCAATAATAACAATTCGATCAGCATACTATAACGCTTTACCTTTTTTTTTAGTCAAATACGCGCGTATGAGCTGATTTTAACACATAAGTTTTGGATCACTCGTTGCAATTAATAATTAATTTTTAAGTATAGTATCTTCTCGGACCCATGTTTTTCTCGTGTGCAAGACTCTGTTTCTATCAAAGTTGTTTGGTTTTATTTTTAATATAAAATCGTAATATTTATATTAATGGATCATAGCATTTGATTTTATATAGGTAAGACATTTATGAAATGTTTTTGGGTTATCAATTTTGAATTTTGGCACTCTATGAAATGCTTAATATTTGATACATATTTATGCGCGCAATTGACATTATGATAAGATTTGATGCGTATAAGATGTATCTTTGAATGGTGTATCAAATTTTACGACAAAAATTAGTAATTTTGTTCGAAGTTCACACATCTAATGCTTAGTTATTTTCTTAACTTTTAAGTAATTTTTCAAATTATCTTGTAAGGATTCGAGTAGAAAGGCAGGTTAGGAAAACAAAACCAGAAAAGAGTATACCAGGGACCACATGTAGTGACAAAATCTGGTTCTGTGTGAACGGGGCTTGGAAGTCAAAGCAATTAGGACACATGGTCAAATTAAACCTCGTAAATTTCTCAACTGCTTAATTAGATTCATGCACCTTCACATTTCGTTAAATTAAAGGTATTGCAGAACTAGTTTTAATTTATACCTCATTTGAACTCTTTAGAATCGATTTCCTAAGGTCAGAAATTGAAATATGAAATTAATACTGTAGGAATCATCAGATTGAAAGTTACTTACTCTTAATCAATTTCAGCCTTGTAAAAATGCATAACTATATCACATACTTATTCATTGGCAATAACAAATTAAAGAATAATTAATTGATTAGCTTTTGTAACGCTAAAGAGTTCCATAATATTAAAATTTTGAATTTACAGAAAAACATCTATAGAGAAGACTTTATATATATATAAATGCAGATAAGCTGAGTGATGATGCGGTATACATGTTGAAATCCTAATGAATGTGTTCGTCCGAATAAGACATGCAGTACTTAATCTCTCCATAATGTCAAGTCTTTGTCATAAGCATTATTGTCCCAATCCCAATCTAATGCTCTCTTCATAGAAGGTGGGGTAAGAAGCAAACCCTCGGCCATACTATCTAACAGTCCTGGCATATTATACAATGCCTCCTCGTCCAAGAACAATGCGTTATTAGACTCATCGTTGTTGTTTCTCTCGGAAGCAGCAGTGCTGATATCACCCATGCTCTGGAATTCTTGGCACTTCTCCTGATCTACTAAAGAAGTGTTCTTAGAAGATGAGGGTGCAGATGTAGCGGGTACTCCTATAGCCCTAGCAGCTTTGGCGGCAGCGCATCTTATATCTTTAGCTGAAGATGAGCTCGCCACTGGAAGAAGAGCAGCCGAATCAGGAAAGTTTAGGAGGGCTGAGGTGCCTCTAAGGGTTAGTGCAGCCACATCATGTGCCCTAGCAGCCATTTCGGGGGTAGGGTAAGTCCCTAACCATATCCTAGACTTTTTGTTGGGTTCCCGGACTTCACAAACCCATTTGTTGCCGTTTCTTCGGCGGACACCCCTGTAGACGGGGTGGCGTGTCTCTTGGAACTTTCTTCTTCCTGCTTTCTTCTTGTGAGATGTAGAAGGAAATCGAGGTTCATTCTCAAAGTCCATAACACAGATATAGAAGGTGAGAAACTGAAATCAGAGAAAGAGATCAATTAAGTAGGAAATAGTAGAGCATGGTGAAGGAAGGAGGCTATATATATATTTGGAAAGAGTAGGCGTTAATTAAGTAGTGATACATTATCCGCGATTTGACCACGGAGATAAACACGGAGAAGGAACTCGTGCCACACACACTGTGGGGGGAAGCCTATGTCGGGAAGCGCACGTGGAGCAGTACACGGACTTCGGAGCATGGAGCCGAGGCCCATCTTAAAAATTTTAGCCGAATAAATTTTATAAAAAAAATAATTTCATTAAAATGAATATTTAACAAAAATAAATTAATAATTTATTTTATATATTTATAGATATATTTATTTTAAATTTCAAATTTTTTTAAAATACATAAATTACTTGGAAAGAGATTAATACTTTTTAAAAGTTAATTAATGAAATAATAATTTTAAAAATTAATTTGTATATTTAAAAAAATATAAATATAAGTTAAATAAATTTATAAATTCAAAAGTTAAACTGTAAATTTACTCTTTAATCAATAAATAAGACTTACAGTTTTAAATATAAATTTTATATACTATATATTTTTTTTAATTAATGAAATAATAATTTTAAAAATTAATTTGTATATTTAAAAAAAATATAAATATAAGTTAAATAAATTTATAAATTCAAAAGTTAAACTGTAAATTTACTCTTTGATCAATAAATAAGACTTACAGTTTTAAATATAAATTTTATATACTATATATTTTTTTTAAAAATTATTATATAAAATTTATTTAAAAACTTATATCATCCTTAGGACAAGACAGAAAGCTTTTGATCACGGTAATTTTAAGGGGAGTCGGAATTGGAAGAAGTTAAAATGCATTTAAAAAGATAATTCAAGAGTCCGTCATTCTCATTCACCCTGCAAGAATCTTCTACGATCTACCACATCAGCTGTTCAGATTTCATGTGAATTCCCAAACAGAAAGCTACAACCACGCATTTGTGGGAGGCTATCGTTTGAATATAAATTTATCTCACAAACAACGTTATTACTGTACGTGGAAACAGTAGCAGTTATACTTCAGATTTTGACAACTGAGCTGTGATAAAAAATATTTTCTGTACAACACGAAAGTCGTGTTTGATACTAAGAATTTTTTAAAATTTTTGAAAAAGTGAAGCAAAAATAAATAATTTTTTTGTTTGATTTGTAAAAAAAAAAGAGGAGAAATAAAATGAATAATCATTATATTTTTTAGTGGCTTTTAATCAAAAAAATTTATTTGATATTTTGATAAATAATTTTAAAAATTAAATTTAACTAATCTTTTTATTAATTCACCAATTTTTTACACTTATTTTTGGATAAATTACAGAAGACATAATTGTCCAAAAAATAGTAGGAAAAAAATATACGTTTTCCTCTGAATATTCTCGCTTTGCAGCCATTGAAAATTATAGTTGCATTTCTTTGACGGAAAAATTTATATAAAACTGATGATCTCATTATCTGTGCCTTTTTCTTTTCTTCTGTTTATGCAAGGAGGTTGTGTTATTCTCATGTCTTCTACCTTCTTTTCCTCTAATGAAATCTGTTTACAACCATTCACTGCGTGTCCCAACCGTCAATTAATTTTTGGATAAAATATATTTTATCACCTTGATCTATGGGTACAATTACAATTTGCTCCCCTTTCTTTTAATTTGAACAATATCCCCCCTTTATTTATTTTTATTCTTAATATATAATATTTAAATACTTAAAATGTCTTAAATATCCTTCAAATATTTTTTGTAAAATTATTTTTCATATTTTAAAAAATACTTTATTTTATCAAAACAAATTTTCTTATTTTTCCCAATCCTCAATTCTTCCCGTGTATACCTTCCTTGTCTTCCAGCAGACCTCCATCGAAAGGGAGTCCAGAGCCAGAAGGAGACGCGACGGCCACCACGGCCACCACCACACCTTGATCTTGACCACCGCAACGATCTCGGCCACCGAAATGAGCCAACACGATGACGCGAAGCTTCTCCTCCAACTTTTCATCGCAGATCACTGCCATCTATCTAGGTAATGTCGAAGCCCTTTGTGTGTTTTTCGACTACCAAGATTGATGGCTTTGATGACTTTATTCTGGGTTGTTACTACAATTTTGGTGGTTGTGTTCTAGTTTTTTTCATTTTTACGGTGGAAATTGTCTTACCTTACCTTACCTTAGTTTACTCTCAAATGTCGAAAATTGAAATGCTAAGATATGATTTGTTGGTTCATTCTGGTTGGCTCTGTATTGAGTAATTGAAAGTCAGGCTTAAGCAATTCTGGTCTCGACTTGTGAGATGCTAACTCATATCTGCTACTGCTTTCAATTTGTTATACACAAAGGTTAATTTGGCCATTCAATGTCATTGAAAATATGAATACGAAAGCTAAAATCATGAGTAGTATCTGGACCATTTCAATTTAACCTTTCAGGTCTTGTAGTTGATTGTATAACTTGCGGTTTTCTTCAAGAACTCTTTGATATCCTGAAGCAGCAAAAGCTAGGCTATGCAGATGTTTACCTATTAAGGGTAGCTAGTAATTAGATAGATGATTTGTTGGTTCATTCTGGTTGGCTCTGTCAAATTGAAGATTGACTCATATCAAATTGATGAAATTTGTGAAGATTGGTTGATATTGATCTCAAGTTCAGCCTTTGTTATATACAAAGGTTAATTATAAATGAAGGTGTATCTCAATAGTCTTAAAATCGAAATTCATAGGACTTTGCTAGGACCTCCTAAGGCAACTGCTTATGAGATAGGTATAGAGTATTGATCCTTAATGATTTCTGTAGATCAAGATGCTTGCCTGATTATTAGGTCACTGATAGGCCCATTTACAGTATCATTCACAAGCAGACTCTACAATGCAAGTCCACATAAGATTGTCTCTTTCCATGCTAAGTAGCTCAATACATATTTTAAAATCTTAGTAATGCCAATTGTTGAAACAAGCTGTCATTGAAACTCTTCTTCAGGATCGTGATATGAGTTGCTATTAAGTGTTGGGCTCTCTGAAATGTAGATCATGAAACACGTTAATGCTGCCTTAGGGTTATTTAGAATTGCTTGAGAATTAAATTTCTTAATTTGTACTGAGGGGAAATCTTGCCTGCCCTTGATTAAAAATTTAGTATTGTTTAACTTGCAATTAGAAAGAAAATGGGCATGCCTTTCTCAAGTTTTAGAGTCATTGATTGGTTATCTTCTTCATAAGCTGATAGCTGTGTAGAACTTCTTTAATGATTTATCATGTTATATGGTTCTTGATCTTCTAACTCTTAATTTGTTACAGTTGTTCAAAATTTTGTTGGATATACATATAAGAACTTTGAAATTGTCAATGACTATCAAGTTCCTGGGATTTGTCTTTTGGGTGATTTGTGATAGCCAGAATTTGTCTAAAATTGAGGATAAAAAAAACTTCCAACTTGAAAATTCCAAACAAGTTTGATAGCCCGTGGCATATATCTTATTCCCTTGGCACTGCCTATGGTTAATAGCCTTTTATTGGTTATTCAACTCATCTCAACAGCCTACTCACAAAAAGTCAGCAATGTAAAGGCAATGTAAATTACTTTTCAACACATCAGTGATCCACTATAATGTCTGTATATGTAATTCAAACAATTATACTGATTAATTTTCTTTTCTCTTCCAATCTTGCCAAAATGATGCACTGATTGAAAAGAAATAACAGACTGCTTCATCATCATATTAGTCAACAGAAGATTATGCAAATGCTAACTCTACAGATAAGATAGGAAAAAATTGCCAACATCCCTGTATGGCTATATTCCTAGCCTGTGTTGTCACAGGGCAACATGTAGATGTAAAAATGGAAGAAGAGTCTATGAGTAGCATCTGCTTGTTCCATTGTGATACATGCACTCTGTTTTGTCTGGTATGCACTCAAGTCTGATTTGTTGTTTTTTTTTTCTCTTTTGTAGGACTAAGCTATTGAATCATGTCACAAGATTCAAGCTACCAGAGTTCCAGGAGCTTCCAGAGAAGCACCAGCATGTGTGACTGTGGACAACAAGCTTATCAACTTACTTCTTTTACAGATAACAACTTTGGAAGGAGATTCTTAACGTGTTCAAATTACCGATCTACTGGAAGATGTAATTTCTTCAGATAGATAGATCCACCAATGTGTGAACATGGAAAACGTCTCTTGTTCAAGCTAAAACAACTACGAGACTTACATGCACCTAAACAACTACGAGAGTTACCTGCACCTGAACAACTACGAGAGTTACCTGCACCTAGTAAAGAAATGGTGAATAGAAATACTGGCAATGGAGAGAACTCATGGAAATTAATTTATCTTTCATCATGGTGTATTTTGTTAGGTGTTTTCATTGGTTTTTGGATTAATGGCATTGTAAAATTCTGAGTATAGTTGTATTCTGTAAACAATTGACAGACTGTAATAAAAATATTGTATTTCTTAGTTATGAATGTAGTTGTTACAAATTATGGGCTTCTCAATTATATTGTATTTTTGATATCATAGAGTTAAAAAATAGCCATTAAATACAAAAACCAATACAAGAGAGTTATTCACTTTCCATTAAATAAAAGAACAAATATAATGGAACTAAAAATCATCCATTAAACACAAAAACTAATAGGAGATTGTTATCCACTTTTCATTAAACAAAGAAACCAATAAAATAGAGTTAAAAGCCTCCCATTAAATACAAAAACCAATATAAAAGAGTTATCCACTTTCCACTAAATAAAAGAGCAAATATAATGGAACTAAAAATCATCCATTAAACACAAAAATTAATAGAAGATTGTTATCCACTTTCCATTAAACAAAGAAACAAATAAAATAGGGTTAAAAGCCTCCCATTAAATACAAAAACCAATATAAGAGAGTTATCCACTTTCCACTAAATAAAAGAGCAAATATAATGGAACTAAAAATCGTCCATTAAACACAAAAACTAATAGGAGATTGTTATCCACTTTCCATTAAACAAAGAAGCCAATCAAATAGAGTTAAAAAATAGCCATTAAATACAAAAACCAATACAAGAGAGTTATCCACTTTCCACTAAATAAAAGAGCAAATATAATGGAACTAAAATCATCCATTAAACACAAAAACTAATAAGAGATAGTTATCCACTTTCCATTAAAAAAAGGAGCCAATATAATAGAGTTAAAAGCCTCCCATTAAATACAAAAACCAATACAAGAGAGTTATCCACCTCCCATTAAATACAAAAACTAATACAATAGAGGAATATAATAGAGTTAAAAACCTCCCATTACAAGTAATTAGCACTAAACACAATATTTAAAACTATTTCCAAGGCTTCTTCTTTTTCATTGAAAATCTTTTGATAGCTGCCTGAATAGTGGGCATAACTGTATGTTTCAATCCTTGGTTATGTTGTGCATCACTTCCACTAGCAGAAGATGGAGGAATTTGTTGACTAGACAATAGAATATTTTTCCCTTTGTGACTGCATGATGCCTATAAAACACAAAAATATTAAATATAATATTTTGCAAACATAGACAAAAAAGCTGATAATTAATTAACAAACCTTATCTCCCATAAATGCACTTTTTGTTTCAACAATGAAATCACTAGCATTGGAGGCTTGTGCAATCTGAACCTGGATACAATATATTGAAATCTCAAGATAAGCATTAAATGAATAGAATAAAAAATATTGTATCATAATATATTAGGCTTTAAAGTACTAAAATTCATTCAAATTTACTATACAAACAACAAGTTTACCTCAACTAGATTAGGGACATCCTTAATATTAGTATGAACATTCTTCTTTTTCCTTTGTACTCCACTTCCTTTGCAAGTTCTTGCATTATGTCCTTTTTCTCCGCACTTTGAGCATCTCACAACTTGGCCACGCTTACTCATTTTATAAGGATTTTTGACTTTCTCATCTGGACCCTTAATTCTTTGTTTCTTAGGTCTCCCTGGCATCTTTCTCGGCTTTGGAGGGTCTACATCTGGCAAATTTGTCTCTGTCCATCTTGTCTCATCAGGTACTGGATAAATGATCGGTTCATATGATTTGATATATGTGTCTTTTGTGTATATAGATGACACAAAATCTTTAGGCTCTTGACCATGCATCCAAATGGCAGAACATGCATGTGAACATGGTATCCCATTCAAGTCCCATCTTCGACAACTGCACGATCGCTGATTCAAGTTTACAACCAATTGTTTTCCCTTACAAGATACTTGAAAGTGGCAATCTCCAGCATAAGTAGTTTGACACTCAAAAGAATCATACTTGGCTATCTCCAGCTTAGCCCTAATGTTTTTGCATATATCATGCTCATACATTTTCATGCCATCCCTCTTCAACTGAAATCTTCTCATCAATTTCATTCTAATCATCTCCATCATTGTTATTAGTGGCTTCTCTCTTGCATCTAAGATGTAATTATTGAAACTTTCATTAAGATTATTCACTAATAAATCACATTTGGATCTCGTACTTAAGAATGCCCTACACCATCTTTTTGGGTCCACGGTTGCCAAATAACTGTAACCACCAGCATCCAATCCCTTAATCTTCTCCAAGGTGTTGTTGAATTTCCTTGGAGTTGAACAAGTTGCAGCTTCCCATAATAAATTTTTCAGCCCCTGGCCCTTATATCCCCGATCTCTGAAGTTAGCATAGAGATGCCTAACACATATTCTGTGATCTGCATTTGGCATAAGCAGCTGAAATGCTTGAGTTAGACCCTGTATAGATCAAAAGAAATACAACATATGAGAATAAACTTTAATTAAACAATTCATGTAGAATATATATATACAAAACCATAAAAAATTGCATTACCTTCTGCCTGTCAGATATAAATGTTCAGTCAAGTTTTGGAACTCCTCCAATATCGTGTAACAATAGTTCTAAAAACCATACCCAGGTATCCTTATTCTCTATCTCAACAGCGACATATGCTATTGGATATAGATTTTCGTTTCCATCCCTCCCAACAGCTGATAGTAACTGTCCTCCAAAAGGAGATTTCAAATGACAGCCATCTAGACATACAAATCTTCTACAACCAGCCAAAAATCCTGACTTCATTGCTCCTAATGAGACATACATCCTTTTAAACACACGATTTCTTAATGCACCATAGTCGGCAACATGTACCTTCACTGTACTTCCTGGATTGTAGTCAAGAAGAGTTCGAGCATAATTATACACTCTCTGGTATTGATGACTCCACTGCCCATAAATGGCCTTCATGGCCTTCCTTTTGGCTCTATAAACTTTGCATAGTGACACATCAATCTTCAGATTAGCAGTCATCTCTGCCATCATATTAGCAACCTTCCAATCCGGATTTCTTCTCAATTTCTCTAGATATTTTTCTGCCAAATATGTTGAGGTGATCTGCCTATTCTTGTATGTTCTAGAACAAGAATGCTTCGGATACAAGGTTCTAATCTGAAATGTAGTTTCACCTTTTAATTTGATCCCATAAATTCTAAATCCACAATTCTTTGCACATTCAAGTATAACTTTATCAGGATCATTCTTCTTCGATTTTAAATCCTTCCCTTGTTGGATGTTCCATTCACGGACTACAGTTCTAAAGATGGCTCACTAGGAAATTTCTGACCTACACTAAAGACAATATTATCCATGTCCTTATCAAGTCTGAACTCATCATATTTTGATGTGGCACAATCTTCATCACTACTCACTTGTGGAGATATCAATTCATCAAAAGGTGCATATTCTGATTGGACATCAGTATCCATATAATTAACAGGTATGGTTTCTGTCATTGTTAATTGTTTTGATGCCAAACCTACCATCTTCTGAGAATTATCAAAAACATGCTCTTCACCTACAAAATACAAACAAAATATTATTTATGTACAACCATCAATATAGATAAATATTATATAGAATTTATAAACATACTCAAAATTTTGTCATTGTAGCTAAGTAATCAATTTACCTGTCAAGTCATAAATCTCTTCATCACTAGTTACCACCTCTTTCCAATAGGGGTCATCCTCAGTACTACTGCTATATTCATCATTTACGTAGTCACTATCTTCCTCTGTACTTACTTCCTCAAGTTCATTATCTCCTTTTATTGACACATCACATAAATCACTCATTGTGTCTATCAAATATATTGAAATCTCCATATCCGGCTTATAAATATTATATAACTCCAACATGCTTTCAATCTCAGCATCTGACATAATGTGTACAAGTCCTATATCTAAAGTCTGATACTGGACAAGGTAATGCACCGAGATACTTGCTTTCAACATGAATTTTTGTAACTCATGCATAAGCTCAAAATATGACACAACATCTCTATCCATAGGGCCTATGGTTGTCATACTACCTCCTATATAATTGGTTTCTTCTATCCCCTGATGTAGTCTGCCACCATAGTGCACAATAAAATTTACATGTGATTTCATTGACCCTGTATAAAGAAAAAATATGTAATTTAGCAAGTGTATATGGCATTATTAAATAAAATGAATCCATTATTCAACTATGATTATTTTGTGTCAAAAACTAAATAAAGTCAGTCAAATAGGCATATAAGGTATGATTGAAATGCATAACAATTTTTTTTAATAAAAAAAGTAAATAACTTTGTTTCCATCAAGAAGTTCAGCAACACTTTGGGACCACGAAAGGGACCACAAAAGAATGTCTTCCAACAACACTTCCAAGAAAACACTTTGGGACCACAAAAGAAATTTCCATTAGATTTTCAATTATATTAATAGATTTTAAATTAAATTGGGGCAATATTAACTTAACAGAGATGACAACAACAAAAAATTCTAACGACATTTGGGACCACAACAGAAATTTCTTCCAGCGACACTTTGGGACCACAATAAAATGTCTGTAGTAAAAGAGACAACATCAGTGTTTCATCACATGCCTTACAATCCTTTTTATAACCAGTGGGCCATATGCTATATTTTGCTATATATCTGTAAAATCCATGCTACCTGAAGCTTTGCGGTCCATTTGTAGTGTCTGGTGAAGCAGAGTCACCAACCAGTGGCACTCGCAGTGGCTGGTGAAGCTCCTGGTGACTGGATCGCAGTGGTTGGTGAAGCTTTTGGTGAAGCAGAGTCACCAACCAGTTGCGTTTCCTTCTCCCTCAGGTGGACGATGCTCCCATTGCGTTTCCTAGATCCAGTGGCGCTCGCGGTGGTTGTTGAAGCTCACGGTGGCTGGGTCAAGGTTTGGTGGGTTGTGTTTCTTTCTCCCTCAGGTGGCCGGTGCTACCATTACGAATGATTTGGGGGAGCAGCTTTTTTGACGTTGAAGGTGTGCGATGAAGAGAATGCTGGAGACGTTGAAGGTCTGTTGGAGAAGACAAGGAGGGTAAACACGGGAAGGATTGAGGATTGGGAAAAATAAGGAAATTTGTTTTGATAAAATAAAGTATTTTTTAAAATATGAAAAATAATTTTATAAAAAATATTTGAAGGGTATTTAAGACATTTTAAGTATTTAAATATTATATATTAAGAATAAAAATAAATAAAGGGGGAAATTGCCACAAAATTAAAGAACAGGGGGGAAATTGTCCAAATTAAAAGAAAGGGGGGCAAATTGCAATTGCACTCATAGATCAGGGTGACAAAATGCATTTTCCTCTTAATTTTTTTCATTGGATTTTTTGCAAAACAATGTTGTGCTTCTGGAGTCATTTTCCTTTGTTATTAATGACAACCAGCTACCTATTGGCTCTATAGAAGGCTCAAAGGACCAAATAAATATACTGGTCTAATCCAATAGAAAAAGAAGAAACAACCGGTGAAATATCCTTGCAGCTTGCATGGGCTAGAGAGTAGTTTTGTCAACAACAAAAAAACTTTCCTCTCCAAATTTTTTTATTTTTGGAGGATACTAAATTTTGGAAGTCAAAATCTCTTCCCCTCCCTTCCAAATTTTTTACCAAATAAGGTGATTTTAAAATTTCTCCCCCTCCTCCCTTCCATTCACCTCCAATCAAATAATCTCTTATTTTTATTCTCAATTTTTTATTTTTATCTATGAGAATGAAAATAAATTCAAATTCTAAAATTTTAAATCTTAAACTCTAATTCTTAAACTTTAAAACTCTAATCACTAAACTCCAAAACTCTAAAATCTGTAGCCTCAAACTTAAAACCTAACACTTAAATTATAAATTCTAAAACTCTAAATCTTAACTCTTAAATCTTAAATCCTAAATTTAAAATTTAAAATTTGAACTCTTAAATCTTCAACTCTAATTCTTAATTCCTAACTCCTAAATTCTAATCTCTAAACTTTAAACTTTAATATTTAAATCTTCAAATTTTAAATAAAAAATTTCATTTTTTTATTATCCTATTTATCATTTTTTTATTTTAATTTTTTTAAAAAAAATAATTATATTTCTAAAAATATTTATATGAACTAAATATAAAAATAAAAATTTGATAGAAATACAATAAATTATTCTCAAAAAATAAGATGATAATTAAATATTTTTTAAATTTTATTTATTTATTTTATTACTAAAAATCTCATTTTTAAAAATATAATTATTTTAAAAATAAAATATTCTACGAACCAAATACCATCTTAGTACTTAATTAAGAATGTGAATATATTCTAATATAACTAATTCTACTTAATATGCTTAGTTGTAAGTCCAGCTGATCTCAGTCCCAATTGTATGACTTGGTTTATAATAAATAGGAGGGAATTTGACCCAAGTCAAGCTTTTAGATGCAATTTGGTTTACAAAAATAAATTGATAAAACGAAAATATCAATTTATTATATTTTGTTTATAAAAATATTTATTTTAAAGAATGCAAAATTTCTTTTGCATAGGAGCGAGGACTAACTCCAAAAAGTGATTAAAAAAAGTGAAAAAAAAGGAAAAAAAATACCCTTTTCAAATTTAAATTAAAATATTCAATACTTTGTTAATATTATTAATATTTTAAGTAAAATTTAGTTTAAATTTTTATAATATTAATTAATTATTTTACTTTTTATAAATTTTTTATTCAATTCTTCCATTATTTATGATCAAATATAGAAAGTAATTAAAAAAAATGCCTATGTTTACCAAATATAATTTTTATTTTATTTGTTTCCAATTTTTATTTATATCACTCTCCTTTGTCAATAAATGGATAAAACACAGAATGGATAAGGAGAACTTTTTCTAATTCAAATTGAATTTTGCTTAGTTGCATTGTGTTTCAGGAGTCATAATTGCAACAAATCATCGGACTAGGACGAGGCGCAACGTGGACGAGACACTGTGGGGACCAGATGGAGAAAATGAGCAGTTCTTTTTTAGTATTAAGAGTTTGGAATGGAATCGTCTGCTGTGCAGTGGGACACAACACCGCATGCTGTGCCCCACTGCACACTTAGACCAGGCGACTGGTCATTGGACCAGTCGCCTGGTCATAACAGGCAACCAGGCGACTGGTCCAATGACCAGTCGCCTGGTCTAAGTGGTTTTGGGACACAGCTCCCCCACTGTAGAAGATCCGGATCCTAAGAGTTTGGTTTGTAAGTTAAAATTTTCTTTATTTTTTCTTTTCTTTCTCTTTAGTTCTTTCATTTTTCTGGCTATTTTTGTTTCATTTTGCCAACATTTAAAAGCATTAAAGCATGGCTACAACTACTAATATGAAGCATAACATTAACCAAAACGAAAAAAGTACGGTTAATAACAATAAGCTATATGTGATCTAAGGAAGAAAAAAAACGCAGCACTACCTGTTGTTGTATGCTGCACTCAGCTTTGTCTACTATAATACATGTTCAAACGGGGTTATGTCGCAAATTACAGGATATCTATATGCGCTCAGAATATTGCCCGTATTATTCCACCAAACTGAGGCCTCTTGACTTGTTCTTGAGACTAGAAATACGTTTCCGGTGCCCACGACCTTGTTTGTGTTGTTCCCATTCATGCAATCCTCTAAGCACCCTATCTCCACAGGCCTGGCCATAGGAAAGTCATGAAAAAAAGAAAAAAGAAAAAGAATAACGTGGTCTGTGAGCAAAACAGTGCCACATAGCAGACCTTGCATATGTATTGAGTCCAGAGGTCCCTTTGTGTTATCTTCATTCCAGTGCTATTTGACATCTGAGATGTGGATGACAGACTATCATTCTTACAAAGGAAAGATCTTACTATCTTCATGGCAGGTTCAACTACTTGGGCAGTCCATATATCATCTGATTTACCTAAAACATGACATAATAAATCAATATAATCCACAACATCTGAAAACGTTATTTTGAGGACTAAGACCGCATACTTGATAATGACTCCGTGGAATCAACATAGTGTATGTTCCAATCAAACAATGTTTGCAGTCGATTAAGCATCCTCTTCTGCATGAACAAAGCTTTTGTATCAGTCCCAGATATAACTTTGTACAAGGTTCAGTCAAGTCAATGAAGAAGTAGGATTTAGCAATTATCATAAATGAATTGTTTATGTTGATATCAGTGATATTACTTTCTCTTCAAGTCATATTGGTCTTTAGTAACCATATGTTAAATATACACAAGAGTCAAAATTAAATTTACATGGTACGAGAAAAAACTTGCAGCAAATCCCTAGAACTGCTAAACTATGGAATTGTCTCTACCATGCGATGTTTATGAGAAAATGAACAATTTCTCAGTTCCTTGCATATCTGGCCATAAGAAACGTTTCCTATCAAGAAGACTAGTTTAAGGATGTTGCAGAACAAAAGATGTATTATTCTAACCTGACGACGAACAAGTCTCCGTGTATTAACCTTTACTTTTTCAATTGCTTCCTCCAAAAGAAGTACAGATTTAGTATCAGAAGAAGAATTCAAGTGCTCCTTCAGATCATCATCAAACAACTTAACACCCTTTTCTCTGCTGGAACCCTCAGTCAATTCCTTCTCTCTTTTGTAGATGCCTTCAATTAAACAGGTTCTTAGAAGAGGCTCAAACTCATGGACGCCAATGGCCTGCCGCAAGCCTCGAGTATAATCTGCATTCAGATTGTAAATGTCATAGACTTCATTAAGTAATCCAGCACCCATCATGCAATCTACCCTCTGTTCCACATATCTGTCCAGTACAGGAAGAGAAGCATCCACACATATAAAACAGCAATCATATCGTAAGTTATCAACTTGACCCCACTTCTGCCCTGCCACAAGCAAGACTAGCATTATTTAAAAGAAAAAAAAGGCAAAAGAAGCACAATAGAGATATATTGCAGTAACAGTGAACAACTGAGTATCCTTGTTTCATATTATAATTTTGTCATTGATCACTTGATGTCAATACCATTCATACTATAGAAGGGGAACAAAAGGAGGAGGGGAGAGGGAAGGACTGAGAAGGGAGGTGTTTAGTGAATTCTCAAACCAATTAAAAAACAAGACCATAAAGTAAAGGGAAAACATGATAAATCAATGCAGAGAAGGACGACGGAATCCAAAACTTCAACCACTACAAGATGGGTAACTCTTTATTACAATAGTCAAATCTCTTTTCAGAACTACAGGTAAATTCTTCAATCGAGGGAAGAGAGATTGTTAAGTAAATATGATCAATAAATAGCAGTCAAAGAAGATGACAAACCTCTGCAGTCTTTCCTTGGAAAACTGTGCTAGGAAGAACTCCGGAACAAGCATACAAACTAAGGTACTGACTAATCTGCAAACAAAATGATAAATGTATGTTACCATGCCTGCCCATTTTAGACAATTCATGCTACAAATTCAGCTACGAATCAAACTGGCAGAGTGCTTCTAATGGAAATACAGCACAAGAGAATTTTATATTCTTGCTTTACAATATCGCTTACAATTCAGCAGCAAAAAGAAAAAGGATCACTCAGAATTCACAGTGCCTGGTATCCTCATAGTTGAAACAGAAAGATACTTAGACGTCAACAAGCCCACCAATTATCCATACATAACTAATGTTCATTTATTACTCATTAGTAGCAAAAGCAGAATCACGGACAGTCTGTATCTTTTTCCAGTTCAAAACTGGATGATGCAGCCGTGCAGGCACAGATAGCATATTGCAATCTTATTCTTAAATTCTTATTACCCACTAAACAAAATTTATGCTCTAAATAAGAGGGCCCTTCATGTATTTTTCAAGAATAATAAATAATGAAATAAATCCCATACCTTCCTATAATTATTTGGATGCATTCTATTTGCTGCAACTGGATCTATATCTTTAAGCAGGTCATAATGATTAATCGAACAGTCCTTTCCAGGGATGAAACTCTTATCCAACTGTGTAATCCCTGCAAATGATATAGATGTGAAGATTAAATGAACTGAACAGACAACATTTTAGAGCAGTAAGTAGCAGTTTACCAGGACGGTCGCCCAAACAGGTTTTATTCATATCACCTACCGAATCGTCTAGAAGGAATGGACTCACAAGAGCCTGTATAAGATAACAAACAATATTATTAAAAAAAAGAAAAGGTGAAATGTAGAACTCATCATCTTGACAATATATAACCAGTCTAAAAACGGAATGCAATATAAGTACATAGAATTTCAGCAGAATAGAACAAATAATCTTGTTATTGCGCATTATATAAGTTTCCAAAATGAAGAACATGAAAGACGAAGAAGTTGTACAGTTAATAGAAGAGGGTTTCACAGTTCCCACCTGGATGTAATAATTCGTACCCCCAACTATGACAGGCAAGCAGTTGCGAGCCAGTATGTCATTGACAAGCTGAAAATTAAGAAAAGAAATGTTAATCATGACAAAAGTATTCTTTGCCGTAATATACGCACCTATCGATGGGAATGTAAAATAAATAAAAAAACCATAAATCTTATAAATCAGAGGCTACTAGTAATGCCTAGTAAAAATTAATGCTATGCTTCTTATCTAAACCGTTTCTTGGCAAGAAGGCTTAATGTTCACTGAATTCACACATACTCTTGTTAAGTGCTTTCAACATTACACATAAAAAGAAAAACAACTTACAGGAATAGCAGAATCCCGAAACTCTTTAGCCGTGAATTCCACGTTTGGACTTATGGTACCCAGAAGATGATGCGGCACCCCTACAACATTCGACCAAATTACAGAAACCGAAGGAAAATCAGGAAATCAGGTATAAGCAGAAGCTTATATACCCTTTTGATCCGAGAGTGGAACTTTGTTGGTGAGAACATCAAGGCCTCGGTAGACCTGCATGGAATCAGCATTGATAACTTCAATCGGGAAGTGGGAGGCCAAATCAATGGCAAGCTTGGACTTCCCTGAACCAGTGGGACCCATTATCACCACCACCTTCGGCTTCTTTTCTTGTCCTCCATTACTAGGGTTTGAAGGTCTTTGCATCTCAGCGATGGTGTCAGTTGCACGGTCATCCATCGTCCTTCCTCCTTCCTCCTTCGGTCTCCGTTCACGAAAACGTTTTTTGTTCTTTCTTTTTTTTGGGTCTCAATTAAAACCCAATGCCCAAACCGCTCCTTTGTTGGAGAGGTAGGGCCATTGGTTCTCGACCTGGAGTGAACGCTTACCCAATGGGCCGCCTTCAAAAATAGTTTAGACCTTATTTACCCACAAAATTTCGCAACAAAAATATTTGTCAGGCAAAAACAATAAAAGTGAATTTAATTTAATATTATATTAATTATATATTTAAATTATTAAAATATATTATTTAATAAATTATAATTTAAAGAACGTGTTATTTTTTTAATTATAGTTCTTAATTTTTATTGTATATTTAAAAATTATAAATTTTTTTTTATTGATTTAAATGTCTAATCATCTATGAATGTAATTTTTTACTATTTATAAAAAAAATAATTTGTAAAATATTTTTTAGTTTTTTTAAAAAATGATTTTTTATATTTTTAAAAATATGTTTAATTTTAACTTTTTTATTTTCATCATTTTTTAAATATATTAACAATAAAACAAATTTTAGTTATATAAATATTAAAACAGGTTTCGCCTCCAGAAACTTCTTTCTTATCAACAATACGCAAGTTTTAGAAGGGCTGCCATATCCTTTTTCTTTTTTATTTTTTTTTCTTTTTTATATTTTCTTTCTTTAAAAAAAATTTTTACAAGTTTTTTACTTTTTTAAAAAATATTTTTTTTCCTTTTCAAAAAAAATTTTAAAACTTCAAAATTTTATATATTTTTAATCTAAATTTACAATATTAAACTCAGATCTATAATTTTAAACTCAAATTTTATTAAAAAAATATCATGTGTATAATATTATATTTGTAATTGAATAAAAAAATTTTAAAAAATTAAATATTTATAAATATTTGTAAATTTTATTGATTTTATAAAAATATTTTTTATATTTTTTTATATTATATTGACTGTGTATATAAAATATTAAAATATAATATTTAATATATTATAATGTACAGTTTGTTATATCTATATTTTCTAATCATAATACTTATTTTTTTGTATATTCAGAAATTACAAAAAAAATTTGTCTAGCATTTGTCTTTATTTATTGGCCATAATACTTAATGTATTTCATCATTTATGAATAGTAGTATTCTTACTATTTACAAAAAAAAAAAAGGTAAAACATATTTATATATATTGTAATAAATTTAAAATAATTAAAAAAGTATTGCTGATTCATAATATGCAATAATATTAAAAATTCTAAAAAATATTTAACATTTATTAGAGTTTTTAACATTTTTAAAAAAATAATGAAAACAAAACTCAATAAACAAATACGTTTTAAACCTGTTTTATGTTTTTATTCAAAATGAAAACAACAAAAGAGGGTTACCAAACCGGAGTTTGCGTTTTATAGTAATCAAATTACATCAATTAATTCATATAAAATTCTTTTTGTGGCCATAAATTTATTTAAAATGAATCGTCAACTATGTTATAATAATAATTGAGAGGTACAAAACAAAAAAAGTGACAAGTTAGCTGTTATTTCTTTCTCCTTTTTTTCCCTCTTTGTTAAAAGCTGTTCTCACTTCTTAAAGATTCACTTGATAAATTTATTTTTTCTAATGAAAAGTATAATTTTATTTTTTGAAATGGTAAAATACATAAAACATTTGTTTTTAAGTAGGTTTATATTATTTTACCATTTTTAAAATAGATATGCATATTTATTTTTTTGACGAGGGTTTAAAAGAACTATTTATATGGGTCCAAGGGCAAGGGGTAGGTTAATGAGATAGTTTCTAACAATTCAAACTAACATAATGGTTCAATTGTGAACAGCCAAACTCTCCTTTCTTGTATATGAATTGAAAAGAAATCACAAATAGATGAAGGGAAAAATCATGGATGTGATTGATAATGCGTTTCAAGAATAGAAATGGAATATAATTTTCTAATGAATTAGGTAAGTTAGATGGTTGGCTTAGTTACAAAAGAGTTTTCTGAGTATTGAATTTGAATTTGATGATAGAAGCAGCACATCTCACAGTACAATGACCGGAACTTTTGGAGTATTCAGAGTTTAAGTGTCTAATCCACACTTTTGGGGGGGCATGCTGTACTAATTCAGTCAGTGAAATACAAACAGAATCACATAATATTATACTACATTTCAATGGAAACTCAGCCTAGTTACACAGCATCTCAGTTCAGGGTTTCTATGTTTTTGCTTAGCTCCTCCAGCTTCTTCATCCTCAACTTCTCACTTTCAGTCACCAGCTAATCCAATATCCATGCAAATACATGTCAGGAAATATCAGTTTATAAAGTTTTGACTACAAAAAAGTAAAATAATAATAATCCTAACCTCCATTAGTTTGGAAACAAGTTGAGCTTTCTCCCTGTTCTTCTCATTGAAAACATCAAGGGCTTCTTTGTATTCTCTCTCCTGTGACCCCTCAAAAAAGAAAGAAAAGGAAACAGCTTCAGAAAACTTCCTAACTATTCTTTTTCCCTTCCTTCCTTTTTCTGTATATAATTATGTTATGGGAAAGAAGCTTCCTTCCCTGAGGAACTTGAAATTTCCCGTTGAAGCCATTTTAAACACAATTATTATGAATGATCACCTTAACTACAGGAATAATCATATCCACTTGCCTCCAGGCTGATGAGACAGTATGGGGCCAAATAAAGCAAATGAGGTCCATTGATTAAATACCACGCAGTGCTTAATTAGTGCTTGTATCAAAAGCTGTGTAATTAAAACAAATGGCCCTCACTTAGACACTTTGCCTTCGCCTTCCTCGGCAAATCCTATCGCTTCTTTAGCTTAAAGATTTTAGTAATGACAAAAGCAAACAACAAATTAGTAAACGGTAAGGGGGAAAAAAAACCCACCTTTCTCTGGCAGGTTTGGCCCAATGGCTTTAACTCTTTGTTCACCGTGTCTATCTTCTTTCGAACTACTGCAACTTCTTTCCTCATTGGATCCGTGAGACCCTCAAGCTCCTAGACACACGACGATTTGCAGTTTCTCAAGAAACTATTATTATTTATGATTGAAGAAAAATGTCGTATATAAATTATTAAGAAGAAAGACAAACAATATCCTCTTTTCTTGCCCAAAAGTACTCCCAGAGAAAACATAAAGAAAATAATCTTCTGAAAAAATGAACATGCCTAATTTTCTACCAAAACTTGTATTGATTCTATAGCTGGTTCCCCCACTTCATGTTTGATAGATTCGTTTATAAACAAAACAAAACCAAATAAAGGGTGGGTTAGAATAGTGGTACTCACTTCTCTAATCTCAGCCAAGCGCTTTGTTTCCTCCTCAACACGACCCAGATGAGCGTGAACCTTGTCCCTCACCTCCATTTTCTTTCTCTCAATTTCTTCTTCCTTGACTCGGAACATTGCCAGAGCTGATCTTTGCATCTCCTCTTCCTTGTCCTCGCTTATTGGGCTCTGGTTGGACCCAATAACCCCTGAGTTCTTCGCTCTCTGCGCATTTGATTGTTGCTGTGTTGCCATTCCTGCTTCACAACACACACTTCTCCCCTTCTCTTCCGTTTTCCCTCTTCTTTTCTCTTTTTTCCGTGGAATGATAGCTCTCTTTCCCCTGCCCGACCTTGGGAGCTTATAAACAAGACTGGCTTTGAAGCTAGGAAACCGACCTCCTTATTTTATTAACAAATTTATATATTAATTCAAAATGACAGAAATGCCTATCCCTTTATGATTGCGCAGTTAAAATATTAAATTTATCTACGCTGAACAAATTTCTTTCTTAAAAGTTCCAGTTCCATTTTTCCTGCCACCTTTACTCAAAACTCAAAAGCCAACTTGATTATAACACCGTCAAGCTATTTTTTCTTCTTCTTTTTTTTTTCTGGTTGAAATTTTTAGAGTATTATACATACGTACAGAGTAATAATGGTTAATTATTTTATTCTTACTTCATCTTTATCAACTTGGATTCAACTGTTCAGCAACTTGAATGTAACAGGCCAACGTGGTGGAATATGGCTTTAAAATCTCAACAAAAATTTACAGAAATATACCAATACCCAAAAAAAAGAAAAAAAAAAAAGAAACTTTGACCTTACCTATAATTTTCCCTTTTATTTATTATATGTAAACATAGTGAAGGATCTTGATGGGCCTGCTTTGGTTAGGTAGCTATTTTCTTAAGTTGGTATATTGGCAAATTTCGCTAACAACTGCTTCCCACCAGGGGCTCCGATTTGTTTATGTATGGCTACATAAAAAAATGACAACAATTCTCACTCTGCAGATCCTGGTTTAACCATTTACACCGCAATTTCCTATTAATTTTTTTAAAGGAAGAATAGGTATAAATAAAGTTGTTTTAAAGTGTCTAAGGAGTAGAGGTAATTATATAATGTGGTTTCTTGAAGATAGAAAGGTGCTTGGGGCAGAAGTTTTGGAGGTGGAGTGGACAGAAAGGGGAGAGGCTTAGAGAACAAGACAGGGTAGGAGAGATTGGAAGCAGCTAAGCTGGTTGCCTTTATGATACATTGATGATGCAGAAAAGTCAGATACCCTCCCAGGTTGGCGTTATAAGAAAGTATCTGAAGCTTTTGCTCCATTGATATTTGGTGTCTGAATCCTAGTTTTTAGTGATGCATGTGAAATTGTTTAACAAATAGGTAGGGACGGCAAATCTCAGCTTTCCAGGCTGACTTATGATTCTTGGATTAAAGCTTTGCATTGGGATCTTAGTCTAAGCTAATCATCCACTTAGATACGTTTGATAATCAAATCCATGGGATGCCTAGCCCTAGAGTGCTTTCTTGTTTACTCTCTGCAACATCCATTCATTCACCACACAAAGTAAAACATAATTTCAAGCTAAGTAGGTGTCTGTTTTGACTTGACAATATGAGGTTTTTAGGTACCTGAACTCTGTATCCACTGCAACTTAGACAATGCCAATAACACTTGAAGCACTCTAAAAGAGTTGTTTCTTATCCGAAAAATGTGAAAAAAGTATGGATATATACTTGCGAGGCAATAAGTCAATAACCAACCGGATTTTGATCACTGGGTCAGCTTGTCTCTCCCTCTCCTCTCTAAAAAGATTTGCTTTGCAGAGTGCACTGAGATTCCTGTTGTTGTTTATGTTCATACGACATGTACCCACGAGAATATTAATTATCAACTCGGTCACTAATTTGTGTTGTGTTATCATTTGTCAATTCTTTTGTCTTTCTCTTTTTATTCTTTTGGTCAAACTTCTTAATGTTGTAAATATAAATTAAATCTCATGAGAAATTTGACAGGCTTGTTTTGTTCAACGAAGGTGAGGGGAGGAGAGGAATTTTAACGGAGACAAAGAAAAAAAAAATCATTTGATTTAATTTGAGGGGAAGGGAGGAAAGGAGAAATAAATTTTTATTTATTTGATTTATAATAAAAAGAGAGAAAAAATAAAATGAATTGATTATTATATCTTTTTTAATTTTTTCACTAAAAATAAAAAAATTATTTAAAATTTTTTTTATCTTTTTACATGTTCACACTTTTTCTCTCTTTTAAATCTCTCTATTTTTATAGGAGGAAAAAAGTCAAAAACCATAGGACATGAGAGAGGAGAAATTTTGCCCTTTCATTTTTTCACTCCTCCCCTCTAAATTATTGAACGAAATAAGATAATTTAAAAAAAAATCCCTTACATCTCATCCCCTCCCCTATTTTACTCTCCATTTCTCCTGACCAAACATTTAATTAAGATGTTTGATATATGATAAAAATTTTAATTTGTAAAAATCATAATTTTAAAAAATATAATTGACAAAAAATGATAATTTTTAAGAATATATAAAATATATTTGGTTAACTTTTAAAATTATTGAAATTTTTTAAATAATATATTTTTTAAAATTTTTATTTCTATATTTTATTAAACTTAATTTTATGGAATCTTCATATATTTTTTAAAATATTTTTTAATTTTATGAAAAAAAAAATGAGAGAGTAAAGAGAGAAAGTAATGAAAGAGAGTAAAAATAAATAAATAAAGTAAATTTCTTTATCATTATAATTATAATATTAATAAATAATATATTTATTTTTAATATTATAATAAATTTTTAAAGATTATGAAAAATTAAGATTTTTACTCTTTTTTGTGAGAATTATTTTGTAAGAAAGTTATTAAATATCAATTTTTGGAATCTTAATTTTTTGAGAATGAATTTTTTAAATTTTGTATGGAAAATTTAATAAATAAATAAAATTGTTGTAACAAACATCCCTTTAAAGTTATAAAAGGTTTTTGTTTTCTGGTCAAACTGACTAAAGACGTACGATAATTAACATTTGGGCAGGACCCATGTCCGAAAAGTTATGGCATTGCATGTTGAATAATTGGTAGATAATTTTTTGTATATTAATAATATTTAAATTATAATATAAAATAAAATTAATTTTTAAAAATATTATTTTTATTATATAATATAATTTAAATATTATTGATAAATAAAAAATTATTTACTAATAACAGATTAAATTATCCAAAACTAAGACTATGGAGCTTTTGATATTATTTCTCAGAAAATTCTATGATACAAATTACGAGTTATATTTTGGTTGCATTCGTTGATATAAATTCATCAATCATATTTATCATATATAACTAAGAACAGCGTTATATAATTCAAACTTAATTTATATATTATTGATACTTATTTAGTTATGATTGAAAGTTGAAAATGACGTAATAGCATCCAAATTTACGTAACAATTAATAATATTAGATATCAATATATTTTGAATATAAAAAAAATCTATTTCATTATTAAATAATCATAGTCTGAGGTGAATGTTATTGTTCTATAAAGTTGAGTAATATTGCTTTAAACTTGATTTTCAATTAAGAAATTCATTTATAAATTGTCTTAAAAAAATAATTCATATATGTTATTTAAAAAGTAAAAGAGTATTTAAATATTAAATAATATAAAAATCAGAAATATCATTTAATTACTAAACAATTTTCGTTCCCTTTCTCATTTTGAACTACATTTTTTTTTTTTTATAATCTTTGCCTTGTTTACAGTTTGAGTGGTTTAATGATTATATTTCACAAAATAAATATAAGATAGCAAATGATCTTGCAAAGTCAATTAAGACCTTTTTTATTTTGCTTCTGTCATGTTTTTTTATATAATTATTTTAGAAAATTTCCTAATTGGGATTTTTTGGCTTCTATATTTTTATTGCAATGATGATTAAAACCTTATAACTACATTTTCATAATGGAAAGTTGTTTGGGAGTGTTTGGTAGATAGTAATATTTTTTGTCTTAAGAATAATTTTTAAAAAAAATATGATTCTTGAAAATGATGATTGTTGAAAAATATAAAATATATTTAGTTAATTTTAAATATTTGTTTGAAATTATTTTATTATTATGTTTGTTTGTAATAAATTTATTTTGAAAATTTTAATATTTTTAAAAAATATCCTTATAAAAGAAAGTAAAAAAATAAGTGAAAAAAATAAAAAGTATTATTGTCTAGAGTGGCAAAAGGGGGTTGGGGTTTGGGACATGAGTCGGGTTCAACACCCATATTTGTATGAAACAAAAAAAATATTATTATTTTTACACATTTTAAAAAAATTATAACATAAAAATCTTATATTCTTACTTTTTCGTATAAGAAACTTTTGATAAAAAAAATTTTAAATTATTTCTAAGAATTTTTATTTTAAAATTTTTTTTGGTACATCTGAAAATCTTGTTTTAAACTTAAAAAAAATTAAATATGAGAGTTTAGTTTTTTAAAATTGATTTTTTTCTTTTAAAAAAAAACTCCTCCCAAATACTCAAACCAAATTGGAAAATTCAAACTGTTTCCGCTATATATGTTTAAGGTAATTCAGAAATTTGAGGGGCTACGTCTACCGACATTCCTAGACTGAAAAATGGTGCTAGTTAATAATTTTTTTTTCACGGTTAAACAAATATTATTTGAATTTCTTAAAATAATTATGATAGTTAAGTGAATTTTTTCAATAAATTTCAGTAAGCAGGGCCGTAAAATAGTTGGCAGTTAATATTCTAATTTTATGAACATTTTATATTTAAATAAATTGAAATAATAAATTAAGTCTAATGTTTTTCTATAAAATAAAGATGGGAATTTTAATTATCCAAAAGGTGTAGTGGCGTGCGCGGTCCGTGCACATTCGAGACGACTAGCGCTCGTATTTTCCTAACAAAATTGGCAAATTCTATCGACGTGTTCTGCCTCCGTAGTCCGTACAAATAACCTTTTGAAAAGTCCAACTGAATATACCGCATGCTGATCCCTTCTCTGATTGGCTCACATCATAATTTCCTTGCTACGCCACCACATGCACATGCTCTCACTTGTACCTAATCCCTTCCTCCCCTCCCACATATGAAATCTTGTGCGCCAATCGGCCATTACCTTTTCAGAGTTTGGACTCGGTTTCGGAGACTGTCGTCTTTTTCGCCTGTCTCTGACGACTCATACCCAATGCCCTCTTCATTCCCATTCCGATTTCAATTCCATTATGCATTATTCATGCTCTATGTTTTCCACTTTATTTCCTTCACAACTTCACGGTTTGGTTAGGGTTCCTTCTTCTTCTTCTTCTTCTTCACCATCGTTATAAACTGCTTCTTTCGGAAGGTTCCTGAACTTCTTTTACGTGATTTCCTCATTCGACAGTTAGGGTTTTTAACCTTCTCTCGCTCGCTCAAGTTCTCTCATCCTTTGCGGTGGCTTTTTCCATTCTAGCCAAACATTGTCGCTATGAGAGATTACAGATTTCGGGATACTAGGAGACGGTCACCGTCTTGTGGAAAGTTTCGGGACGCCGAAACATGCAAACGAAATCGCTATCCCGGTTCCAATCTGCTTGAACCGGAGCGCCATAGGGCCATTGGCTCTGTCGGGAGGACCGAATGTGATAAACGTTATTATGATGGTCCCGGAGACGGCCGATCAATGAATATTTCTCAGTATAATAGTAATAAGAGTGTGAATCATGGTGAATCTCCTTCTTTGAAGTTTCAGTGGAACAATCTGTTAGAGGGGAAGTTTGAAAATGCTAAATCGTCAACGAAGCACGTCAGTGATTTTGGTAGTCCTAGTTATGGAATTGGAATCAGTGTCGACAAGGGTTGTTCCCATAGAAATGGGTTTCCGGAGTCGGGTGTGGCCCCCATTCCCACGTCCATTGGCACTGTGAGAAATTATAGGCTAACTCATGGCGGTTTCACGTCCCCTGTTACAAAAAATGAAGTGGGTTTTCAGAACAACAGCGGGTTACCAACGACGTGGGAGCAGCAATATTTGGCTACGAATTCACCGAGACCATTATATGACCAAGATGGGGATGCCATAACCATCCCCGGTTCCAGGGCTACTCTCGGATATGGGATGTCTATTTCACAGCCAAAGGCTTTTCCGGATGCATCTTCTGGCTATTTAAAGGACAAGTCCCGTGGGTTGTACGAGGACGACAACCTCGACCTCCCTCGTTTCTCTTTAGGATTAAGCAGAAGCATAGAAATGCCTCATGGATATTTTGCCCAAGATGGCCATGGTCAAATACCATATTCCAACTCCACTGTATTTTCTGAAGCGCGGCTAATGGAACTGCCTGACTATGGGCGAGTCCAGCCCAGTTCGGTTGAGCTGTTGGACGGAGATTCTAACTGCACTGAAATACAAAGAAATCAGAAGGGTGATAGAGGCGTATTACCTGATGATATTCGTTATAGAAACAAGTCAGAACTTATGGGAGACTACAGGCGTCAAGATTCTCAGTGTCCCAGTGTTGTGGATTCAATTGTGGACAGAATTGATGGTATTCCAAGTTCTCATGGAGACACTTTGAGAAATCGGGTACTATGGGAAGAGAATTTATCTTCAGAAGAACATTCAACTCCTAATTACCATGATTTGACCGGCGCATCAAATAAAACAGAATATTATGCTGTGACCTTGGGTTCTAAAAGTATGCTTCCTGAACATGGAACTGAAGGATATGAAGATAGTGAAGAATGGAGCTTAAATGCTTACGGGAGAGATGCTAATGCCACCACTTATCAACATAGTAGGAAGGGATTACAAGTGTTTGACCTTGATCAGTACTTTTACAAGCAGGAGAATAGGCCCAACAGGATGTCGATTACAGAGGAGCTAGCTATGCATGACCTGGATGGAGAGATGTTAAAATCAAAGCACAATAGTAGTACAAATGAGAGTCAAATTTTGACACCTAGATTATCTCATAGCCAAAGTGCCTCTGAAACATTTCATGGTCCGAACTTTAATGGGGAAACCTCCTTTGATAAGGACATAATCCATTTCCAATTCAATGATCAGTTAACATCTCCCTATCCACCCATGCGTGCTCAGAGAAATTTAAGACATCATAAAAATACTGTCAGAAAAAGTATAAAGAAGCGATCAAAGGCTGCTCGGACAATTGCTCCTCCCAATTCTGTAGTTTCTTCCGGCAGGAATGTCCATGAGCGCTTGGGACCTCGAGTTGTTCCTATGGCATATTCTTTTGCTGGGAAACATAAAAAAAACAATAATTCAAAGAGATGTTTACGTAATGTCTGCGAAACTCCTCCTTGCTCTGATCTTTCAGAAGTTAAGGTGAAACATACCAAGACTGAGCCACCTGAAGATTCTAAAGAGTTCAAGCATCTGGTGCATAATGCGTTTCTAAAATTTATCAAACTTCTGAACGCGACCCCAGCTCAACGAAGAAAATACACAAATCAAGGAGGATTTGGTACTTTAATGTGCGGCATATGTGGCAGGTCTGTGATCTACTGCCTAATGTGTTTCCAAAAGGGAGTAATTATCTTTTGAACTAAATCTTGTTTCTGATGCTATAAAGTGAGAACTTGATTACAATTTATTTATTATCATGTACTAGTTCATTTGTCGAAGGTTGAGATTCTTTCTATCTGAAAGTTATCTTTATATGCCCATGCATTTCAAAATATGGAATTTTTGTGATGCATGGTTATTTTAAGCTCTTCTTTAGCAGAGAAATGTTGTGGATTTGATATAGGTTCTTCCAATAGAAGTTTTCAGGCAAAAATAAATAAATTAAAAGCTAGATTGTAGTTAAAAGTGCGGCTTGGAAGCTCTGATTTATAACATTTTCTCTTTGAACGTGAAGGTGCCCTTTAGGATAAAGGCTTAATTTAGATGAGCTGTGTTTAACACGACAATGCTTGTTAATGTGAGTATTTTTAGATTTCAGGTGTTTGTTCTAGAATTGGTTTAAAAAATGAAAAGCTCAATGAGAAGAAATATGGAGGCTTTTTACCTTATTTTTGTCTTCTTAATTTTTGTATGGGAGGCAATCCTAGGAATAATGACTGTTAAGGGCTTATGGCATTTATGCAACCCACCATTTTAAAGTAAGGTTTGGATTCTACAATTTTTCTTTACTTCTGTTGGTTTTTGTTCAGGTCTTGCAAGATATCTCTACCTTGGGTATATGATGGTCCATTGCATTTATCCGTGGAATTTCTGTTAAAATTAGATTAGGGACTTTTTTTTCTCAAAAAAATAAATGAAACTGAAATTAATTTTGGAAGAATTATTTTATCAAAGATAAAGGATAATCCAGAGTGCACACTGGAATTTTGGGAATCAGAGCCAACAAGACATGGAGATGTTTCTAGGGTCCTATCTGGAAATGTTACCTTATTATGCTAGCTTTAAGGTTGTCATTGTGTATCTAAGAATAAGCGGATGTTGTGTCCATCACCGTATTAGCTTTGTGGGAACTTTGTTTAGTGCATGGCTAATCTGATTATTCTAGTCATGAAGTATTTGTAATCTAGTTAGCAATATTCTCTAGTCTCATGCAGAATATAGTCAAAATGGGAGATGCTTGTAGTAATGTTATTGGCATGGTGTAGTACTGATATACTTGTGAATAATTATTAACGTTTAAATTGCTGCATTGCTTTCTTTTCTGCTTTGAGTGTGTATGTCTAATGCGCTGCCAGTTAGTGTTTAAATTGTCTTAATTAGTAATCTCTTTATATGACTACATCCTTATACCAGCAAGTCGAAGGAGTTTGAGGATACACTAAGTCTTGCAAAGCATGCCTTCAAGTCAAGTAAGTCTGGGTGTAGAGCTGAGCACTTGGGTTTTCACCAGGCACTTTGTGTGATGTTGGGATGGAGCTATACAGCGGGCCCTAACGGATCATGGATCCAGGAAATGTTGCCTGCTGCTGAAGCATCAGCCCTGAAGAATGACCTGATCATCTGGCCTCCAGTTGTTTTGGTTCATAACAGTTCTGTTGCGCATTATAATCCTGATGAACGGATGATTGTAAGTATTGAAGGGCTTGAGGCTATGCTTCTTGGTAAGTTTCACATTTCAAGATCTGATAGGTCTATCATACCTCATTTCAATAATTTTCATACTATTCTCGGTGGGGAGGATGGTATATATCCCTATACCTGACCAAGTGCATGCATTATGCATGACTTGTTTCTTTAATTCCTTTCTCATAGAATCTTTGTGATTTATTTGATGTTGGAAGTTTTTTCCACCATCCAAAGATTCCATAATAAACCTTTTGGTGGCATTCTGAAGACAAACTGAAATGCAAGGCGGTGCATTTATCCTCTGGCAGGTTTAACGTGATTGTCTAGTAAATTGTTTTTTCTTTATCTCACCGGAATAAGTTAGGTTGATACTTATTTCATTGTATTCCATGATACCTCCAATTTCGATAAGTCTGTTGGTTTTACTATTTGCTTGTTCTGTTTATTTCCTGTGATTGTTTTAACTCACAGATATGGGATTTGGTGGAGGAAAGACGAAGGTGTCCCGAGGAAAACCTGCAAATTACAGTACCTTAGTCGTGACCTTTAATGCCACATTTTCTGGGCTGCAAGAAGCAGAGAGACTCCACAGGTTTTATGCTGACAGCAAGCGTGGAAGGGTTGAGTTCCTACAGATCGATAATAGTGACCCCAAAAACAGCAATGACAAGGCACAATTCATACCTGGAAATTTTGAAAGTGCTCTATATGGTTATTTAGGTAATGCAGGGGATTTCGATAAGCTTGATTTCGATAGCAAAAAACACTCTGTGGTGAAGAGCAAGAAGGAGATCCGAGCGATTGCCGCTGCCAATCTCATAGCTGATTGAGATAGTGATCTATCATCGTCCTTTAGGATTAGGATAAGAAGAGATGGGGTGCATCTTCATATATATATATATATATATATATATAGAAGCAAGGACGAAGATAGTGTCGGACAGTGCCAATATATTCACCATATGACCCTCTTTTTTTTTGGGCGGGGGGGTAGTAATGTCCTAGGTTGACAACATTTTTTTGCCAAACTTTAGGAAGATAACTTCCTTAAATGTCTCTTCCATTCACTTTAATCTTTGCACCATTTTCTCTAGTACCATGTGCATAACAACTGTTAATGGTATTTAATAAACCTTTGCGATAGCTCCTGTAGTCGTGACCACTGTCGATATAGCAAAAGGCCAGACCTCTAGCACGTTCCGGTTAAATATAAAGACGTTCAGGTTGAAACGTTCAGACCAAATGCATGACTGAGATACAGGGAAGTGGATGAGCCAAATTTCACTAAGTTTTATGATTGTCTATATCATAAACATTTGTAGGTTCTGAATATAAATGAGAGAAGAAAACAAGCCACGCAAAACTACCATGAAGATTCACGGTGGGGGAAAAATATCTGATAACTTACCCTACAATAATAATAATAATGCAAGAGACACCGTATTCCATGAAGCTGCTCATCTCTTTAGGAAGTTGAAGTATTTGATGCTACCGACAAAGATTAAAATGAACAAGACGACCCAACCAACATGAGCAAAGACAACCGGTACAAGGAAGTCATAATCATAACCCAGATTATCCTTTACGTAGGCCTTTACTGTCGTGGAATTTTGGCCAGGTATTTCGAGCGGGGTTTCGACGTCACCAAATTGTGATGCAAAGACGCCATAAATTGTCCAAGCTATGGGAGAACCCCAGTAGTACCATCTCCACCACACGGGAATAAGCTGCAATAATAAAACCAGAGAAATATAAAACACCACAATCATAAATAAAAAAGAAGCAATGTTGAGAGTGCATACCGGCCTGGGGATCATAAAACCAGAGAACAAGTTCCAGAAGTTAAACAAGAAGGCCATAAGAATGGCTGAAAGTTGTAGGCCAGGAGTCAAGGCGACCACCATCATCCCAAACAAGGTGAAATAGGTGAAGCACATGAACATGAAGTAATAGAAATAGAAGAACTTTGCCGCTTCCCATTTGAATCCAATCATAGAGTAAAGAAGAATATTGTACGCTGCGGTTTGAAATGCCACATAAATTGTCTCAATAGATACCTGTAGCAATCATAAAGATAATTAATTAAGCTACTTTTTTAAAAAATGAGAATGTAAATTGATTATCCCAAAATTTCCCACCTGGGCTAACGCGTAAGGCATTTCTGAATACATCCCTGCTGCTCTTTCTCGGTAGAAGACAGTTCTCTCTATTGACACCACAGGCTGCACAGAAGAAGCATTCGCAGCACCAAGAAAGAGAATAGCAGAAAAGATGGCTCCGGATAGATTTGTTAGCTCTTGTTGGGTTCCTCTGCACTCAAACAAACAACATCAACCGCAAGTTGAAACTGACCAAGAAAAACAAAGAGGTAGATAATTTTATGACTCACAATTTGTCCCCCTTCATCCAAAAAATTACACCAAATATAATGCCAATGACAAATGCCATGGCGAATCGGACGGCATTATATTTGGAATTCCTCCAGTATGACCAGTACTGTTTCCAGAAACAAGCCTTGCATTGAGTAACGAAATTCTGGGAGTATTTGGTGGGGAAGTAAAGATCCTGAGAACCTGGTTCTGGAATGCTTAACTGCTTTATAAGTTCTTGATTTCTCCTGAAAAAAATGTTCCAGTGAGCACACCGCTGATTGGAAGGGAAAGAGATCAATGTTAACATAATTTGCTGAATATATACTTACTGATAGAGCTCGGAGTTGGCATAAACTTCTGCAAAATCAATACCAAGTTGACTTTCAACTCCAGTGGTGCTGACCTCTAACATCCAGGTTGCGGGGTTGTAACCCTCTTTAATCTTGGGAACACCTGGAACAGCCTGTCAAACAAGATGTGTTAAGCCTAATTAAGTTCTTAAGTAGTACCCTCTTAATAATTTTGAAAGAAAATTGTTTGGCAGACCTCAAAATATTCGACAAGCTTGTGAGAACGCTGGCCAAGAGGTCCAGCATAAGTCACTTGTCCACCTCTTTTCAACAAAAATAGCTGCGAGGGAGGAAAATAAAATTGTCAAGGTGAAACAGAGAGCACAGAAACATTGATAGTCTCTGATACTTTTATCTACATATAGAGATAGAAGGGAAGAGCCTTGTATTACCTCATCAAAAGCTTCAAATATGTCAATACTTGGTTGGTGAATTGTGCAGACGACAGTTCTTCCTGTGTCCACTGTGTTCCTTACAGTTCGCATAACAATGGCAGCAGCTCTGGCATCAAGACCTGATGT
Source organism: Gleditsia sinensis (assembly GCA_037074535.1). Taxonomy (NCBI): domain Eukaryota; kingdom Viridiplantae; phylum Streptophyta; class Magnoliopsida; order Fabales; family Fabaceae; genus Gleditsia; species Gleditsia sinensis. The sequence continues at coordinate 16,350,643 of CM073476.1, read as the reverse complement.
GGGCTCATCCATGAAGATGATAGAGGGATTAGCAACCAACTCCACCGCAATGGTGAGCCTTTTTCTCTGCTCCGTTGAAAGACCATTCACTCCAGGAAGCCCTACTAGAGCATTTCTTATGGCGTTCAGTTCAACCAACTCCATAACTTCATCGACGAACATCTATTCAAAAAGTAAAAAGTTGCACTTAGAGGAATACTAATTTCCAGACCAAAATGTAACTCTAGAGATCCAACGACTAACGTACCATCCGTGTTTCCTTGTTTACGTCAGAGGAAAGACGTAGCCAGGCAGAGTACACAAGAGATTCATAGACAGTAACATATGGTGAATGGATGTCATTCTGTTCACAGTATCCGCTGATCCGAGCAAAGGTTTCCTGATTCTTAGGATAACCAGAAATGATTATGCTACCCTCAATATATCCACCGGTCTTTCTTCCTGCTAGGACATCCATTAAGGTGGTCTTTCCAGCACCACTGACACCAACTAATGCTGTCAGAACACCTGGCCTAAAAGCCCCACTCACGTCTTTCAGCAGATGCAACCGGCTCTCTTCAACTCCTTGGCTCTTCATTTCCTGAAACACAAATATGTCTTCAACCATATAGTTTTTGTAGCCATGAAGATTCTATGCTGGTGACGCCTTAAAAGGAAAAAGATGTCACAGGAAAAGATATTTATTAGAAATCTAACACTTACTGCAGGCATATCCACATAGTAGTTGACATGGTTGAAAGCTAGTGAAAGGGGCTGGAAGGGCAGAACCATTCCTCTTCTTTTTCCACCTTTTACAACATTCCCATTGGAGCTGGTATTTCTCACCGGCATATCTGTACCTTCTGGATTGGATGCTGACGGCCGCGGAGAAACACTCTCACCCTCATCCTCCGAAAGCATAGGTTTGTTATCACCAAATGCTGAAATTGGGTTTTGGAGAATATCAACATGTTTGTCTCATTCAAATAGAAAAACCAGATGATATAACTAATGCACTAAAGTAACTTACGATTTAAATATGTGAGTGTTGCAGTGAAGAACACATTAAAAAGGACAGAAAACCCGAAGAGTGCCCCAATACAAATCCAGTACCATGTTTCTGTCCTAAACAAGCCTCTAGATTTAAGAAGCTGCTTCCCAACTGTGGGTTCGCTGGTGTTGGTCGAAGGCTGTGACACAGACACGTAGGTTTAACAATAAGGAAAGACTAGATAACAGAATTATTTGCTTTGTTTGTCAAAATTATAGGCAACTTCAGTGGAGGAGAACTCACAGTGCTCCATCTTCCATCCAGAAACTCATTTATCGCAAGAGCATTTTGTCCATACATCATCGGAGAGATGTAGTAGCACCAAATCAGCCATGATTGGATGTCGTCTGTTCATCCAGAGAATAAATTTTTTTTAATATTTTAGATTCCAATTATTCATTTTATAAGAGAAGAAGCTTCCTTCTAAACTTCTAACCTTTTGAAATGATGTATCCACCAAGAACAAACACAAGCAGCAGGGCAAACATTCCAAACGTGTTAGCAATAACCTCTGCTCTACTAGCACCTGCAATGAATCGGAAGAGAGAAAGAGCCATTTGATGTATGCCAATGTATGCCAATAGCTGTTTGAAAAACCTGCAATGTTAGAGAAATGTTCAATTTAGTTATCACAATGAATCTCATGCTCTTGAAATCAGCAATTACCTGCTGGCAGCAGGTGCAAACCCCATTGTATAATACGTAAGGACGACCCATAACAATGATTCCCCAATGGAGATGGGAATTCTGAGGACCCAAATAGGAAGGGAAAATGCCCATGCAGGAAAAAACAAGAAATCCCTCTGTTTATAGAAGACAGGTAGCCGAGCGACTGTCATAGATAACTCTGCAAACCCGTTGAACATGATATTCATTAGACTGAAAAATAATGCTCCCCAAAATTTTGCTCCATCTTCGATTTCACCAGTTTTCATTTTCGTTCTGAAAAACACAGTGAATCCAACCACGGACATAATTGTTAACTGGGTGGTTTTGAATATGTAAATAAAGGATTGACGCTGCATCAACAGCCATTCCCTTGAAAAGCATGCCCTAAAGAGTTGCCAGTTTGAAAGACCATACTTCTGCTTCACCAAAGCTGCAGGATGGGTTTTAGTTTTATCATAAGGGGTTTTCAGTTCTTGTAATAGCTGTTCGCCAACGTGGAAAGAGTTGAAGGCCTGAGCAAACTCTGAAACTGAGACAAATCTATAAGGCTGGTTGGTTCTGAACCAGTATTGCTCCTGGTCCTTCTTGGAAGTCACTTCCTGCAGAAAGTCTGCAACCCCTTTTCTTTCAGGGCATTTAAATCCTGTATGCTCAAAAAATTCAACAACGTTATCCCGTGGACCTTGATAGACGATCTGGCCATCTGAAAGTAGAATTATGTCATCAAAAAGTTCAAATGCCTCAGGTGCTGGTTGCAAGAGAGAGATGATCATGGTTACATCCATTATATGAACCATCTGCCTCAGGAACTTCACTATCTGAAAAGTGGTGGAACTGTCTAGCCCTGTTGATATCTCATCCATGAAAAATGCTTTTGCGGGTCCAACCAACATTTCTCCTGCAGTAAAAGGTTTGAACTCTCATTGCTACTTGGTGGAAATTGCAAATAGAAGCAGTAACAAGCAACTGATAATTCTTTGTTAATTAATATTATTAGTTTCATACCGGTAGTCACACGCTTCTTTTGCCCACCGGAAATACCCCTTTGCATTTGATCTCCAACTATGATATCAGCACAGATATCGAGACCAAGAATCTATTTAAAGATATACGAGGTTAATATTTTTGAAGTAATTAAGAAAAATAAGCCTCGTGGTGTGGCAGCAACATACCTTGAGAACGTAGTCTGTAGCCAAGCTAGTTTTTTGGCCAGACATAGATACGGCTTTCATGAACGCATCAATCTCAGCATCAGGTTTGATTCCCGCTTGTTTCTCTCTTCTGGACAACTCCGCAAGCAAATCATATCTGGTTCCAACTCCAAGACAACGTCCGGAGAAATCACATGTCTCGCGAACTGTCATCTCGCCATGATGAAGATCATGCTGGCTAATATAAGCACTTGTTCTCTGAGGAATAAATTCATGAAATTCATGGCCACAGTAGGTGATTCTCCCAGTCATCTGTTTATAAGATTCATTTGCCCCAACATTTGAGAAAAATCAATAAATGGTCAGAAGCACTCATTAAAGCAGTTCTGGTTCAAAAGATAGGCGAGGCACAGAGAGAACAAACCTTTAGATCCTCATCAAGTTTCCCTGCTAGTGCCTTTAAAAGAGTTGTTTTTCCTGCCCCGGGAGGTCCAAGAAGCAAAATCATCCTGCAAAAATATACCACAAAGAGAGATAATTGTATTGTAGCCTCTGGAGGAGGATCATTAATTCTTTATTTACAGAACAAGTTTTGAAAGTAGATATTCAAGAAGTTAGAAGCACCTTGATGGTTTCGCAATTCCGCTCACATCATGAAGTATCTTAATGACTTTTTTCTTTGGTGGAGAGAGACCAACTTTTCCAAGAGTCCCCTGTTATTAAGAACCCCGATTTAACACGTAGAAATCCTCAATATGTAGAAACAAAAAGACAAAAGGAACAAAAAAAAAGTAGTTTATCTTCCTGTACCTCTACTACATTCAAGGTGGAATTTATCAGAGTTGGAAGTGCTCTGGTCCCCACGAATGCTTCTCCTTCTATAGACAAATTTTCATATCTGACTTCAATTTTGGGAATCTCTATTCCCACCCTGTTTTCAACGTATGAAGAGATAAGTACATTTATGGCATTCAAGAACGAAGATGAAGAGAGTGAGGTAGTTTGCTTACATATCGATTCTGTTCCTGAGCCTTTTGAGGAACTTTTCATTGTCTTCTTCTGCAGCCTTGAGAACACTTTCCATCAAACGCTGTTTCTCCCGAGGCTCAAGTCTGGTAATATCAATTTCATCATGAATCAGCCTCCCACTCACAGTCACGTGGTTCAGCATCCCTGTCCTTAATCTATCATAAGTCGGTAGCCTCTCAATTGCCGCCCACATCAACTCTTCTTCGTCATCCGCCACCCTGCCGGATTCCCGCCGGAACACGTCAGGTTCATTCCACATCTCTCTAACACTCCCCGACCGCCGGCTTGCGTTGCTGGATTGCCTCGACATGCTCTCTCCGGCCAAGGCAGCCGACATTTTGTTCCGGGGGAATACTGGAAACTCTCACAACTAAAATTCTATGTTATGAGGAAGTTCATGATATATTTAAATAGAAACTCAAGAGAGAGATTTAGGAGGGAACACTCTTCCCTAGAGATAGCCTTCTCAACAAGCATCAATCCCACTTGATAAGCAAATTCCAGGTTAAGTTGGACTCATTCAACCAAATTGTAATACAAAAACAGTAGTTTTTTATTTGCATACTTTTAACTTTTGTGTCCCGTTGATGTTTCTGCATGCCGAGCGTGTTTATAAATAATGAAAGATAACGTGAATTTCTTTGTTTATTTGTAATCTTCTTTATCATGGCAGAAAGTCTGATTTGTTTTTTTTTTTTTTAACTTTCCGATAAGAAATATAGATATTTTTAATATTTTAATAAATTTTTGGCTGACCAATACAAGGGAGAAAAGCAAAACAACAGAACAAACAAGGCAGCAGCCACAAGAGTGGAAATGAAAATCTCCAGGAATTTGCACACTGTTTCTTGTGTTGCAAGTTTTTGGTTTTTGCTCTTTTTTATATGCTAGCTCCTTGTTTCTCCAGTGATCGGTCTTCTTATGAATAGGGAAAAAAAATCACACCTAAATTAAATTCGTAACCATTTTTATATATACTTCTTTTGCATGTAATATCAATAATAATAAGATAAAAATAAAAAATAATATAAAATCAGTGCCGTGAAAATACCATAAGTCATTTAATTTTGCTTTTGGATCCCATAAAATGGGAATAAAAACAGATGATGAATTTTGAGATCTCACGGCACTTCATAAATCAGAGTCATACAAGCTAGTAATGGCGATTCTTCATATAATAGAATTGATTTTAGACAACGTTACGAATCTGATTAATTAAAAATGGGAATTAGTTTGAGATAGTCGTCGTAAATAATGTAGAAATTCTGCAAGTATTGGATAAATTAGTGGGAAATTAATATTTCGTGACGAGGGGTATCTGTTATTAATTAATAGGAAAAGACAGATTTGTTTTGACTTTCATGCTGTCTAGAAAAGAAAAACAAAAGTTTTCATTAATTGTGTATTTTATAATTCCAAATCATGATAAAGTCAACAAATCCTTTTTCTTTAATTCTCATACAAATATATATACAGACGAATGTGGTCTATACCAGCTAGCTTAAACTTGTCATTAATTACCCGCTATTCCATTTGGAAGTTGACAACCTTTTGAGATAACCGTTTGATAATTCAAACTTCGACCATAAAATAAAATAAATAAAAACACAGTCTATTGTTTTTTTCTTCGACGACAAATGGCCTTTGATTTTATTTTTTATTTTTAAAAATTATATTATAAAATAAAAGAAATATTTAATAAACTATTTTAAAAACATTTTATTTTTTATTTTTGACTGTTCTAATAATAAAAAATAATAATTTTTTTTAATTTTTAAAATTATTTTATAAAATAAAAAAAATATCTTTTTGACTGTTCACAGACAGGGTCACGCTCATTCTTTTTGTGTATAAAATTCTTACCTTAGGAGAGAGATAAATGGTTTCTTTTCCGTGATGATATCCGTTTTGTAAGGAACTTATTTGGGAAAAGCTATAAGAAAAACAAATTAATTATAAATAAGTATATAAATTTATCAAGTTTTTATCGATATATTTTTAATAGACATTTATCCTTAACAAGGAAAATAAAAGCACTTATCTTAATGGATGAATTTTTTAGAATAATATGTTAATATAATTATAAAAAACATACAAATTAATTTAAATATTCTAACATATTTAAACATCTATATATTCATAATTAGTTTAATTTATTCTTATTGTGTAACCGATTTTATTTACATATTATTACAATAGAGTGATATTAAAATTATCTTACAGATGGATAAAAAATTTTATGCTCATGCAGCATTTAAAATTTCAAAAAACATATAAAATTTGCAGTTTAAAAAAATTATTTAACAAATTTAGTTGGATTTTATTTCTTAAAGGGGGTAGAATATATAATCATATTTTTCTCCCATGCATGTAGCTTGTAGTGACAGTCCTTAATAATATTATGACAGCGTGAATGGTTCATCTTATAACTATTCTTGGCAAGTCAGGACTCAGACTATTCAACTACGGTCTGGGGAGGAAGATGCAGAGAGAGTAGTTGTCGAGCTGGCGAGCGATAGCAACATTTATGATGTTAAAATTATGATGTCAATTCAGAGACCAATCACCATATTCCAACGATCGAATTCCACGAGGGGGGAAAATATATTCCCTTGATATGAAACCGCAAGAAACTACCCATGTTGATGTTACGTTCCGTTTGTTACGCCAAATTCAGGCGATGGAAGGGGAATTCAATTTCCCATTCCATTAAATCACTGTGTTTGATAGGTAGATTGAGCTGTCCTATAAAATGGAACGTAATCAGACTAGGTAATACGCGTTTTCTCTGAAAAGCGAAGGAAAACGGAAGAAAGGCAAAATAACATATAAAAAATCGAAAATACCCTTATTTTTTTTTTTTCGTTTACTCTTGCTTGCTTTTCTTCGGTCCCTACAAACAACATTTCTAGCTTTTTTGCGAAGTGTGAAGACTTTTTCCCTTTACAAATTATTTATGAAGACTTTCTTCGTAAATAATAAATAATTAAAAATGTATTTAAAAATAAAAATAAAAATAAAATAAAATAAACAATTTCGTATTTTTCTCTTTACAAATTATAAACTATTTATTATTAATAAATAAAATAAAAAATAATATTTAAATTATTTCTCAATTTTATTATATTTAAAAAAAAATTATTAATTATATTTAAATAATTAAATAATATTATTTTATTATTTTTATACTTTAAGGATATTTTTATCTTTTTGTCAGTTTTTCATTCTATTCTATTCCATTCCATTGTGTACCAAACATAATTTTTTTTACAACATTCCATTTCATTCTATTCTATTTCCAATTTTTTTTTCTATTTCTTTCCATTTTTTTCTTTGCCACCAACCAAACGATATCTTAATCTAAGACTTAATTTCATTGTGAAATTATTTTTATTTTTTATATTTGATTATATTTTTATTTTGTTTTTACTATTTTAATTCTAGTCATATGATGTTAAAATTATGATGTCAATTCAGATTACAGAAGAAAATGACCAATCACCATATTCCGACGACCGAATTCCACGAGGGGGGAAAATATATTTCCTTGATATGGAACCGCAAGAAACTACCCATGTTGATGTTAGTCTTAAGACTTAATTTCATTGTGAAACTATTTTTATTTTTTGAAAATAATTTTTATTTTTTATATTTGATTATATTTTTGTTTTGTTTTTGTTTTTACTATTTTAATTCTAGTCATATAATTATATTTTTATTTTTATTTTTTTAATTATATAAATAATAAAATATTTTTAATTTATATTATAATAAATTTAAAATAATTATAAAAATATTATGTTATATTGCGTTATAATACTAAAAAGTTTAAAAGTATTTTTTTGATATTATTAAAAATTTAAAAATATTTAAAAAAAAACTTTAACTAAATATATTTTTAAAGTCCTTTTTATTTTTAGTAAAAATTAAAATTAAAAATGACCATGCTAAATAAGTCGTTAAATCTCGTGCTTTTTCTGTCTCATCAAATTAAACCCACCAACTAAAGACGGTGTTTAAAATATTATTAACAGAGGTTGCTAAGGATAGAATTAACGCATGATCGAAAACAAAAACAGGGATAATTAATAGAATACATTATCAATTTCCAACCGATCTTCGTTAGGGTTTTGTTTTCGTTGTTGTCCCTTATAAAACTTTAGAAGATGGCGATGTTATTAGTTTAATACTTGAGATTATATTTCGTCTGTATTAAAATATATAACGGTGACATTACATTTTGAATATAACAAAATCTATATATGAAGTTGGAATAAAATCAACTCCAAACTGGATAATAGCTTGCACTAGCTGATAAGGCAAAAAAGCACATGGTTTTACCAAATAAATATCTACTAGTAGGTACTTTGACTGACTTTAATAATAATTATTGGGATGTTGCTGACAAATAAACTTGGCGCTTTGACGTCTTCAATGACGACTACATTAATCAGATAAGTGCTGAGGTATAAGCCAGTTTCATTGACGTTTCCACGTGGCTATACACTCTTTACCTTAAAATAGACAGATTTTATAGGAGTTAATATTTCGTTTTTTTAATTTTTTATTTATTAATAATATTTAAATTATAATATATAATAAAAATAATTTTAAAAAATATTATTTTTATTATATATTATAATTTAAATATTATTAATTGATAAAATTATTTTTTATTTTATCATTAATTATGTTTATCTGTGAGAATTTTGACGAGGCTCGAGGGTTGGGGCATTTATAATATCGGTTTAAAGATTCGCACGATTCTATTCTTTCCCAATATTAGCAAGCATCGTATCAAATGGTACTAAGATCCAGTTTGAGTATATAATTTATTTAAATACTTATAGAATAAGGTTTTATATAAAAAACGTTTATAGAAGAAAGACTTTTAAATTAAGTTATTTAACATTTGGATACATATTTAAAAAAGTGCTTTTCAAATTTATAAATTTTTTTTAAAATATTTAGATATAGTTTTGATGGAAGGAGAGAGGTGAATGATATATTTTTAATAAAATTTTAACTTGTAAAAGTACAAAATAACTTCCTGATTATGTGAATTTAAATTTTCACAGAAACTTTTTTCAATAAGTTTAAAAAACTGGCTTATGAAATAAGTTAAAATTAACTTATTGAAAATTGATAAGTTACTTATTTAAATTTATCCAAACACTATTTTTTTAACATAAAAATACTTATATTGATAAATAAGCTCTAATAAACTGTAAACTTTGCTATTCAAACGGGCCCTAAAAAAAGTCTACTTTGTTAGGGTCATACAGCTAGGGGTGAGCACAAATCCGATAACCCGATCCAATCCAACCCAACCTGATAAAAAAAATCACTTTAGGTCGGTTTGGGTCGGGTAAATAGGTTGAAACGGGTTGAATTTTTTCAAAAAATCGAGTTCAAACGGACTTATCGGGTTATTTTTTTTAAAAAAAATTTAAACCCGACCCGACTAACCCGACTTAATCTGACCAAAATCAACCTAACTCAACGAACCCGACCTAAATTAACTCAAAATTTTCGAATTACTTCAAAGTTCGATCGAATTCAAATTATTTTTTTTTAACTCAATTTTTGTCGAATCAGATTGATAAATCAATCAAACCAACTCTATACTCACCTCAACATACAGCAGTTGAGTTGCCCGTGTTAACATTATATACCCTATTAAAGTAAGAAGCACAACTTTCGGTAAACAAGCTCTTAAAAGTCAAGCGATTAATGGGCAAGTCAAGGCCTTTTTCTGCCCGGCCTTGTTTCAGGCAGAAATTTCATTCCTTCCGTTGTGTAAATGCTTTGGCTCTTCAAATGTGCAATTTGACAAACAGGTCACAGTGCTTCACTCTTTCTCTTACCATCATGGCCATCAAATTTCAATTGCCCAAATGATAAAAAATACGACATTCACTATTTTACTTTTAACAATAGAATCGGCGGCATAAGGCACCAAAATGATCAACTTCACTGAGACTAGGCTCAACCAATTTCCCATTCATCTGCATATTAGATCTTAATGTAAGCTATAAAATTGCATAAATAAAATAAATTAAAAATAAAAGTTTAAAAAATATACTTTTAACCATAATAATCAAAATTTTCAAAAATGTAATCACCAGATATAAATTTAAAAAAATTATTTAATCTATTCAAAATTTTAATCTGTATATTTAATGGAGAATTACAATTCTTTTTTAAGACTAAAGATCATTTTTTAATTAAAGAAATGATATTTATAATTGATAAATTGTTGCTATAACCACAATGTATCTTTTTATATAAGAACATTTTTTCACATAGAGTCTTTTTTTATATGTAAAATCACATTTTCACGTAAAGAAATAACTACCGTATAAAAATATACCACATGTTTTTTTTTAAATATAATTAACATTCTCTCACTTAATCTATTGAAAACTTAATATATGCTAATTCAATATTGATACATCATTAAAATCTCCTATAAATATAATATTCCAAAACTTAAATAAAAAAATTTAAATTACATGAATCATATCAGTAAATCATTTTAGAACAAGTATTACTTTCTATGCATTACAATGTAACTAACTTCCTTGAATGAAAATCATATATGGTACATATATTTATGAATAAACTTTCAAATGTTCATTGAGAGTCACTAAAACATATATTGTCATTTTTTTGAACTTTATGTATATATAACTAAATAAAACAAGATAAATGTAAATTAATAGAGTTTTTCAAATCAACAAAATGTGATACCTTAATTATATAGGATTACGTAATAGAATTGAGTCTCATATGCTCAACATGTGCCTTATAAGTAATAAGTGATAAATTTTTTGTCAAGAGATCTACAATCATTAACACTGATGTATTTTATAACCACCTTATTTGTTTTAACGTATTATCTAATAGTTAGATATTTAATATCAATGTGCTTACTATAACTTTTACTCATATTATTTTTGGCCAAAAATACTGATGCAAAATTATCACAGTAAATCCTCAATAGCTTGGCAATTATATCAACAATTATAAGCTTAAAAATAAAAAATTTCAACTATATAGTCTGTGATTTTGCTTCAAAGCATGATATAAACTCTGCTTTAGTGGTAAAAGTAGCAATCAAATATTTTTTTGCATTTTTCTAAAAAATAACCCTTCCAGTTATTAAGAAAGCATATCATAATGTTGATTTTCTTGAGTTGAGATAGCCAGTAAAGTCAAATTCTAAATATTCAACAAATTCTAAATGATCAAATCACTTATATATAAGCTTGTAATCCTTAGTTCCCTAAAAGTATCACGTGAATTTATTTGTAGCTCTCTAATGGTCCTAATTAAAGTTACTTTAATATCTTTCTAATATTTCAACTACATATGTAATGTTAAATCTTGTTCAAACATGAGCCTAAAATTAAACTTCCAACTGCATAAGTATAAGAAATATTTTTAATTTGTTCTCTCTCTAAAACATTTCTTGGGCTTTGTTTGAAATTGAAATTGTCACCTTTGACGTTAGGTGTAACACTGGATAAATAATATTTCATGTGAAATCTTTCTAAAATTTTATTAATATAGACCTATTAAGACAATTATAATATCTCTTGGGATTCGTCTGTAATAACCGTAAAATTTAACAAAAATTCCAATTAAAGGAAATTTAGAATAAAAGAGAGAATTTTGAAAATAGAGATAAGAACCATAGAAAATATGTATATTTATTACATGGATTAAAGAATTACAAAAAAAATATGAGAATTTATGTTTTAGCGCGTACTTTTTATTTTTAAATGATAGTATTTTACTATAAGCAAATATATTTTTATTTATGTAGAAATGATTATGATTTGTTAAAAGTAAGTGGACTTTTAAGTAAAAGAAGTATTGTGTTGCTTAAAATAATTATACTGGCCTCCATTGAATTTTTATGGTATTTTTAGAAATATTGTTTTCTTTTAATATGAATAAAGATATTTGTTTTATTACGATTTTTATTAAGAAAAATTATGATTTAAGAGTTTAACTAAAGATTTATGAGAAATGAAATTTTTAGAAATTTTTGGGATATTTTATGATGAAAAATAGAATTTATATGAATTTTTATAAAAGAAATTCCTATTATTAATTATATAATAATAATAATTATATTTAAAAAAACAAAGGTTTCAGAAACATAAATGAGAAACCGGGGGCGACGAATTCGAAGAAAAAAACGGAAAAAAAGGCATAGTAGTGAATAGTGTAGGAATAGTAATATTCAACATTTTCTTTCGATTTGGAGTACCGATTAGCTTCCGATATCAAAACTGAACGTGTTATTGGATTCAGGACAAAGAGCACTTCAGTTTTACCGATCATTTTTTCAAATCAACCGTTGAATCGCCGTAGATTTGAAGTAGAAAATCTCGGTAAAAGGTAAGTTCTGAAAAACCTTACTTATGGACTTCTAATTAGAAATCTGACTTCGTAGATGGATTCAAAAATTAGATAAATATTAAGATATGAAATTGTTTTGTTGATTCGGTAAAATTTTTGTGACAGTGAATAGTGTTTTTCGGCTATGAATAGTAGCGGTGAATAGTGTTTTCCGGCAGTGAACAGTAACCAAGCTCATTTAAGGTTTTTGGACCTTCCGGACTCGATTTTGGGGTCTGTTTTACCGAATTCAGACCAGAAATTAGGATTTTAGGGCTATCCAATCTGGAGCCCTTACCTGTGAGTGAGTTTTTTATACTATAGCACATGTTTTATGAATTCGGTTTATAACTCTCTCTCTCGTATGATTTTAACTAGTTAGAATGTATGTTAAATTGTTTTACCGCTTTGAAAACCAATATGTTCCAACCATGTTAGAAATTATAAATTTAAATCCTAGTTGAACTCTAGGTATGCAGGGCAAGCATCTAGACTGATAATTCTCCATTTGAGCGAGATTTATAGAAATGCGAACTTAGTCATAGAAATGAACTAAGTTAGCCATGAAATGATTTGATGCATGATGAGCATCTATGTGATGTCTACGGACGATCTATGTTTAAAAGGAAAAGTTTATGATTATAAAAGTCTCCATGGGAATTCATGGATGAGATATATTTTAGAACGGAATTTTATGCATAAAAAGAGCTAGATGGAGAATTATAGTTTTATTGTAATGTTATTGAAATGTTTTACTTTAAACTCTTTGAATAGCATATTTCAAATGTTTTCTATTGGAGGGACCCTTTTAGATCACTGTTAGCTAGCCGCAGGGAGTGCTAGCCCTGGTGCACCATGGTCATGCGAAGGCTTCGGCCTAGGATACTGTGACGGGCATATGACTGCCTAAGACACAGGAATTTAGGGTGGACTTATGTCTACGCCTATAGTGATTACCATACCCTTGCTGTGTGCTTGAGGGATTTAGAGTGGACTTATGTCTACGCCTATAGTGATTACCCTACCCTTGCTGTGTGCTTGGGGGAGATGATAGATCTGTTAGGAAAGACCTCCAATAAACTAGTGCATTTTTTTTAAAGATTAAATATTTCTAAACAATCTCATTCATCATTGTTATTGCATAAATAACTTCATTTATTACTTACCATGCATAATTGATTTGCTGCTACTGTTACTGATTTAATCCTGTTTTATCTTTTGAACATACATTTGAACTGTCTAACTTTTCTTTCAATAAATTATGGTTAAATTCTTAATGTTTCTATTATTATCTTTACACTTTGATTTCAATTATTAAATTCATTGCGAAACATTCGTGCTTGATTTGCCCTGTTTCTGTTATAATGTGATTTATCCATTCACTGAGATGTGGTAATCTCACCCCTCTTTTGTTTCCTCCCCACAGAGAGTCAGAGAAACTTTGATCCAGCTACAGCTCCGTAGGAGGCTGAATATAGCATTGGTGAGCCCCAGTTTGGGCAAGGCTCCGTTGTACTGGTTGTATAGTTTAGTTTATGTCTAATGTATCTCCATGAACTTACAGGCAGGATTCTCGCTTCTTGTATACTTTGATGTGTTGTTTGGAAAACAATTTTATGTTTTACAACTATGTTTGTATTATGAGGCCATGGGCCAAGTTGAATCACGGATGTTGGATTCATGAGATATATATATATATATATATACAGTAATTTCTTATATTGGATGTGGCATATGTGGCCAGTTATATTTATTATGTACTCTGGATTGTATGCTGAATGTTTGTGCATGCTATGTGTTAGGCTTACGGCTAGGGGGAAACCCTTATGCCGTGCCGGTCATGTGTTCCATCATTTGGGGCCGTGACAATATGGTATCAGAGCATTAGGTTTCCTTGTGTTCATGGAGTAACGGACCTTTAAGTAGGACTTTGAATATGGATATGAATCCGGACATACTTATACTCACGGTGCTGCTAAAGGGGTTCGATAGGATGTTGTCTTTTTGTTCAAGTAAGTCAGTTTATAGTATGCTATGTTGGCATGGTTAAGTGACAGTTGTGCTATCTCTGTTTTATAGTGAGATGTCAGTTATATGATATGTTATTTGCTTTCCCTTACTATGTGCTTGAAAAAAGACCCATACAGAGTCTCTTCGCGTGTCCTCTTGAATGGTAGTAGGGCAAACCTCAGCGGAATGCTGAGTTTAAGCAAATCCTATACCACCAAGGTATGGAAGGGGTCAAACTCTGGTATGATGGTTTCTGAATGTAACATCCGTTATACCCGGTTGTCTAGATATGGTAGATTGTGATGTGATATTGAGAATGAATTTGTTGGCATTATGTCATGTCATTTTGAAATGTCACTAGAAGGTGATTAAATTCAATATTCTTGGAGAATTTTCTCTCTTGATACAAAGAAATCTTAGTGAGATACCTAGTAACCTAATCTCTACTTTAGCAGTCCATAAGTGATTACAAAAAGGTGCCAAGGATAGTTGGCAGTGGTGAGAGATGCTGATATAAAGTATACAACTGTAAATTAAGTTCCAGTGATTAGAGAATTTTCTGATATAATTTCTGAAGAATTGCTAGGATTACCCCGAAATAATAAATAGAATTTGGTATTGATTTATTTCCTGGCCAGCGTCTATATTTCCATATAGAATGGCACCCACTGAACTTAAAGAACTGAAAAAGAAATAGTTACAAGACATGTTAGACAAGGGATTTAAAAGCTCTAGTACTTTTACTTGGAGTGCTCCAGTATATGGATCACTATGATTATACATAGATTATAGATAGTTGAATAAAGTGACAATGTGGAATAAATACTCATTACCTCGTATAGATGATCTATTTGATCAGTTAGAAAGTGCTAAACATTTTTTTTTAAAAAAAAAAATTAACTTGATTTGATATTTAGATATCATCAATTAAGGATAAGAGAAGAGGATATTAAAAAAAATTGCTTTCAAGATTCGGCATGGACACTATGAGTTTATAGTTATGTCATTGACAAATGCCCCAGCTACATTCATAGAGTTAATGAATAAGTAATTAAGCCATCCCTAAATCAAGTTGTTATTATATTTATTAGAATATTTCAAGAGTTCAGAGGATCATAAGCAATATTTAAAGATAGTATTACAAACTCCAAGTGAGTATCAGCTATATGCTAAGTTCTCAAAATATGAATTTTGACTTAGTAATAGTACTTTCTTAAGGTATGTGGCTAACAAGATAGTATCCAAGATAACCCTAAGAAAGTAAAAGCGGTACAGCAATGCCCACATCTTGCTACAGTTACAGATGAAGATCCAAGTCCAATTTGCGCTTTCTGTTGTGGTCTGTTGTCCATTCTATTTGAGCTGTGATTGGATCAAGTACATAAACATATGCTTGTAAAACATCAATCAACTCCTCAGCATCTGAAGTTAAGATGAGAATTCGTCGTGCTGAGTGTGGGATAAACCTTTGTTCCACAGCATGATCAAGGAAAGATAACAAACCATCAAAGAAGTGATTAACATTTAACAAACCTATTGGTTTATGATGCAGATTCAGTTGTACCCAAGAGACTATTTGAAAAATCTCCTCTAAAGTACCAAAACCACCTAGTAAGGCAATGAAGGCGTCAGCATTGCTCATCATTCTAACCATGCGTTCATGCATGGAAGCTACTCTATATTCTTCCCCAATTGTTTTCCCTATGTTGCTGGATGCAGCTAGAGCTGTAGGAATAATACCTAGAACTTGGCATCCTCCTACATGTGCAGCTGTAGCCACACACCCCATTAACCAACAGTTACCTCCACCATAGACTAGATGAATTTTTCTTCTGGCCAGCACCATACCCAAGTTTTGTGCTGCTTTCACATATTCCCCATCTTTTTCAGGACTGGAACCACAAAAGACACAGATAATTCGAAACTGACGGAATGCTGTTCCCTCTATAATTGTTCTTACCTTAACTTTGAGTATAGACAAAGATACTAATGTAAGTATTTATTGAACTCAGAGAATGGCATATTTATAATAGCTATGCGAATAGGCCGGATATTATTAGAATAGCTATGTGAGTGATTAGTGGATATTAGCTAAATTAAAGGTAAAAAAAAATAGCAAGCATGTATATGTACAGTAGTTATGATTGTGACCCATATTAAGCACATAAAGAGCATAAGATAAGATATCACCAGAAATCTGTCTTTTTCTTCTTGTCTTTGATGAAGCATTGATGTCTTGAAAGGTTGTAGGTGATAGCCGTCATTGTAAAAAAGAAGAAAAAGAAAAAAAAAGTAAAAATCTAAACCAATTAATGGTTGAAGAGGAACAATCAAATGGTTTATTTTGTTTTCTCAATGTTTTTACCAGTCGACTATTGGTTTATAAGTCGACTAGCTATTTTGAGAAATTTTAATTTGTACTGGTTATTTACAGTTGATTGATTATATATATTTTGAAGCAACCAACTGCATCCTACCAATTAACTATGTGCTCTTGTTATTCACAAACTTTATAGGCTCAGAAATATTTCTTTTCTATATGATATGCTTCCGCCGAATAACAATATCTTTGAATTAAATTTTGGCACATATATTCAAAATTTGTGGCCACCGATTGTGGCCACCGATTTTCGTCGAAATAGCAGCTAGATTTTGTTTACAGATTTTCAAGAATTACGGCCACCGATTTTAATGCTTTTCAATGTTTGTCCAAATTTTTGACTTTCTATTTTGGCACCATTCTCTATTGTGCTTTTCGTCTGTTTCACTGCATTCTCCCTCATTAACGGTTGGCATTAAATGCAAGGTTATTTTCCCTCATTGCAAGGAAAGATAATTTCTAATCTTTGGAACTCAGTTATTATGGTGTTCAACTTATTAGTAGATTAAAGCAATAGAGATTTTGAAAAGAATATATGGATGATGATGTAATGGTGCTTTGACGAATGTAATCAAAGGAGTTAACGGTGTTGAAGTTTTTGAGGAGTAAAGTATGGAAAGTAAGATTTAAACTAATCTCGAAATTTTTAATTTGGAAACATGGAGAATATTTTGAGAATCATCTCTGGGAATAATGTAAGTGATTAAGATATTTGTGTTAATGATTTATACCTTGCTAAATTGAGACTAATATCTAGAATGTAAATTATGTTGAGATTGGAAATTCACGTATGGATAATTGTTGAGAAAAGAGATTTCAGAAAAAGCCATAGATTGTAAATATGGATTACCCGAGATAATAAGGATATACTGAGATAAAAAAAATGGTACTAGTATAATGGTAAAAAGAAGATACAAGTGAAATTTTTCATTGGCGGGTATGTTGGCAAGTACGAATAGAATATATTATCTCAAGAGAGTTATTCAAGAAGTCTAAGGATCTTTATTAGATAATAGAGTGACTGATACTAAATTTAAATAATGTGTTTATACATTAGAAGTTATGCTTTAAGTATCTTTATATTATTGTGGTGAAAGTTTGGAGAAATTAATTGTCCTTAGTTGAACTTGCTCATAGTAGTAATTATCATGTCAATATACAATGGCAATCATTTGAAGTTTTACATGAACATCATAGGTTTTTTAATATGTCAGTGAATTGAGAAAAGTTAAACTTTGGAAATCTAATTTGGAATAACATGCAATAGATAGCATATGAATTATTAAATTGATGATGCTAGTTTGGAGAGCATGCTACAAGCATATTTTTTTTGAGATAGGTAGGAGATTTCTTAACAGAATTTATCTATAATAAAATGATAGTAGAAGATTTAAACCTTATGTAAGAGGTGTTACAAATGTTCTGTTAAATGACTCAGTTGCGTTAGATTTATTATAAGATGTCATTGATAAAGTGAAAATGATTAGAAAAAGAATACTGAAAACTCAATACAAGTCAAAAGTTTATAAAGACTATGAATGTTGAGCACGAGAAAGTATTAGTTGGTGACTATATATATATTCTTGAAGGACTCACCCATAGAAGAGGTAATGAGGTTTTGAAAGAAAAGAAAATTACCCTCTCGGTATATAGAATTATTCAAATTCTTGATAAGATCGGTTCAGTGGTTTATTGTTTTGCTTTACCACCTGAATTGGGTAATATCCATCCAGTTTTTTTCATGTGTCTATGCTACAGAAATATTTACCGGATTCTACACATGTTATACAGTGTTCATAGATTCAGTTACAGAAAGATTTAACCTAAGAGGAACAACCAGTAGCAATAGTGGACAAACAAGTAAAGAAGTTACGATTAAAAGAAATACCTATAGTAAAGGTGATATGGAAAAATCACTCTTTTGAAGAAACTACTTGGGGAAAGAGAGGAGGATATACGCGCTAGATATATGTACTTGTTTGAACAATGAGGTTAGTGTTTATCTACAACTATGGTGATAAAATTCGGGGACCGAATTTCTTTAATGGGGGAAGAATGTAATAACCGTAAAATTTAACAAAAATTCCAATTAAAGGAAATTTAGAATAAAAGAGAGAATTTTGAAAATGGAGATAAGAACCATAGAAAATATGTATATTTATTACATGAATTAAAGAATTACAAAAGAAATATGAGAATTTATGTTTTGGTGCGTACTTTTTATTTTTAAATGATAGTATTTTACTATAAGCAAATATATTTTTATTTATGTAAAAACGATTATGATTTGTTAAAAGTAAGTGGACTTTTAAGTAAAAGAAGTATTGTGTTGCTTAAAATAATTATACTGGCCTCCATTGAATTTTTATGGTATTTTTAGAAATATTGTTTTCTTTTAATATGAATAAAGATATTTGTTTTATTACGATTTTTATTAAGAAAAATTATGATTTAAGAGTTTAACTAAAGATTTATGAGAAATGAAATTTTTAGAAATTTTTGGGATATTTTATAATGAAAAATAGAATTTATATGAATTTTTATAAAAGAAATTCCTATTATTAATTATATAATAATAATAATTATATTAAAAAAAACAAAGGTTTCAGAAACATAAATGAGAAACCGGGGGCGATGAATTCGAAGAAAAAAACGGAAAAAAAGGTATAGTAGTGAATAGTGTAGGAATAGTAACATCCAACATTTTCTTTCAATTTGGAGTACCGATTAGCTTCCGATATCAAAACTGAACGTGTTATTGGATTCAGGACGAAGAGCACTTCAGTTTTGACCGATCAGTTTTTCAAATCAACCATTGAATCGCCGTAGATTTGAAGTAGAAAATCTCGGTAAAAGGTAAGTTCTGAAAAACCTTACTTAGGGACTTCTAATTAGAAATCTGACTTCGTAGATGGATTCAAAAACTAGATAAATATTAAGATATGAAATTGTTTTACTCATGAAGTAAGTTCAAATCACTTGAAACAAGTAAAATATTATTTACATATAAGACTAGAAAAATTATTTTACTCCCACTAACTTTATGGTGTATACATTGATCCATAATATTCTCTATAAAACCAAATGAAAAAATAAAATTATGAAATTTTAAATACCAGTGACAAAATATTTGTTTTAGTCAATATATGAATTTCTTAAACTTGTAAACTAAGTTATCACTAATCTCTGAAATGAAACCTTGTAGTTGTTTCACATAAATCTCTTCCCCTAGATCTCCATTGAGGCATAATGTTTTCATATTCATTTAATGTAACTCCATATCAAATTGAGTTATTAATATCATGATTATCCAAAATGAATCTTTTTTAGAAACAAGAGAAATTGTATCATGATAATCAATTGCTTCTTGTTGAGTGAATCATTTAACTACAAGTCTTTCCTTATATATTTCAATATTGCCTAAAGAGTTTCTTTTGGTTTTAAAAACCCACTTACAATCAATGGTCTTTCCCCCTTTAGATAATTCAACAAGATCTCATACTTAATTGTTAGCCATTAAATTCATCTTATCTTTCATGGCATTATAATACAATGTCGATTTATTTTCACTCATAGTATGTGAAAATATGATAAAGTCATTTTCAACACCAATATTCATGTCATATTCTTGTAGATACACAATATAATCTAAAAAAATTACATGTTTCTTAAATCTTAAAGATCTTCTTAATGTTACATCAACATCATCAATTTAAAAATCTTAAATAAATGAATCAGCAAGGGTGTCATCATAATGATGTGATTCTTCAAATATTGGTTGTTCTTCAGTAATTGAATCCTAATTATCATCATGAAAAAAAATTAATCTATTCGAAGATGTGGAAATAGATTCAACTATATTATGTTCCTCAAAGACTAAGTTTTGAAAATAACTACTCTTACTAATCTCATCATTTTTAAGGTACTGTGCATTCTTAGATTCCACAATTTTCGTTGTACGATATGAACAGTAAAATCTTTATCATTTAGACTTTTTTGCATAGCCAATAAAATATTTACTAATTGTTCTTGAATCTAACTTTATCTAATATGGATCATAGACCCTAACTTCAGCAAGGCATCTCCAAACATGTACATGCCTTAAACTAAGTTTTCAACATTTTCATAACTCAAATGACATTTTCTAAACCGCCTTGATTGGAACCCAATTTAGTATATATGTTACAATTTTTAAAGCTTCACTCCATAAAGACATAGAGATTATAGTTACTAATCATATTTCTCACCATGTCTGTCAAAGTTCAATTCCTTCTTTTAGCCAAACCATTTTGTGATGGTGAGCCGGGCATTGTGTATTCTATCACAATACCTTGTTCCTAAAAAAACCTTGTAAATGAACCTATTAATTGTCCCCTTTCAATGTACCTTCCATAAAATTTACCATCTCTGACCTCGCAATCTTAATTTGTTTACCTAATTATTTCTCTACTACTTTATAAAACATAAAAGCATCTAGTGTTTCACTCTTATCATAATATATATATATATATATATATATATATATATATATTGACAATTAAAGTACACCTCATAAAGTCTTAAACTATCAGTGTGTATCATTTCTAATATATTAAAACTCCTCCTTACCCATTTCTTGGACTTGTTAGTTTGTTTTTCTTTAATGCAATTTAAACAAATAATAAAATCAATAAAGTCAAGAGTCGTAAGGTTACAATCATTTACTAATATCTTAATTCTGTCAATAAAGATGTGACCTAATGTTTTATGCCATAACATAGATGATTTCTCATTTATAACATTACGCTTAATACCAATATTATTACCATGCAAAGTTGTAAGGTTACAATCAAGAGTATAATTTAAATGAAGTTTAAGCAACATATAATCTATAATATCATTACCAACAAGAACATTGTATTTATACAAACGTAAGGTATTATCAATGAAAACTAAAACTAAAATCAAAATGTAAAAGTCTTGAAACTAAAATAATGTTTCTTGAAAGGGACGGAATGTAAAAGGTTTTTTTCAAGGTCTAATAGAAATCCATAATTAAGAACAAGTCTCTAAGTTCCATCCTATAATTTCCCGTAATTTTTAAATAATAATGTTTTGCTATAAATAAATATATTTTTTATTAAAATAATTTTTATTTTGTTTAAAATAATTATATATGCCTCTAATAAATTTTGTTTTATTTTTAGAAATATTTTTTTCTTTTATTATGCATAAAGATATTTATTTTGAGATTTTCTTTATTAAAATTTGTATCAAGAAAAGACATGGTTTAAGAGTGCAACTAAAATTTGGCAATAATATAAATTTTTAGAAATTTTTGGGATATTTTAAGATGAAAAATATTACTTATATGTATATACATATAAATAAATCCTATTATTTAATTATTAAATAATAATAATACTAATTAAAAAAAAGCAGAAGGAAATGGGGAGGGGAGTGCAGCGCAGCGCGCAGGGGAAGAAAAAAAAATTTCTTCTCTTTCTCTCTCTAAACTTCTCAACTTCTCTCTAAGATTTCTTTATTTGAATATCCAATTGAGATACTGAAGGTACTCTTAAACTCATGGCGACATGAACTTCAAAACCCACCAATCAATTTCATCGAAAAATCGTGAATAGTAACTTATAGGTAATTAATCCAAAATGCTAGATTTTTTATGGTTTTTCAAGTTTTTAAGTTAGAGGTTTTGTTAAGAAAGTAGAGTATTTTTTGTATGATAAATTTCATGATCAAACAACGTGATTTGGTGCTTTAATTTTGCAAATTATTTTTCAGTGAACAGTAATTGTGAACAGTACCCGAACATTGAGTGAACAGTATTTTCTGGCGTAAATAGTGATTTTGCCGGCGTGAACAGTATTTTCTGGTCGTGAACAGTACCAACGTTAACCATACTCCTGAAGTCATTTTTTAAGTTTTTTGACACGTTTTTTAGGTCTAATTGATCAAATGCAGATTGAAAATATATATTTTAGGGCTGACCAACTAGAAACCCTTACTAGGTGAGTAAATAATATTTATTATAACATAATTTCTAACTATTAATTTAATATATATCCATATGAGACCTTACTATTAATATGAAATTTATTTTTATTTATGAGCATGTATTTCAAAACATGGCTCCTAGTATAAATCTTAGAAATACAGGACAAGCATCATATATACTTTATTTCTCTATTGATATTAAGTTATACTGATTGAGAATACTCAAAAATTGTGTTGGGTCATGGTGATATTTATATTTCACATGAAATGATAAATGATTTTATGAGGCACATGTGTGAGCCTATAAATATAAATGTGCAAGTTAAGTTGGTATTGTTGTGACTAATGTTGATCAGTGGATATATGATTTTCTGGAAGTGACATCATCCTTTATTTATCTCTTGCATTTCTTGTTTTTTTTTATTGTATATATACAGAGGAGCTTAAATTGGAAACATTGCAAACTAACAACTATGAACGCTAACCCTAGTGCATCTTGAGTTCTATGTAACGAACTTTTGCCTGATTGATTATATGGACTTTTACCTGATTGATTGTGCGGGTTTTTGCCTAATGGATAGTGTGGACTTTTGCTTGATTGATTGTGCAGGCTTTTGCCTTATGGATGGTGCGGACTTTTGCCTAATGGATTGTGCGAGTTTTGCCTGATGGACTTTGCAAACAATGACCTGATGGATTACGAATTTTTGCCCGATGAATTACAGGCTTTTGGCATGATTGATGGTGAACATTCATTTTGTTGCATGCATGAGAAATGGCTATGGTTTTGATATAGAAAGAATTCTTCGACCTATGAAAAGCTCTAAATTTATTTTAATTATTTATCTTCTCTATTATAGATATGCATTCTTTGTTTCTTATAAGAGATTCTTAACTTTATTTGATGCATGATCTTTTAGTTAAAATTCAATAAATGATTTAAACTTTTGATGTGTATCTATTTATAGAATACTATAACATTAAATTATTACTTATGAAAAATAAAAACTCATGCCTTGCTTGTCCTGTTTCCATTATAGTAAAAATTACCTGTTCACTGAGTTGTCAAACTCACTACACGATATTTCAACATTTTTCAGATAAAAATACAGATTTTGGTCAGTCTCCTACAGATAGCTGGTCAGTTGGGCAACACATTTTATGGGTGAACCTACTTTATTTTCAAGGCTCCTAGCTTTTTGGCTTATGTTGTATTTTACACTTTAGAGTTGCTCCATATATCATAGGCAAGATCTCAGCTTCTATTTGCATAGTATCTATGTATATTTTGAGATAATTAAAATTATACAGTATAATTAATAAAGCTTTCAAACGAATGTGATTATAAGTTTGGTTACAATTCATACTAATTGTGAGAAATTTATTTATATGTATCATTTTAGAGGCTTACAGGATGAGATTATTCTCAAAACCCGTGCTGGTTACGTACTCCTAACTTAGGGTCGTGACACATCCGCCTTTACATATGAACGCATCTTGTTTCCTGAATAGATGAAACATTCACTTTTTGTTGGTTTTTTGTGACTTAGAAAGCTCTGCATCGTATTGGCAATATGGATTGTAGAATTAAAATCAATTCAGCAAGTATTATATGAAACATGAACCATATTAGATTCAAAATACACTAAGGAAATGAGATTACATTTTTTTAAATGTTTGAATTTAGGACAGTTTTTCATTATATGTTCTTTCTTCTTACAAAAGAAATATAATGACCTCAAAAAAATTTATATATATATACACGACACTAGGTATGAATTGTTTGTAACATTTTTTATGTCATTACTTTTTCTTTTACCTCAACTATACTATTGGCATAATTCAATTTCTAATTAAATTCTTAAATAATAGCGTAAGGCAACAAAATAGTAAAACATACTAGTAGATTAAAAGTGGCATTTAAGCCAATACATCATAATAACATCCCAAGAAGATGTTATATACAACATAAAGTAATTGAGTACTATCTATATCACAAAAGTATACAAGTACCCGATCACTAATCAAAAAGAATATCTTTCTCGGGTTATGTTAGTAAAAAGGTATTTAACTACTATATAGAACTACCTTAATCATCAGGTTCCCCCAGTACTACCAGTGGTGGTCCAGCCACTGAAAATTCGACAAAGTGACCAATATAAAGCTCTTGAACTATCGAAATATGCACTAGATACGGTAATTCCACCCAATGAACCATGATGATCAAAGACATAATATAAATAGGCATGTTGATCTACTAATTTGAACATGATAAGAGACAACAATGAGAATAGAAATTCTCAGTAGATTTTATAGTGATCATGATGTATGTGTATTTTTAATATCTTATTATGTCCAACTGTATATGCTACAGAGTATGAACAGTCATTGACATAACATTATGTTAATGCATATGGTATAATGTATACTTGGCATTCACAAGCATTATAAGCTAAGTCAAGTGCATATATTAGAATTATAAAGCATATCCATAGGTCATCATAATTCCAATATCGAAGATTTTCTTTCTTACTTGGCTAATTTACTGATTTGATAAAAAAAAAAAGTGAACTTCGACTCACAGTCGTTGAGTCGAATAAGTAAACGGCTCACCCCTAGATACAGCTACAACACATCATTCAGGCATAACGTATATTTCTCAATCAATGAATAGGGCGACCCTTATTTTGATACCAATATGGAGGCTATGAGACATTATCGGGTCATCTCGCTACAACAATGGTTATCCTACTTTTCTTTTCATAAAACTAGCCAAGTTTAAATAAAGAAAATTTATTTCAATTACTAAAGATAATATAGTCACAGGTTTGATAAAAGACAATAATGCATATAATATCATTATTTAAAATCATAAATAAGCATATTTTAGTAAATCAAACAAATGCTATGGAACATTAGGCAATATATAAAAATTATGCTTATGTACTATTCGTGCCACAAATGGAAATGGCTCATAGGTTTGGAATATGGTTTAACATTGCCTATCTTTACAAAGACTTCCTTGTAAACACACCGAATCGAATTTTATACTTTTTAGGTTTCCATTTACCATCTATATAAAATATTTTTCTATATCTTTTTGTTTATATCATTACTACTTCTTCATTAACCATGTTTAATTTGTAACCCTATATACATGTGTGTATATACTTAATTAAGAGTTTATATTCTACCTTCTTACTTCAATATATATTCTCATATTCTATAATATCACTTGTATGCAAATTTTTTTTTCTCATTTCCTTGCTTCTAACTCAAAATTTAACCTGCAACAAGGTTTGTCCATGTTCCAAGACACGATCATACTCAAAATCTGTGAAATAGCTCAAACCAACACACAACACAGTATGGCCATGTTCCAAGACACAGTCGTGTTTTATGTCCTGGCATGATTTTCCCATGCTGCGTGTTTGGGGATTCTGCTCTACCTCTTTTACTCAAAAACATTATGCTCTTGCCTTCCCTTTTTTGTTCCTAATTAGCCCTTAAACCTCCTATAATATTCTTTATGTACAATCTAAGGTTAGTTTAGCACATTACATTCAAGCCAAAAATGATCATGGAACATATTAAAATATACCTCCCTAACCACAACCAACAAACTCAAACCATCACATTCCATTCATAACCAAAGCCACATCATAAAACCTCTGGTAATTTCTTATATGAATATACATATACTTCCATATGGATAACTTTAACCATTTAATATCAAATATCTTTGTGAAAGGTGATGAGTGAGTTTTATAACCATAAATTAGACACTTTTATATTATTATTTTTATCATATTTAATCATTTATTTATCGTATTTATCTTTAATTTTGTGCATCTTTTACCGAGGGAGAGAAAAATAAAAAATGGATTTATTTAGAGGAATCAAAATTAAATTGTGATTCTTTGTGAATGGTATCTATAAATCAAGCAAATAAAATAAATTCATGGAAGATAGCTAAATAAGGAGTATTATCTTTTAAAATCCTGAGATGCATCTTAATATATATATATATATATATATATATATATATATATATATATATATATATATATATATATGCATTAATTCAATCTTGCTTTATGACCACATTTATAAAAGAATTGAAACATAAAGATTTAAGGCAGAACACTCAATGTTAAAAATATATTTTCTTACTTTTCAACTTGATATTACTACAGTATTTTGGTCATATATTAGAATATATATATATATATATATATATATATATATATATATATATATATATATACACACACACACACACACACACACAATACAATACATACGAAATTTGGTGGATGAATAGTTAAGACAATTTCATACAACTTTTATATTTATGTGGTCAGCAAATTCGAACATCCAAAAGGGTCAAAATTGGACTAAAAAAGAATATGTTTACTATTGTAGTGTAGCCCAACCTTACTATAATATGTATGCCCTATTTATGAACATACATATTCAATGGATACGAAATTTGGTGTGTGAGTAGTTGACACAATTTTCTACAATGTTTGTTATTGCAGTCTAGCCTGACCTTGCTCCCGTATTTTGGCCATAATTCACAAATTATGTATCAAAGTTGTCCAAATTTTATATGGCTGGAAAAATAATGAAAATATATACAACTTTTATGTTAATGAGATTAGCAGATTCAATGGATATCAAGGAGTAATCTCACGATTACTTTTGGTGCACATAATGCAACACAACTTGTCAACTTTAGTGCAATTTGCTACCCACCATCTTTGTCAACTACCCCCTTGTTGTTTCTATAAATAGAGACATTTTGTTGGAGTTTGAGTAAGTTTGAAAATTTTTTATTGGAGTTCTAAGTACTTATAATATTTTTCTCTCTTTAAACATTTTGTACATAATATTATCATGCTTCTTCAACTTTCAATTTTTTTTCTTACCTTGATTATGGAGAACTAATCTCATAATGTTAAGGTGAAAATGTGAAACTCTTGGTACGAAAATAATAATTTATCTAACTTTTAATTTCAATGTTTATATTTGTTTTTGTATTTATCTTCTTATTTATTTTTTTATGTTAATTCTTTCTTAGAGAATGGCTTTGTCGTTCCTCTGTTGTTATTTTGTAGTTATTTTCCTTCTGAGAGGACGACTACGCCTCCTCTTTGTTATTATTTTTTTGTTATTTTATTTTTTAAAGGATGGCTTTGTCGTCTCTCTGTTATTTATTTTCTGCATTTCTGTTATTTTTTTTTTTTTATTTTCTTTCTTAGAGGATGGCTTTGTTGCCCCTCTGTTATTTATTTTTTTGTTATTTTATTTTTTAAAGAATGATTTTGTCACCCCTCTATTATTTTTTTCCTCTGTTATTTTTGTTATTTTTTTTTAAAGGATGGCTTTGTTGTCCCGCTGTTTTTTATTTTCTTATTATTTTATTTCTTAATAGCTAGTTTTACTACCTACTTTATATTATTATTAATGACTCTGTCACCTATCAGTTGTTATATTTTTTTCCTTTTACATATTTTCATTTTTAATTTTGTAAAGTGCGAATCTTGATAGATTGTAGACAATTTTTGGCACAATAAATGATTAAATTATTTTTTATTTATTGTAGACAATATAATAATTGACACAATGTATACTTGAATCAATTTCACAGGAGTTATTTGTTATTAGTAATACAATAAAAGGAAGGCAAATACACTTCATCTATAAACCAAAGCGATTTTAATGTAACATATATTTCGGATGGAATCTCATTTATGTGAGGATTTCATTTGAATAATAAAATAGTTAAAATTTATTTTTATTTGATATACCAAGAGTGGATCCTCTTGCCTTAGTATGTTTCTTTACTTTGAATACATTCTTATTTAATTTCAATATTTTAGTTCTTTGTATGCTCTGTTCAGTACTCTTCTCACAAAATAAATATTTTGGCAATTAGGTTATAAATATTTATTTTGGTCTAAATTAAATTTTCTTTCAATTGACAATCCTCGTAGGATCGACCTTGCATACCACTAAATTTATACTCCAATAGATTTGTGCGATTGCGAGTTTTAATTAAAACACCAACAAAAGAAAATATGGAGCAGAGTTCATAAAAAAAATATCAAAAAGTTTCCATTTGTATCATAGAAAGTACACATTGTCAAACCTACCTCAACACTTCTCCTAAAAGCTTAGTTCATATTTCTTTCTCTTGCTTCTACTTTACATTTTCCAAAAGTAGAATCAACCCCAAACTTAGGGAGAAGAAAAAATCATGAGTTTGAAGATGGAAGAAAAAGAAACCCACCTCTACTTTCACAACTCTTTTCTTCTTCGTCCTTCCTTATTTCTTCCTGTACCCTCTACTTCTCCCTCTGTTTCCCATAGTTCTTACCCAACAGAAGAAGGAGCAATACAAATATCATTTTGCTACTTCATAAATACCCCATGACCTACCCCCTATATCATTAAAGCAAAAGTGATGAATGGCAGCTCCCACTTCTTACATAAGTCATGAGTTTTGTTGATATTTACTCTTATATATATTATATATTTTTTTCTCATAATGCTATGTGTTCCCTCTTTACTTATCATTTCATTACACCCTTTTTTTCATAATATAGAATTTCAAATATTTTTCTTAAACAAAAAATAGGATTAATCCTATTTGTAAAGATATAGCCTTTTTTCTTCATCAAATAAGTCCCATTCTATATTAATTTCCTCTTTTATATTTTTATAAAACCCAAAAATATTTTTTATGTAAATTTTTACAACAATTAAAATTTGAGGATGTTACAAGAAGTATTTAACATCGCCTTTATTAACTTGATTAAGAGGCACTTTATCCTTCCCTTTCTTAGATGATTTTTTGTCATGAGTTTCTAAATATGAATTTTCAATCTTTTCTTGATTTAGTCTGCCTTCTTCCAGTACACATATGGTCAAAAGTTCATTAGTTGACTAATTCTCATTATGTATGTTATAAGATATCTTAAAAGGTTTAAAATGAGGAAGGAGTGAGTTAAAGATGAATTAAACCAAACATGACTCAAAAATCTCAATATCAAAAAATTTCATTTGAAACTCTATGTCACGCATCTTCATAATATGCTCACGCACACTATTGGTGCTATTAACCACATCAAACATAATTTTGTCATCGGGATATTTATTAATGCCTTGTCAAAAGTTTCAAATTGATCTTAAATATTTTTGAGATATTCCTTTAATTTAGCACATTCATGGATAGATTCACGTATATTTTTTTCAATATAAGACTTAATAAACATCAAACTTAAGCGATTAGATCACTCCCAAAGATCATATGATGTTTTCTTAACTTAGATACTTGATTTCGTGGACTTTGGTTGTTCATCCACTTAAAGTGCTAAATTAAGGTCAACACACTCCAATGTAAGGATAAATTTCTCCTTCCAAGTAGAATAATTATCACCACTCAAAAGAATAATATTTGAGGAATCAAAATTTAGGATAGAAAAAGTTTAAACTACTAAAAAAAAATAAACAACAAGCTTACTATACATGTAATGAAACCAAATATGAAACAGTTACCTATATAAATAAATTTAAACAAATAAATCAACACATCATTATAATCTTTCCTATAGGCTTAGATTATAACATGTAAATGATTTAATTTCTTTATGATAGGACTAGAACGAGATTTATACATCATTGTCTATGCCTGTAAGCAACTAGAATTTAAATGTATCAAATGTTACTATTCCATCATAATTAATCACTTAATTATAATAATTAGCATGTAGAGTTGAATTATTATACATCCATAAATAATCACAATTATTGATGTCATTAACTTTATGTGACTAAACTTAATGTTACTTGACATTTTTGTAATTAAAAATGATGTGGCTATTATTTAATAACTCAAATGTCAACTTAAATATGACATCAAAACTATTGACTTAAACTTTATGTTAATAATCAATTCTTTATATTTAAGAAAATCAAAATATATGCATATAAAATTAAGTATGCATAAAATCTTAAATAAATCTGAAGGATTAACTAAATTACAAAATAAAAAATAAATTTTGCAAACAAAATCTCACAAAATGTAAACAACTAACTATAAATATAAATATGGCATCCCTAACATACTATGTGTTGATGGTTCAGTTGGTGAAATGCTGCTTCTCATTTTTCAAAGGATTATGGGTTCAAATTCAACTTTTGAAGGGGTGTGACCTTTTTTTTTACACTCACATGACTTATCGCCCCATAAAAGAAAATATGCATCCAAACATGCATCAAAAACTTGATATCGCATGAAATCTAAGGCACTAGATTATGTAATAATTGACGCACTAAAAAACATGATGAAACCATAGGGTAACAGGTTTCTTTCACTACCCCTATAGGAGAAGGCATGTGACTGGCACAGGAATGGGGTAAATCCTACTCCATAAGCCTTAAGCCAGCAGACATCAGCATATCCATAACACACAACAGATAGGCTAAAACAGATGCATGCATAATACGAGAACTATCCATCAAACATATACCATAAAATCCATACACAATTGTTATTAAGCTAACAATACATAAATTATCTGTTTCTTATGCAACAAAAGTTATACAAACATCTAGATACATGGGAAAGCAAGGATCCTGTCTGTAGTTCATAGAGCTACCCCTAGAGTACAAAAAAACAAGCTTCCAAATAAAATCGAGAAACTTGGGCTCACCATAACCACGCTTAGTTTTCTAAGCAGTTGGAGCTAAATCAGAGTCTTTATGACTATCTCAAAGGAAAAAGCATAAGATGGGGTGAGTATCAAACTCAGTGAGCATGTAATTCTTACTATAATGGAAATAGAACAAGCATGGCACAAGTTTTTTAGAAATAACGATTAAATGCAAGAAAACTTGAATATAATATAAATATTAAATTCAAAAGATTAATAGCAATTAAATTCAATACTAAAAGGCATAAACATAAGAAAAGATTATATATAAAGAAAATGTTATAACGTTCCATAAATAATTATAAACCAAACCTTAAACTAATTACTGGAACTCAAATTAAAAGTTTATTTGTTAAAGAAAGTTAAAAGTCTCTTATAGAAATAAAGAATATATATCAACAATAGAGAAAAAGAGTAATTGAAATAAGTTTCAAGATTTTCATAAATTGGAGGACTCTACATCAGACCATCACCATTTCCTAAGCACACAGTAAGGAAATGGTAATCTCCATCAATCAGGCCAAAAACTTGTATTCCATCAAACAAAAACTCACGTAATCTATTAGGCTAAAGTCTGCACAATCTATCAAGTAAAAGTTTGTTACATAGAATTCCAAGTGCATCAAGGCTAGCACTCACTACTGCTAACTTGAAGTGTTTCTAATTTAGATTCCTCCATAAGGTGCAATAAAGAAAACATTAATGAAATGAAATAAGGTAAATAAAAGTTCATAATATTTCATGGAAAACATATCTCTATTGATCAATACTAGTTATCAACCATTCAAACATCATTAACATTTTTCTTTCTGTAGGTCCATACATGTGCCTCGTACCATCATCCATCAATCCAAATGAAATTAGAAGATCATCATGATTCAACACAAATTTAGATATTATCAATCAATTTTAATTAATATCAATGGAGAATTAAAATGTACACGACACTTGTCCTGCATTTTTAAGGTTTATTCTATGAACCATATAAAAGAAATAATTTCAAGATAATGATGAAGTCTCATAAGTATTTTCAATGAACTATCAGCCAAATTGTTGGTTTTCAAGTGAAATCAATCTTTCACAAAGTGGGGCTATGGACATTTTTAAAAGAACACTAAAATTATATTATAGTAAGTATTATCTACTCACAACGCTAGGGATTCAAAGTAGTTGAACCTCCTTCAAACAATTTTAAACCTCAACGGCTGAATCGATATTGGACTTGATTTTGCGATGTCTCAAAATTTGGAAAAACAACTTCGAAAAGTCAATTTCTAATCAAAAATCACAAAATCACTATTTATGCCAGCCGAAAATACTATTCACGATGGTAAAAAAATTATCCTATAGTTTTAAACTATCATATTTATCATATTATCAATTTCTAAGGCTATCTATAGTAAGAAATTTTAAAAATATGAGCTTCCAATCATATCCATAGAAAACTCACCATAAAGCTAATGTTCACAGCTCTCTAACGACTTTCTGGCGAACCTAATCAGTGGATTTTGAAACTCTTTTTGACATGAGTCCAAGTGTCCAAATGGTTCGTCAATCAGAGTCCTATAGCTCAACATATGAAAGTTTAAAGTTGGGAGACAAAAAATCATATTGTGGGGAGGGGTGCTAGTGTTGCTGGATAGGCATCTCTGCCTGCTTGAGTAAGCTATATAGGCATGTACAACGCACCGCGTAGCCCATAGGGCATGTGGCGCGCTATCCCCAAGGTTGGCAGTGCCTATTTTAATGTTATGAATATGACATAATTTACTAAAACGTCCAACATAATAATTATAGCCCTTTGTCTTAACTTTCTATAGCCACTTAAATAACCTCAATTAGAGGTCATATGAGGGATTTATATCCAAAATAACAAGCAAAGGTCCAGACAGCACCAAACCTCTATTTTTTTATTTTTTCCCCTTATCACCTTTATTTTTGTAAAACTAGCAAAAGTAACCAACATAAAAGTTATAGATATATGTCTTAAATTTTCACAAAAATTAGAATCATATAAATTGGAGTTTATATGTGGTATTTATGCACAAAAAAGTGAAGACAGGTTTGAACCACCCTAAAACTTTGCATCTTTCTCAACCTCTTTACTTCAAATGTTTTGTTAGGTGAGCTCCAAAAGTCCAATTTCCATTATTAACTAAAATATAGAGTGATCAATTATATCTAAGCACCATCATGCATATATTAACTAAAGACTAAAGGATAAACTATAACATATTATATCCATACTATTAAACAATAAACGTAAGCAATTATATTGAGGGTTATTACAATTTCAACACAGATCTCATTCACCAACTAGTAACAATAACTTAAATAGAAGTTGTGTAGTACATGTTGATGCAAAATTGGAGTAAACCATATTCATTGTGCTACATGAATATTCCAATTGACAAAATCAACATATAACATTCTCATATTTTTCAATTTGAAATTGCAATGGAATAAAAAACTAGACTAAAAGTATGGTTCTTATACCAAATGTAAGCGTAAATTTATATAAATGTGATAAACTAAAAGTAAAAGTCTAAAAACATACCTTATGCTATAATAATCAAATTTCTTACAAATACAATCACCAGATATAAATCAAAATAGAAGAATTTGTAAAATCTATCTAAGATCTTGATCTCTATACTAGATGAAGAATTATAAACTTTCTTCTATATAAAAATTTTTTATATCAAAAAAATATTTTCTGTGTTTTATTGTATCTTTCTTTCCATAAAAAAAAATATTTATAATTGATGAATATTTGTCATAACCACTATATACTTTTTCACATAAAGACATATAACCATCTATAAAAATAGACTACATATATTTTTTTAATATAATTAACACTAACTTGTCATCAGATTGAGAAAGTTATCGACAAATCTAATGGAATGTAACATTTCACAAATATCACATCATTTATATACAAAACCATACCTCCAAATAGTGCAACTTAAGAATTCACTTCCAATCTCTTCATCTTATGTTGCATACTATATTTTTTATGTGATTATCATCAATAAATGCAATTGAAATTGTGCAAGGATAACTACATACAAGTTCTTTCCATAAAATGGCATTTTCTTAACTGCCCCTTTGATGTAAACGATAGCTAGGAAATCCACTCGTAAAAGAATCAAAGATCGGTTTTATTTGCAAAATACATAGCTGCTCAGTGTTACCACACTTCAATAATTTAACTTTGGAGGTGTTTAGTAGAAATTTTTTTTTTTTACTTTTCTAGAAAATTAAACTTGGAAAAGTTAAACTCTTATATTTGATTTCTCAATTTTAAAACAAAATTCTCAAAAATCATAAATTTTTTGGAATGATTTTTTAGAAGAATTCTCACAAAAAAAATTTTATACAAGAGAGTGAGAATCTAAATTTTTTGTACCATTAAAATCTTTTTTAAATGTAAAAAATAATAATATATTTCATTCTCTCACTTTTTGTCTCATCCATCTCTCTATTTTCACTTATTTTTTATCTCCTCTCTCACTTTCTCCCTCAACCTAACTCTCTTAATTTTTCTTTCTAACATTTTTCTCTCATACTTTCTCTCTCCCATTTTATCTCTCTTTTTCTCTCGTTTCTTTCTCTTTTATTTTTACTCTCTCTTTCATCTTAACATAGATAAAAACATTTTTTGAAAAATATCAAAATTTTTATAAAAATTTTATTACAACCAAACATAATGATAAAATATTTTTATATAAATATTTAAGGCCAACTAATTGTATTTTATATATTTTTAATAATCACTATTTTCTATATTTTTCAAAAAATATTATTCCTAAAAATAAAAAATTTTATCACATAACAAACACTCTTAAATTAATTTTGGCTCATCATAGTTAACATCATTGCAGAATACATGAGAAGCCAGTCATACATTATAGTTGCCACATTTTTCTATATGTAGGAAGTCATCCGCAATATCTGGTTGCCAAGAAACTAAATCAGAAGTTCCTTCTGATAGCCGGCCAACGCAGAGGTTTGAATTTTGAAACATAACCTAACTCTGTTGCAAGCATAATTGGCAAGAAGAATGCACAAATGGTAATATACCAAATTCTGACAATTCTATCTTCGCTGTGGGCCTTTATAAACATATTAAATCAGTTAAAACGTAGCGTCGGTTTAATATTCCAATTAATTGAATATTCAGGATATTGTCGAACACCTAAAACCCCTTTCATTTCCATTAATTTTTGGTGGAAAATAAAATGATCACTGTGGATGACATGAAATGCATAATATTATTTGCATGTCTGTCACTTCAACTTTAGTTGACTTTCCATAAAAAAAACCCCCGAATGTATT
Organism: Gleditsia sinensis; assembly: GCA_037074535.1. Classification (NCBI taxonomy): domain Eukaryota; kingdom Viridiplantae; phylum Streptophyta; class Magnoliopsida; order Fabales; family Fabaceae; genus Gleditsia; species Gleditsia sinensis. The sequence goes on along the minus strand of CM073476.1, from coordinate 16,314,910 downwards.
GCCGGATCAATAATGTTTGCACAATTTTTTTTTTCTCCTAATCCACACAACACAATATTGGAGTTTCAAAACATTGATTCAAGTGACATTTCTCCTACTATAGATAGAGATTAAACTGCATGCAGACACCTCCTCCGCATGCAATATCTTTGACAGAAATAATATAGGAAACGTCGTAACAACATTGAGTTCAAATAGATTCACCTAAAAATTAAATTCAACCAATTGAACTTAAATATAAGTCTTTTGTTTAAATTGTGACAATATTTTCCTAGCTAGAGGCTCCTACTGTCAGAAACCCAGACGGACATGCCGGCTCGTATTTTGTCCAAAACCTTTCGAGAATTTTGAAACCAAGAAACGTAATTCAACTCCAGGAAATCACTTGCCACGGATATCTACCAGCCGTGCCTCAAACTACAAAGGAAAATCACTCGCCATACAATTCGGCAACCTGGTAATATAAGATTTTGGTAGAAAATAAAGGCACAACAATATTAAACCATAACCTGCAACCTGCGGTTTAAACCATCAATAGATTACATCAAACAAACAAAGAACCGTTCTGCATTTTAAGTTCTACACTTTCATTGGTGATCAAAGTCTGCAACAAAGCAAATTTATTAAGGGAGCAAACATAAGTGCAAAGAAAAACACAGGTTCGATTTGAGGAGCTTTAATGAGGCTTGTGCGGCCAAGCACCCACCTCCTCAGCAGAAATTCCCAAGTCATTCTTTCTTTCCTATTCCATGCGACATATTATAGATTCCTCGTCCCTGAATAAAAGACACTTACAAGTATTAGAAAACTCTCTAGAAACAAAAGGAAACTTACTGATAACTTCTATCTGACAAGGGCCATAGATGTCATATGCAAAGTGGTTGAAATCATGCGATTTGCAATTCAAATCACAAGATTCGACTCAAATCAAGCACTCAGCAATACTAGTAGCTGAGTGAATCGCAGAGGTAAAAGAATCACAAATTAATTGCTGAAATTGTATGATTCAAACTGAGAATCGAGAATCACATTATTTCAATAATTTTGAAAGCTATTTAGAAATTGGTTGCACAAGCTGGGTTGATAACCCGCATAACCTCTATTTCAGTTTACTCCTTATTCTGGTTTTTTAAATAAAATAAAATAAAATAAGAAAAAATATGCAAAATACAGTATTCTGTCTCATAGCCATAGTATCCTAATCTCATTAGGAGTCTAAATCTTCAAGTTTACTTACAAGTTACAAACTACCCTCCATTATAAACTCTTCTTGCCCAAGCAGTTCTACTTGAAGTCTAAATAGTGAATACAATTCCCAAATCCTATTTCCCATAGCCGATTGGTGTTAATATATTACTTTGAGTATTTTTTTTTATGCTATTTAATTATACATATTTTATATTATATATTTTAATATATTCTTGAATTGTACCATTTAATACGATTCACAATTTAAAAATAAACCGTCCGATTCATAATTTAAATTGAAATTAAACAATTATGGCCGTATGAAAATTTCTGATAACAAACATACTATCATAAAGACTGAAGATGCTGCCAAAGCAACTGGTATTACAACAGAGGTAAGCATATCATATCGCCCTTTCAAGTAAGTGTGCTTATGGATGCTCTGAAAATATTTTTGCTTCTCAAGAAGCTTCTCCCGTGGTCTGAAGGGTGGTTCCGGCATCCTGCAGAGCAATAACATAATAAGTAGATATCTCACAAATGTTTTACCCCACTACAAGAAGAGAAATAAGAATATATGCCATGTTTGTATCAAAAGGTTCCCTCAAGTCTCGACCCCTCCCCCCCCCCCCCCCCCCCCCCGGGGACCTTTTTCCTCTCTGTCAAACACAACTTTAAAGAAATGCTTGAACTGCCAAATGCAACCTGAATTGAATGGTTAGGGAAAAAGAGATGAGAAGCAATTATTATATATGCAGTTTGGTAATTTCTGACTATCAAAAAGCAATCAAAGTAAAATAAAATAAAATCATAAAATAAAAATAATAAACTTATACACTGATCTAGCATAAAGGCTATTCAACTTGTATCGGCAATGTTTGAACCCCAAAAAGAAAGATGATAATCAACAAAGCATGAAAGAACGGCTTTACGCATGCAGTGCAGCAGTCTTCCAATATTCTGGTACATAAAACAATAGTTTCTTGCAATAATCTACATTCTTACCAAATGTACAGATAACCTTTCAAGGTTTCCTGACCGAACATGATGTTTCATTGCAGAGAAACCTCGCTTGCCTAGGCTCTTTACAAAACTCATAATCCTTAAATAATAAATTAATCTGCATATTTCATACCTACTTGTTGCAAACTTATTAACAATCCTTTCAGGAAGAAAAAATACATTTTAATTTCACTCACTTGTATCCTGTAAACCATATCCGGTGCTACTGATGAAATATTTATCAGAGCAAGGACTATGATCAATGTCAAAAGAACACAAGTTTCATGCTACAAGCTCCTATGTCATGTTGCACCCAATGAACCAAATTGCAGATAACTACACCTGACTTTGTAGTTTATTCGATGTAATTCCATAAATGTAACTCATTCTTAACAAATACAGAGTGTGATTGAAAAAGAACATTGGCATCGGGAATTTATAATCGCGGCAAGAATGGAGCTACCCATAACATAGTTACCCAAGTCCGGTTGAGCACCGCAGGAAAAATTAGTGAGAAATGCCCAGAAAGAGCACATTATCATCAGATTGAAAGAGCGATGAAACAAGAAATCAAATAGCAAAGTCAGAGGAAGAATTAGTAAAATTAAACGAGCTATTTACATCCAAAAACCCAACAGCAAGAAAATTAAATCGAACAAAATAAGAAATGCAAATTTATCCACGGGAAGGAGCAAACTCTAATCGAACTTGGCAAAATTTATTGGAGACATTTATAAAGAAAAAAAAAACTGCAGAAATGAGATCTGGGATTAGCACGTTGTTGAACTCAAGCACTGTAGTAACAAAGAGAGGAGGAATCGTACTCTGAATGGAGGCGACGAGTCTCGAAACACCTACTGTCTTCGATTGAGGCAGAGAAAGCGGAGGAAGACGGCTTTCTAATATTCTGGGGTCATCGATTGGTGAAGAAATGAACAAAGATTAAAATCTCTCGGGGTATCTGAGTTCGTGGATTTTTGTAATTACCCGATCCGAACCGGATCCAATCTCAAAAATTAGTCTTGATGACAAAGGGCCGTTCATGCAAAGACAAAAGCCCATACCTGACGAACTTTACCGGAATCCTGAATAGATTATTAAGAAAAGAAAAGAATAGACAAAAAAACCAAAAATGAGAAAAGCCCATATCCCATCAAAATCTGTAGCTAACCCTTTGTTTTATGCATTAGCTCAGTTGGTAAATATTTAGAAAAAAATTAATTTTAAAAGAGAGTTATAAAGTGTATTACGATAAATGTGTCTCTTTTTTTATTATATTAATTATATAATTAAGATATTAAAATATAATATTTAGTAAATTAGTGTTATAAAATATATTACTTCTGTATTTTTTTGTTATATTTGTATTTACAAAAGTTAATAGATTAAAATTTTCTTACTTATTTAACCTAAGGTTGTCTTGTGTTGTTCGTTTGAATGCTTAATGTAATTTTTTTTATGAATAAATAATATTTTTTCACTTCTCTTAAAAAAAAGAAAAAAAAATGCTCAACTGCTAAATGTCACTAAAGAAAAAATCCGATAATCTCTTAATTTTATCTATCGAAAGCCTCGAATATGTCCTCTCAAGCAGACGAATTCCTCAATATTACTTATAGAAAAGAGCTAGACATATAGAAGATAATAAGATATGAGCCAAAACAACCAGTTCAATCCAAGTGTATGATTAAATAATACAGGGAGCTTAATCCAACTGAAACCTATCTCTCAGCCGGTCAGCCCACCATTGTTTTGTTGTCCATAGCAAAGAGAATACCAAAGTTACTGAAAACTGACTATACGACTACGGTTGGAGGTGGAGCATCCTGCAGCAACTGGACGTTGCATTACTTAAATATTTAATAAATTAAATGATAATTTATCCAATATAATTTGATTTAAAATTATTCTGTTTTTTTATGATTTTAAAATGCGAGTTATTACATTATCTCTTAATTATTAGGTGATATTTTGTATTAATGAAAACAATAATCACGAAGGACATTTTACTACTTTTGGATGAATATCCGAGACCAACAATCCTTCGCCAGCTCACCTCAAATTGGCATTCATGTAAGGGGATCACAATATTCATAAGCATTAATTATTATATTAATTATAATAATAAAAGGAGTTAAATGTCTATGTGACAGCAACACGTGGGGTGCCTTTATTTCTACGCTTTGCCCTAATAGTGCCCAAAAGTGATGTTTCACATAATACTAATTCTTAATTATATGCGGGAGGAATTGGAAATTAGAGAGTTAAGACATACAAACAAAACAAAAGATGTACATTGATGAGACAACTGGCTGTTTCTCTCTGTTTGCTTTTCTCAATTAATGACCACAACAAGCAAACTACCAGACGAACAAAAACAGTAGAGCGGTATTTTCTTTTCAACTTTTTTAGTTTGAATAAATATTTCTGTATTGAAATAATGTAGCCCACTAAATTTCTAAACGAGCACCTCTATTTATGTATATACGCACTGGTATTTCGTGAGTATATAAGAATGCATCTAGCTATATGACTCAGTTAATACGATTTAATAGTCTACTATACTTCTAAGAATAAATGGTTTATTGTTTCGTTTATTTTGATGAGAAATTTACCTCAATTCCCAAGAACATACTTTTGTTTGGGTGAGGTTTTTTTTTTTTTTTTTCCTTATCGAAATGCTACTATTCTATTCACGAATGTAGAAGTCCGTAGACCCACTTCTTTTTTTTTTTAATTTCTGCACATAAAGTTTCCAAAAGGAAAGCTTACATTGAATTCTCCAACCCCAAATGTGGCCCAATCATGCTTTTTCAGCCCAAGGCTTTTTTTTCCATCAAACAAAAAGGGAACGGATACCACCCTTTCATTTTCCTCACCCTTTCAAAAGTAGAAAATGCTCACTCTCCCAAGTTTCAGCTCACTTCATCCTGTGTGAACCTTTCTCTCTCTCTCTCTCTCCCTCTTCCCGATACAATGGAGCCGTGGCTCGAGGATCTAGCTGACGACCTCCAGAGTCTAAGCTTCGCTTCCACCACCACCACCACAGATATCAAACGAAGCACAAGCTCCGGCTCCGAAACCACCACCTTAACTGCTTCAACCTCTGCCCACCTGGGCTCACTCCCGCTTCATACAAATAAACCCCACGCGCCATCCTCAGACCCTTGCTGGGCTGCCATCCACCGGATCCGATCAGAGTCCCCAAGCCGGCACATCGTCCCCTCGGACCTCCGGTTCACCCGGCGGCTCGGCTGCGGCGACATAGGTTCTGTATACCTCGCGGAGCTCAAGGTTGCCAATGGCGAAGGTTGCGTGCTGTTCGCGGCTAAAGTGATGGACAAGAAAGAGCTCGCGAGCCGTAGCAAGGAAGGGAGGGCGAGGACAGAAAGGGAAATTCTCGAATTGTTGGACCATCCATTTCTGCCTACTCTCTACGAGGCTATAGACGCGCCCAAATGGATCTGCCTCTTGACCGAGTTCTGTCCCGGCGGGGACTTGCACGTGCTCCGACAACGCCAGCCCAACAAGCGCTTCCATGAACCCGCCGTCAGGTGCGCACGTTAGCATATCACTTCGCTTAAATAATTGCGTCTATTTTTTTTTTTTTGTCCTTTTAAGTTCTTCCTTTTAACGGGTTTTTTGGTGGAAATGAAAAAACGAGTGTGACGGATCGGGTATGGGCGTGCCTACATCCCACGCTCTCGTGGAAATCTAGAACCGTTAACATATACTTACGATGAAAATGATGGATACTAGGTAGGCCCCAACATCTGGCAGGAGCTGATGCCCTGTCAGAAGTGGGGCCCACCAATTGTCGCGATCACGTAAGCCGTTTCCTTTCCCCGGCACTGGAACATAACTCTCCGACATCAGGAGAAGTATTTAGGGGGGTACATTCATTGAGGATATTATTGCGTTTGGTTCTAATTTAAGGATGTTAGGTAGTCCTGATATCTCAACGACGCCGTAAAGGATCCATAAACGCACTTTAATGGCCTGCTTTTGTTAAGGCGGTTAGATTGATAAAGTAATAATGTGATCAGCTGCAGTTACTCCTGCATAATCTCCCCAGCATCAAATTTCCACATTGTAGATAGGTCAATTTTCATTTCGACATGGCCTTTCCTAACCTAGAACCAGTAACATTCTGCCGCGTAGCCAAGACTGTGAGTGAGTTTAACACTTTAACTGTTTGATTGAAACCATCATAAGTCTGAACTACCACGTGTGTTGCAAATAATTGTAGCATGTGCCAATTAACGCCCTGTTAGTTAGGGAAGCCGGGGGCTATAATTTAGGTAAAACCCTACCGTTAAAAGTCAATACAACACCTTTTCAAAGTCAGCTACTCACCATGGTGGCAGCTGGTATCTTAATCTTTGTGCGCACCGTGCCATCTTACAACTTTCTATTTGGGCTTCTTGTTGTAGCTCTATTGATTTTGCAGTTCTGGGTATACGCCGAGTGATTCTAATGGCTTGTGAATTGATTTCTCAATTCTCACTTGTCAATAAAGGTTTGAGGTATTGAAAATAGTAAATCTTATGCTTTAACAGATTAAAGGAATTAGCAAATTCTATATAAATATGTGGGAGGGTTTTCAATATATATCTATGGAGATGATGAATTGTTTTATTCTGACCAGAGAGATCTTATCATCTTAAGGAACCCCAAATAGTTTACTATTGATTCCATAATTTTGTGCGGGATTTCTGGTGTTTTATATATTTTATATAAATTAAAAGTAGAGGTTGATTTCGCAGTGGTCCCTGGTTGGGATATATTCTTCCAAAATCTGTTACTAGAACTCGGAACGAGGCTCTTTTTTCTCCTTCTCTAACGTAACATAGTTTTATTTTGCCTGGTCCTTCATCATGCATGCTCTATGACCAGAAAAAGGAAATTTATGCTCATAGCTTGTCTGTTTCAAGACTCTTTCAAGAAATTTTTATGGATGACATATAGAATAGACAAATGTTTATTATTTATTTTTCTCTTTCATTTGGCGTGCTTCATCCTCGATAAACCCAAGATCAAACATAAAAGTAAAAGCTGAGTTTTTCAGATACATGTTCAATCGGACCATTATATATTCTTTTTGAAATAAAAACGCAATCTCTGCATGAAGAGTTATTTTCTTGTCATCATTTGCATGTCTTATGTGGAACATAACTTTTGAAAATAACTTTAATGTACCCATGGCAGAGATATTGACATCTACTTTATTTTTCCCTTCCATTCCTACATGAAGAATGCTATTGTCTCGTAGATATTACGCAACAGAAGGCAAATTCAAAAGCCAAAACATTTCTTGTCTTACAAAGACAAATTTGTCATTGGTGAGAGAAAAATATTTCAATTTTATTTTTGAGTACTTAAAGTATGCAATATCTATCTTAATTGACTTTGTCATTAACAGTTAAATCAATTTAGATAATTCATTTGATTATTAATATCATTGTTATTTATATAAAATATTGCTACAATTATAAATACAATATTTTTTTCCTAAACACCAATAACTAAGAATCATTAAAGTAGCTCACGTTACTATTAAACTATGTTGTAAGGTAATCCATGCCCCTGTTTGGTCCCCGCTACCCATTTGGTTGGCCTCACAACCAATATTCTTAAACACCTTTGCACTTTGTGTCCTATTGGTCTTACTAATCGTCTTGACCAATAGCGTTATCGTGTTCTCCTATCCAACGACCGAACACGTATATGCCAATAGCATTATCCTCCTTTTCTTTTAATTTTATATTTAAAATAGCAGAATTTGTAACTGTTGTTCTTTATGATTTTACTTGTTTGTAAATTAATGCTGATTCCTCTGCTCATGGCGTTTGCAGGTTTTACGCATCAGAAGTTGTGGTGGCTCTAGAATACCTTCACATGTTGGGGATAGTCTATCGGGATCTGAAGCCTGAGAACGTGTTAGTTCGATCAGACGGCCACATCATGCTCACCGACTTTGACCTCTCGTTAAAAAACGATGATTCCACATCAACGGCTCAGATAATTTCCGAACAAAACCCTCTTCCCTCTGCCCCACAGAAGGATTACCACGTTGACCCTCCTCCTTTTACCTCCTCTTCCTGCATATTACCAAACTGCATAGTCCCAGCCGTATCGTGCTTTCACCCAAAACGCAAGCGGAAGAAGAAGCAAAGCCTGCGTAATGGGCCTGAGTTTGTAGCTGAGCCCATTGATGTCCGGTCTATGTCGTTCGTTGGGACCCACGAGTACTTGGCGCCGGAGATTGTGTCGGGCGAGGGACACGGTAGTGCGGTGGACTGGTGGACGTTAGGGGTATTTATATTTGAACTGTTTTACGGGGTGACACCTTTTAGGGGGTTGGACAATGAGCTAACCTTAGCTAACATTGTGGCTCGAGCCCTGGAGTTCCCAAAAGAACCCGCCGTGCCGGCCACGGCAAAGGACCTTATCTCACAGTTATTGGTTAAGGAGCCGTCGAGGCGGCTGGGTTCAAAGATGGGGTCATCGGCAATTAAGCACCACCCTTTTTTTCAAGGTGTGAATTGGGCATTGTTAAGGTGTACACCTCCACCCTTTGTGCCGCCACCTTATACTAAAGAAGCTGTATCAGATGAAACTTGTCCTGAGACTCCCATTGAATATTACTGATACGGAGAAATATAGTTAATATTTAATAAGATAAGCTCCGCTAAATTTATTAATTAATTAATTTTATTGCTTCCTTTATTTATTTTCTCTTCTTATTCGTATCTTTTTTTAATAACAGAAGCCATAAATGGCAATGGTGTTGTGTTTTGAAAAGCCTGATAACAATTAATAAGGGCGTGGCCTATAGCATGTGGGAGGCTTGAAATATTATTTGAGCAAAATTTATATATAATTTTGAGAAAATATTTAACAGTTAATGTAGCAATATTAATGATAGAATCTATTTGTGTATATGAATAGTATAAAACTTTGTCACTTTAAGCACATGATTGATGTTGTGTGTGGAAGATAATATGGTTGGCGATGGACACAGCAGTTGCACACGATGTTAACGTTTTGTGGGACTGTAGACATTAATGGAGGGGTGTAATCTAAAAGGTCAACAGGGACAAGGGCAACTGCGGGATAAGACAACGTAGGTATAAACAATGATATTGACTTGGAATATGAAAGGCGGTGGCACCGCGTGGGTGGGCTGTCCATGGATGGGGTCGGAAGGTGGATGGAGCCATGTACAAAGTATGTCAATGTGTTATTTCTGGCGTTTTTATTTGCCAAGAACATGCATCCCACCACGTGATTTGTTGTGTGTACCAGATAACTGTGGGACTCGCTTGTTCCCGCTAGCTTCTGAATTGGTGAGAACCACCCTGCCCTTGCTTTCTTTCTCGTTCTTAATTTGAATCTTCTATTATGCACGGATATAAAACAATATTCATTTCTATTGGTCTGAATATTAACCTAGCTGCCCCTCCGTATATCTAAGAGTGAATTAATATTGGTAGGCTTCATTAACTACACTTTTGTATATATTACACAATCACATTATAAATCAGAAATCTTTTATATCAAATTATTCAATTCATACTTCTTCTTTTTAATTCTTCAAAATTATTTTTTGATTATTTTGCATAGATGATTAAAAACGTATAACAAAAATAAAACAACTCTCTAAACTCGTGAGATTATAGTGTGATAAGGATAGTAATAGATAATATTATAAGACCTGACCTCCAACTAAAGCACGAATATATAATTCACAATTGATGGCCCAATAAAATTGGACCTCTATTATATGAGTCCAGTCCATCCCTGTCGAAATGTGTTGGTCATTATAGCGGGTCGGGCTCTGTATAATGTAGAAAGACGAAACGTGCTACGCTCTCTGTCCCTAAAAAAAAAACTGAACCCCAACCTTTGTCGGTTAACTAATAATTTTACTTCAATAAAATAGGCTTTCCCACAATGATGAAAAAAGAGGCCATTTTAAACTGAACTAACTATAAGTTACATTCAATTTGAGCTACCACAGATCACAGATGCAAAGAGAGAAAAGGAGTCATAAACGGAGATAAATGTAGGCCGAGGCAATAATAGTTTGTACATATCGCTTGTTGAGCACATCGACCGTGGTGGGTGGATGGGATGAGAAAGATAAACGAAGATACCCGCCAGCTTAGATCGCTATCAAAGTAATTGACGTTGTAGCACAGTCCGCAGCCATATCATATTGGCATCCTAAAATAGATACTAAAATCAGATGGCAAAAGCATAGAACCATTATTTTCTTAATTGAGGGAAACAAGGAATCCTCTTGCCATCGCTCGGACTATCTCTCGTATAGCTAGCAAACTAATTTGTTGATGTTCTTAACACAACTTTTAAATCATTAAATATCTTGTTCATTAAGAGAACGCAACCTTGTAGGTATTCCTACCAGTCTTCTCCTAGTGAATGGACAGCAGTAAATTAACCAAACAATATCTGAAGCAAAATAAATTCAAAATACTACCGATATCTCATAGTTTGATGTCATTACACTGTCCCAACTGAAAAAGCAAAACCTAAATCAATATGCAATCGCAGTAACAAAAACTTATGTGATTGTACTAAACTCTTAACTGGAACAGCAAACGCCTCTATGACAAATAAAGCAGTTGAGACCTTTCAGTCGAATAAACTGAAACCCATGTCCTGTAGAACCAAAAACATTAAGTCGAGAAAATTAGAATATATAATTATTGACAAGGAATCATTAAATTACTTCATAAACAACCAAACTAGCTGCAATTTAAAGCTTACATCATCAGACTCCTCCTTCTCTTCCACCTTCTTCTCCTCCTTTGCCTCGGCAGCAGGTGCACCACCACCACCACCACCACCACCACCAGCAGGTGCTGCAGCAACAGCAACTGCACCACCACCACAAGGCACTGATGCCAGCTTCTCTCTTCCAGCAGCAATGAGCTCAGTAATATCTTTGCCCTTGACTTCAGACAAGAGCAACTCAATCCTATCCTCATCAACCTCAACTCCAACTGTTAATCATTAATCAAGCAAAAAGACTTATCATTATTATATATGGTAAGTCACTAGTACCGAAACCCTGAGACCATTGTAAATTCAATATCTTACTGGCTTCGTGGCAGAATTTGAAAGAAGCAAAAAAAAAAAAGACTCTATCTAAAATTATAAATAAACTACATTTCCTACAGTGGCATGAGATGGCAGATAGGTGACAATAAAAAACCAAATGATGAAGGGAAAGCACTAAACATTGCATCAACGCATAATGTCTAAGTTAACAGAGCAATCACTCCCAATACAGTCATTGGAAGTATAAATTAAAGGTATGGCGCAAAAATGGACAAGCTATATTGAAAACATGTAGATTTAAATACATCCCACATATTCAATCCTAGATTTTCATACCTATCATTGTCGCTACTAGACATCCCACCCTATTAATTTTCTAAAAACAGGAACTTGAACCCCAGAGTCTGGGATTGTATTTGGGAAAGGTATACAATGATAATTGACTATTATTATACACCCAGTTCAGAGTTCTACGGTTCAAAACTACTACACCAACCAGACAATAATTACTCCAAGTTAAAATGCCCCAGGAAAAACATAATAAGCAAAAACTATTCTGAACTTCAATAAGGGGGAAAGACAAATCTATGCAGAGAATAATGAATAAGAAAATATGAAAGATGGTTCACCTGAGCCAAGGATGTCCTTCAGATCATCGGCTGAAGGGGTGGTGTTCCCTCCCAAGACGGCCAGCAAATACGCAGCGATCACCTTCATCTCTACCTCGAAAATGAATTATTGCAACGAGTAAGTAATACAAATCACGAAAGAAATACCTTTTTACGAATAAATAAACAAGACATGACATCAAATTGCTTGGGAGAGGACGCATACTATCTAGGAATGATAGGGGATTACGTTGTTGCTCTTAGGGTTTCTGCACAGAGAGGCGCGCAGCGTGGAGAAAAGGGGCATATATAGAACTAGGGTTTTTGGGTGTTGGAAGGGAAATCCTGCGCCTTGGGGGCGAGCGTTGAACAAATCATGTCCGTTCATTTTTATCGGACTAGAGATTTTCTTTATTTCGATCTATCCTTTGTAGTGAACTAGCATCTTGTCCATGCGATGCACCGAATGCTATTTATTTATTTTATTATTATTATGTTACTAAATATAAATTATATGTTGAGAAAACCAAAATAATAGCAAAAAAATTCATTTAATAAAATTTTTAATATTCATAATAAGACAATTACTTTAATTCTAAGACCAAAATTAGTATATCACAAACTTATAAGTACAATATTACAATATACATAGAGTCAAACTCTTCGTATCATATGAGCTTGCATATTATAGTATTTTTTTGTTATATAATTATTTGGTTTATGGTCATTTGTATTTATTGATTATGTGTTTTATAAATTACAACTAGTTGGATTAATTTTGTTCAACTAGCTGCCACTTGGACAAGTTAGATAATTAATTTTGTTCTCTTGTTCAAGTTCTGTGTATATAAATAAAGTGTATAATTTAATTTGATAAAATAAATTATGGAGATTAATGTGCTATCAAACTTATTTTAAATTGTTTATAAAAATTTTTATAAGGGATAGACGGTCTAATAATTAGAAATAAAGCAAAACAGGCCAAAAAAAAATTATTGAACTTAAAAAAAAATTGTTGAGTCAAATTAAGACATGAATTACACTTTGTAGACTTGATGATGGCATTAAAGAGGGCATCTTGTAGCAAAAGTTTGAGGCTGAATAGATGGGTATTCTTGGAGGCCAAATAAAACTTGTTGGATCTTGAAAACAACTAACTTAAATTTGCATGGATTAAAGATATATTATTGGCTTTATGTTATATGCTTTCTTTTTGGATATTATTAATTTTTAATGTAATTTGAGCATATTCTTTATGCAAGCTAAATATTAGTTTAATTATAAATTTATTTTTTGTTTGTTTAATTGTGCCAAATAACTATAGTTGTTTAGGCTATTTATGGCATATTCTATTGCAAGTCCAATTAAGAGTTTTAAGAGTTTCATACTAGTTTTATGATTGATTAACTATATAAGAGTTCTTTATGTTCTTGTAATTCAAATATTTTGATGATTAATAAAAATTGAGTTTTCTCTCAAAGTGAGAGCTTTCCATTATTCTTAGGTAAAAAATTAAATCCGATCTTATCGAGATAACTCGTAACGATCAAAACATCCATTGAATTTTCAAAACGATAATTGCTTCTACCAAACACTCTATTTCTTAACTTTAAAAAATGTATTAATAAAATTTTCTTAGTTATCCAATTTTTTTTATTAATATGATATCATAGCACATTTCTTACCACTTTCCTGAGCTCCCTGATATTTTCTTGAAAGTCAAACTCTACACACTTCTTTTTGTCTGAGGAACATAATGAATTCATCATTCTCTGCTTTGAAAATGTCATGTTCAGATGCATTAAACAATTAGTTTTCTCCAAATAATCATAAGTTGGCATTTCAAGATATTGTTAAACCATAGGATAATCCATCCAATCTTTACTACCTCCATCCTAGTGAAAATTTATTATTGGTTCTTGTTTCATCAATGTTGTCCAATTTGAATTATCGTTCATGATATCGATCTATGCGAATGGCATTGTTATCAAAGAATAAGCTAAAGTTTATTGATGACAGTATTGCAATTCAAGAGAATACCATTCCTCTTTACAACATGGGAACGATGTAATACTATGCTATATTCATAGTTAGTCCGATCTCTTTTACTTTCTATAGCAAAGAGTATTCTATGGATCGATAACACCATAAAGGTATAGAAAGACTTACATAATATGTTCTCACAAGGTGACACAATTAAGATATATGAACTACAAGAGAAAATCTATAGTTTTAAACAAATTTCATTAATTGTTACTAAATATTTATGCAATTGAAGATATTATGAGATGAATATATAAATCTTAGGCCATTGTTAGTATACACTTATATTCTGCAGTTCAATTGTGAGGCACTCGAGAATGTCAAGAAATGGCAGCAGGGTGATTATTTAGTTAGATTCTTGAAATGATTAAATGAGAATTTCTCTACAGCATATCTCATATTTTGTTAATCAATTCACTTCCTAATATTAATAAGCTTTTATCATTAATTTTACAACATGAAAGATAGTTCATAGAGAGTTTAGACATAGTTGAATGCAATTGTATTTTTTAGCCAAGGTAAAACAACAATTTTCAAACCAAGAGATTTAATAACTCTAGGTCATAGTAAAATTTATAGTATCATCAAAGGAATTATCATAACTCTTTAGTTCCTAGCTCAGTTAACTTTAATTCTAGAAGTAATAAAAAATGATTTTACACTAACTAGGGTCAAGACCGCTATGTACACTTTGTAATATGTTAGGACAATTGGACAAACAATTGACACCTACTACAAAAAGCAGGATATCCTATTGGTTATAAGAGTAGAAACAAAAATAACAATATGTAAGCAAATCAAGTGAGCTCTAATTACCGTGTTGATGAAAGTTGCACTAATCAGTTGGATGGATGGATATGATGTTGCAACAAATCATTTTATTCTTAATGTTCCTCAAACTAATGCTTCTAATAAGTCAGTGACAATTTCTTAAACAAATACCAAATTGTCCATCACCTCGAATCATTTTAATGAGCTTCTTACACTATTGGAACAAGCCAATCTGGGTGCTAATGCTTCTGCTACACAGATCAATAAACTCACTTCCAATTTTGTTTTTATGGTTAACAATTAGATTACTATTTCTATTTGATGTGTTGATAGAAGTATGTCTCATAGGGTGTGTTGAATTTTAGACATTAGAGCTACTAACCACATGTCTTATTCTTTCACTGCTTTTTTTACCTACAAACCAATTTCAAATACATATATTACACTTCCCAAACACACACAAGATTTTTGTCAGACATGTTGGCACTATTATACTTTCCCCTAATTTTATCTTACACAATGTCCTTTATATTCCTCATTTTTCCTTTAATCTAATATTAATTAGTAAGCTTACTTCTCTTAATCCTTATTGCTTTATCCTTCATAAAAATATGTGTTTAATCTAGGATATTCAAACTTGGAAGATGATTGGATTAGTTAAGAAGGTCAATGTAATAGCCGTAAATTTAACGAAAATTTCAAATAAAGAAAATTTGGAATAAAAGAGATAATTTTAAAAATAGGGATTTCAATTAAAGAAAATTTGAAATTTAAAGAGAGGATTTCGAAAATGAAGTTAGGACCCGGTGAAAATAAGTTATTATTTACATGGATTAAAGAATTATAAAAGAAATGTGAGAAATTTACGTTTTGAGGCAAAAATGCAATTTCTTAAAAGTTTCGGGGTTAAAATGTAAATAAGAAAATTTTGCAAGGACCTCCCTCAAAAAGTGAAATTTTGCATAAAGGTCCCCCGGGATATTTTAAGGGTCTCAACCACTCCGGAAGTTGGTCATTTGCAGATTTTTTCATCTCTCTTCAAAAAAATTTCCCCGAAAACCCTCTAACTTCTCTCTAAAATTTCTCCGCCTACGGACCTCAGAGTTCGACATCACCACCACTAACGGACTCAAGCCGAAGAGTTCTTCAAATCCATCCGATTGGTTTCTGGAGAATTGGCCGAAAATTGGCTGGAAAATTGAAGGAAAAATAGGCCAAAAAGGTAATCCCCGAAACTCCTATTTTTAGTTCTCAAATGCAAAAACTAACACCGTAGATCGATCCAGAAGGCACCAAAACCTTTGGATCTCAAATTTCAGCCAGATCCACCACCGCACGCACCCCTACGCGCCGCATCTCTCTCGGCGAGTGAAGCCCACGGGCAGCTCCTTGGGCGGCGCGTGTAACGCGTGGCAGCCGGACCTCCTTGCGTTGACCGAGCTCCCATAGGCCAAATTTTACAAATCCGGAGTCATTTTCAAGGTTTTCGGACGTTCTAAACTCTATTTTTGGGTTTATTTTGCTGAATTCGGATTAGAAACTAGGATTTTAAGGGTGTCCAACTTTGTACTTCAAAGTGGTGAGTAGATAATTCTTCCTATAGCTTGTTTTTACTCTTTTTGAACTTTTCATTGATAAATGAGTATGATTACATGTTGTTTATATGTTCATATGTTTCTGAAATGGTTTGAAATATTTGAAATGATTGAGAAATAATATCTAGTTCAAGAGGAGTATGATTTTTTAAATAGATTTTGAAATGTTTTGAATATGTTATTTCTAAATGCATTTCGCATTACATGGCAAAGAAAATATGATATGTATGTGACATTGATTTTACAGTGTTATGTTTGCCTTGGATATGGGCATGATTATATGATTCCTCTAATTGGAAAATTTATGATAAAAGATTTTGTACTGAGACTAAAAGCTCTGTTTTGAATTATATGTAAAGTGATAAGTTGCCGAATATGATTGTATGGCGAGTTGTTTGATAATTATGCATTGCATTTGATGGATATGCACTTTTATACATGTTTATATATATATATATATATATATATATATATATATATATATATATATAATTATGCATTGCATTTGATGGATATGCACTTTTATACATGTTTATATATATATATATATATATATATATATATATATATGTATTGATGAGTAATGACGGGATTATATGGCTTGAGACAGTATTGTGAAGGTGGTATTAGTGGAAATGTGAGGAGGCAGTAGGGTGATGAACTCATATTCCCTAATTACCTATTGTGATGATGACAGTGGTAAATTGAGGAGGCAGAAGGGTGATGAACTCACATTCCTTGTTAATCTATTAAAGTTGTAGTCAGTGGTAATGTGAGGAGGTAGTAGGGTGATGAACTCACATTCCCTGATTACCTATTGTGGTTGTGACTATGGTAATGTGAGGAGACAGAAGGGTGATGAACTCACATTCTATGTTTATCTATTGAGTTTATTGATAGTTGTAACATACTTGAGCATTATATAAAAGAATTGATTTTTAATGCATATCAAATTTGATTTAAGATCAATTCGTATCATATGTGGTTACAGATATTTGAATGTAATTGGAACTGAGAATATTTTGAAAATGCGGGTCCCATAAGGATGTACTTCTGAACGGTAGATTTTAATATGATAAATTTTTAAAATAAGAGTACGTCCTTATGTTGATCTGAGAGGTTATAGGAGGTATTAACTGCTCACTGAGTTGTAAAACTCACTATACATGGTTGATATATTTTTTATATAAAAACTCAGAATTTGGTCCTGCGGCTACTTGATCGATTGGGTGTCATATTTAAGTGGTGAGCCTAAATTATTTCTAAGCTCTCAATATGTAAACTTGTAATATATTTGTACTCCAGAGTTGCTCTGAACATCACGGGCAGGATCCTTGTTTCCGCTGCAAAACTGATAAGTGTAGACCTGGCATGTATAATTAGCTATACTAAAAATGTGTAAATGTATGATATTATCCTGTTATGACATATTATGTGGTCGATTGTCATTAGTATTGCAAATTTGTAAACATATAGTAATACTCGGATATGTTATATTGTGAAATTATTTACAAGTACATAATAGTAAAGTTTATCGGATATGAGAGATTTTCGCGTCCCTAAAGTAGGGATGTGACAGTTAATGATCTATATCAACTAATTCCATCTCCTTCTCAAGCTAGTTTAACCACTATTGCTTGTAATACCTTCAAACAAGTTCTGCCTATGTTTGGTATTTTTGTTTAGGCCAATTCTTTGCCCCTAGATTGAGGTTTGCTAAAATTGTTAAATGATTCAATTATTGTACCTAGCTTTGATCATTGTGATATTTGCTATTTTGCAAATAAAAAGAAAGTATAATTTCCCATTAACATGTCTATTTGTGCTACTTGTTTTGATTTGCTAGACATAGATATATGGGATCCTTCAAATATTATCTCCTTTTATGGCTATAGATATTTTTTAAATATTGTAGATGACAAAAGTAAATACACTTGGCTTTTCCTTATGAAGACTAAGTGTAAAGGTAGATAAATCCTCTAGAACTTTTGTTTCTTTGTACAAACTCAATGGTCTACCCAAATTAAATTTATAAGGACTAACAATGGACAAGAGTTTAGTATTCTTGAGTTTTATGCCTCTAAAGGCATCATACATCAAACAATCCGTGTTTATACCCCAACAAAATTTTATAGTTAAGACAAAACATTAACACATTCTCATTATGGCCAGATCACTTAAGTTTTAAGCTCATCTACCCATTATTTTTTGGTCTCATTATGTATTACATGTTGTACACCTCATAAATTGAATACCCTTGCCAATTATCTCTAACAAAACCGTCTTTCAAGTTTTATATTGTGTTGCTCCATCCTTTGTTAATCTCAAAGTTTTTGGCAGCCTAGTTGAACAAAACTAATCAAACTAGCTATAACTTCTAAAATGCAGAATTAACAAATACAAATAACCATAAACCAAATAACTATGTAGGAGTAAATACTCTAATTTTACGCAACAATCTTGTACTAATAGCTAATACTATAAACTAAATCAGTAACAAAATTTACAATATATGAGATTTGCACTATCAATCCTATAAAATTAACACTGTAGCTATAAGTATTCTTTTATTAAGTCGTGAAATACAAGTAGTTCGTATGTTTCAAAAAATATTAATAAAAAAAAGATAATGAAACACTCACAGGAGAAACACAATTGTAAGTGAAATCAAACATGCACAATTTGAAAATATTACATAATTTTTTTTGCTAAAAGACAATTTTGATAGATAAGTTTAACATAAAATGAAGACATTGAACCTATCTATCTTGTAGTTTTTTTAGCTATTATGGAAAACTTTTCATCATTAAAATTGTAACAAATGAAAGTGTAACGCCCCTAATTTATGTGATATGGAAAGATCACTCTTTTGAAAAAGCTACTTAGGATAGAGAGGAGGATATACGCGTCAGATATCCGCATTTATTTGAACAATGAGGTTAGTATTTATCTGCAACTATGGTGATAAAATTCGGGGACCGAATTTCTTTAAGGGGGAAGAATGTAATAGCCGTAAAATTTAACGAAAATTCCAATTAAAGACAATTTGAAATAAAAGAGAGAATTTCGAAAATGGGGATAAGAACTGTGGAAAATATGTATAAAAATATATTTACTTATAGCAAAATAGTATCATTTAAAAATAAAAATTACGCGCCAAAACGTAAATTCTTATATTTCTTTTGTAATTCTTTAATCCATGTAATAAATATACATATTTTCCACAGTTCTTATCCCTATTTTCGAAATTCTCTCTTTTATTTCAAATTGTCTTTAATTGGAATTTTCGTTAAATTTTACAGCTATTACAGAAAGCACATAATTGTTCACTTTTATCAAATTTCTAATAATATTCCTCAGTGTCTTGTTGATTTCATGGTGTTTGGTTATAATAATAGAGAATTCGTGGCTGCATGGTTAGAGGTTTTCTTTTTTCGCAGCTGTGCTTAGTTCATCTTTCACTCCTTTTCCCCTTTATGGATGTTTTCTAAGAATTAGCGAGAAAAATTTCAATAAGATGCAAAGCCCTTTCATGGAAGAGGAAATAAAGGAAGCAATCTTTTGTATGGGTGCTTTCAAAGCCTCAGCTTTTGGTGGTCTACATGCCTTATTTTTTCAAAGTCAATGGGATGCGATTGACCTATTGGTCTATAATTTGATCAAGGACATATATGCCAAGCCAAACCGAGTTGAGGAGATAAATCAATCCCTTCTCATCTTCATTCCTAAGATTGAAGAACCATAAGGACTCAAGGAGTTTAGACCAATTGCATTATGTAATATGGTGTTTAAAATCCTAACAAAAGTAATTGCTAACAAAATTAAACTGTTTATGGATAAATGGATTAACCATTGTCGAAACAGCTTCGTTCTAGGCGGAAGCAATAATGACAACATTATCATAGAATGGGAGGTCGTTCATTCCATGAGAAACAAGAAGGGCAAAAAAGGTTTAATGGCCATCAAGATAGATTTGAAAAAAAGCTTACAATAGATTAAGATGAGATTTCCTTGAAAACACCCTTGTAGATATTAGTTTTAAGAATCACTTCGTGAATTTAAACAAATGTTGTGTTTCCACAAGTTCAATGAGCATCCTACGGAATGGATAAGTCACATAACCTTTCAATATATCCAAGGGCATTAGAAAGATGACCCCCTATCCCCTTACATCATTGTGATGTGTATAGAGGGACTATCTCACTGCTTAGATTGGAGTAGTTGAGAACAAATTGTGGAAACCAATAAGATTGGCTAGGAATGATTCCCTCATTTTCTACTTATTCTTTACAAATAATCTCATCATTTTCACAGAGGTAGATTTGAAGCAATGTAGTTTGATCAAATTCTGCCTAAACTTCTTTTGCTTAAGCTCTGGGCAATTAGTGAGTGACAACAAAATTGGATGCTTCTTCTCCAGAAATATCAGTCACACTATATCATAACAGTACAATAATAAATTGGGACTTGCCCAATCCTCAGACTTTGGAAAATATCTTAAAGTACACTGGCTTCACAGAAGAACTTTCAAGCATGTCTCTAAAAAGATTATGAAGAGATTGAGTAGTTAGAAGATTAATACCCTTAATTTAATAGGTAGAATCACACTTACCAATAATGTTCTAAATACCCTCCCTTATTACCCTATGAAAACTGCCAAACTATCTCGTGGACTATGTGATAAAATTGAGAAGATCAATAAATGTTTCATCTAGGGAGATGGTGTAACATCCTGAGTCTCTAATAATGTTAGATAAATTTAAGAAAAAATAAAAGATACATAAGACCTAGAATTAAAATACTTAGTTATGGAACATTAAGGTATAAAAAAAATAGGTGACATATAATTAATCATGAATCATACAAATAAAATTCTTAGAATCATAATGAATGGGGGAAGGATACAAATACATTTTTAGGACATAACTAATCTAGAATTAACAGTAAATTAAGGTAAGATAAAACAACTAAGAAACTGCCAAGTAGCACCACCAAAGGATGCTACCTTGCAGCCACCATGAACCTTCCTCATTTTGTTTTTACAAATTATGACAAGAGGGAGAGAAACCATGCACCATCTTTATTTTGTTTCTACAAACCATGACAAGAGAGGAAGAAACCATGCACTTTCCTTATTTTGTTTCTACAAACTATGACAAGAAAAGGAGAAACCATACACCTTCCTCATTTTGTTTCTACAAACCATGACGAGAGAGGGAGAAACCATGCACCTTCCTTATTTTGTTTCTACAAACCATGAGGAGAGAGGAAGAAACCATGCACCTTTTTTACTTTGTTTCTATAAACCATGACCAGAGAGGAAGAAACCATGCACCTTCCTCATTTTGTTTCTACAAACCATGACAAGAGAGAAAGAAACCATGCACCTTCTTCATTTTGTTTTAATTGTTTCTTTACTCTATAAATATCATTGATAAGAGGGAGTCTAAGATAGAAAAAAAGGAAGAGAGAAAGAGGGAGAGAGAGAGAGAGAGAAAATAACCAAAAATTTGAGAGAGAAAATGCTTATAAATTGAGAGAATTCTTCTTTCTCTACCATAAGGCAGTGAGAGTGAGTGAGTGCTGAGATTTGAAGCCTTACTCACCCCATATTTGGTGCAAGAAATGTGGCTGAGTTGCAAAGGAAACCAAGAGGGATAGCAAGCTGCAAATTGAGAGCTATAGGAGTGGGTTTACACAAGGTAAATCTGACTTCTTATAAAAATTTGGTTTAGAGTTTATTAGGTTAAATTTTGGCCCTGCTGCATGGATGAATTTTTGTCTAAAATATGAAAACATATTCAACATAAAAGTTGTAGCACTATTTCTTAGATTTCCATATCATTTGAAATCACATCAATTGGACTTAAAATGAGAAAGTTATACTCCACGGAGTGATGAGAGGTCAAAATCGGGTATGGAATTCATATTGGTGAACAATAGCTTGGTTTTCGAATTTTTGGGACTAACCTATAAGGAATATAAAGACAGGGTTAACATGAAAGTTGTAGATATATTGCTCATGGTTACATAGCCATTAGAATCACCCAATTTTGAATCCATATGAGTGAGTTATGGTATGATTAGTGAGTAAAAATCTTAAAACACAAAAGGGTTAGGTTTGAGAACACATAACCCTTTTTGCATTTGAAAACATGGCTCGGTACGTTAAGTAAATGGCCTTTAAATTTTCTAATTTTTGGCGAGAAATGTCTTGAAATATTGATAAACAGTTCTGGAAATTTTCATGATTTTTGAGAACTTACAACTAGGTCTTTTGCAATTAAAATCGTGTTGAGAACAATTTGCTGGACAGCTTAAACTATTGATGGAAATACAAAACATTGAAGGGGTTAGATGTTGAATTTTCGTATGAAAATTTTATGACATGTTAGAGGCACACCAAATTTTAGAGAATTTTAGATAGGTTAAGGCATATAATAAAATGTAGAAATTCGGTGGGGCAGAAAATGAGTCAGAACATATCATAACAAGGGACAATCTTAAAAACTTGGGTTATTCGAGAGGGCAAATGAATTACTTTTTACTTAAAATTTTTATGGTGATTATATAACATATCTAGTATGCTTCATATAAAATTTAAAAAATTTTGAAGAAGTTTTACCAATCTAAATGAATGCAAAACAGAATATAAATGGAACTGAAACCAATATGCACTGTTATGGGTTATAGAGGTAGTTTTTGAGGTTGAATGGAAGAGTTAAGGGTTGAGAGAATCACGAAATAAAATAAACATGTAAAGGTACCTCCATAAAAAATTTAGAATTTTTAGAGACTTTTTGTCATATTTAATAATAACCCCAAATCTCAACAGAATCATAATTTTGCTTTGGGGAGCAGAAGTTCTTAAACTTGAGATTTATAACTTTAGGTGTTAATATGCATGAATTAACTAAGAATTCTTACATGTTTTAGTTTGAGTTGCTGGTTGTAACCTTGGCAGCCTTGGAAAGGAAGTGATTGTGCTGAAATTTGTAACAACATTTTTTTTTATACAATATAGAGTTCACATACACGTCATTAATCATAACGTACATACAACATATTAAACACATAGATATCTACATCTTATTTATTTTGGTTGACCAATTTCGGAGATACAGGTGCGGATGGTTGCACCTTCACCGGGATCTGAGCCAACTCGACCATAAACATTTTATTTGATTCTGAGATCTGCCCAACATAAAGTAACTTGATTCAATGTGCATTAAAAGTCAGAGTCATAGAAAAATCTGCATAACTAATTTTATGAACATGATATGGAAATATAGTGAGGATTAAATCCCAATAAGTTCAACAATAAATCATCATCAATATAGCTCATCACGTTATGTTCAGTTGTATAAACTACAGCAAATATCTTTTGGTCACATGAATGCATTATATCTATACCCATAAGAATCATACAATAATAATATATATAACATGATTAACTATTTTTATAATATTATATGATGGCTATCAACTTATTTTCATTTTAAGCTACCCCGGTCAGGGTGAGTATTCTCTACTCTCTGGTACGGGCTTTTCCCGCTTCATCCAACATGGCACACTTTCTCTTTCTTTTTTCATTAACATAATCATAATCATTGGTAGGACGTCCTTTACTGGTGCACCACACGGATTGCCATGTGATCATGCTCATTTTTTTTCTTTTCACAATAATAGCTAAAAATATTCTTTCAATAACAAGTATGTTCATCCTATCTGACCTTATCTTATTAATCAGATAATAACTCCCTCAAATTAACTCCGATTTAGTTGATGTTGGTGTCAATTTAAAGATAGAACAATTATCTAAAACTATTATGTTGAACAGTTTAGCTAAAAATTATGAAATCATGGTGATATTACTCTTTCAAAGTACATGTTATTTCTTCTCGAGTAAATTCTGACCTCTACCTACTAATATGTCCATATCTCCCTCATAAGAATTCAAAATTGAGTTATTCCAGTGGCTAAAATTCCATGACACATATAGCTATAAGTTTTATGTTAACCATTTATTTTATTTCCCTACATAATGTTTTCAAAAATTAAAACACAGAAACTATCCTAACACATTCTTCCATGATTAACCATTTATGACATTTGCTTACAAATTGACTCATATCTACCTCATATGGACTCCAAATTGAATAATTCCAGTGGCTGAAAATCAGTGACACTTATAGATACAAGTTTTGTGTTAACTATTTATTTTAATTCTCTACATAATGTTCTCAGAAATTAAAACACAGAAGCTATCCTAACATATTCTTCCTTGATTAACCATTTTCTGACCTTTGCTTATGGATCATATCTACCTCATATGGACTTGAAATTGAATGATTCTAGTGGTTAAAAATCCATGAGACATAGATCTACATTTTTTATGTTAACCATTTCTTTAAATTCCTTACCAATTCTTCCCATAATTTTAAAATAGAAACTTAAAATTTTGTCACCCATAGCTATACCTATGCAGAACTTTCTATACCAGCCTATGTATTCAAACATACATCACATGCAAGATCAATATATAACATGATATAGCAACATCCATGACCAATCATCAAGGTTTTAAGATCAAAATCCTATATTAATGTTACAAATTTCAAAACTTTTCTTCAAAAAGAAATATTGTTAAACTTACCTTAAACATTTAGTCCTCTAGACTTCTCCTTCCTTTTTCTTCCTTTCTTCCTTTCCTTTCCTCACTCTATCTTGCTTCTATTTCTCCTCTCCCTCACTTGGACGATATTTTAATGTTCTAAGGGTGGATTTTACTTAAATAGACTATCAAATAATTCACCTTTCTTGTCATGGTTTGTAAAAACAAAATAAGGAAGGTTCCACTACCTTCTAGAGTCTTCTACTAGATTCTAGAGTATTCTACTCTATTCTAGAGACTTCTAGAGATTTTCAGAATGTACAAGAATTGTCTAAAAAGTTTTAGAACATTCTGGAACCCTCTAGACGCTTACATAGAAAAGTTACTGACTGGGCGCCACATCATGTCCATGTCATGCCTGCATGGCGCTTATGTTGTTTATTTTTAATATTTTCTCTTAGGTTTTCTCTCCTTACCTATTCCATTAATGTTAGAACATTTCTATGCATATATATAAGGTGAAGAGTTTATAAGGAAAATATCTAAAAATTACGGGATGTTACAAAATTGAGGTAGCTAACTTTTCCTTACAACACTCTTTATGCTTATGAACTTGAATTTATAAATTTTCATTGTTTGCCTGACTTTTATGCTATGATGAATGATGATCTAAAGATATGTTATATATGCATTTTTGGGAATTAAGGAGGTGCCCAAAGTGTGCCCAGTAAGCCCAATTTTTCTTCATGTATTGGCCAATAATAGGAGATGCATAATCCTTTGCAGGTATGGGACTGCATTGGGTAAGTAGATCAACATGTTATGGGTCTCTAGTGTGACCAAGATGATTTATATATGTATGGTCAGTGCTTATATTTCAGTGAAATAAATTAAAATGTTTTAAAGAATGGAATGTGTACTGTTTTTCTTAAAATTTGCTAGCTATTGAGATTGTCATCTCATTTTTTATATCTATACAATCACATTCCAGGTATTTTAGCAAGAAGTGAGCAACAAGATTTCCAAGGTTTAACTCCTCTGAATATAGATATATGAAAAATGACGCTAGTAAGTAGATGTTACAAATGGGAACAGTTCTAAAAAGATACATCTTATCTAGTAAAATAATTTTTTTTGCTTAAAAGGTGTTGACAGATTAGGTTTTAGGACACTTATATCTATAAATGATGCCTTCCAAATGAAGGTGGCATGGGTTTTCAACCAGAATTTGGAGAAGCTTTGGGTGTAGGTTCTAAAATCCAAATACAAAGACACCAACCAAACCATCACTGAATCTACTATAACGTCTAAAAGTTGCTCGAATCTTTGGAAAGGCCTACAAGGAATATGGAAGGATGTCAATAAGGGATAAAGTTGAATTATTGGGGAAGGTAACAAGATTCAGTTATTGCTTGATAATTGGGTCCCAGGATGTGGTAAACTGGCTTGAATTACAACACTTCACATCCCAGGGGAATGTTTAAATTGGAGGGTGTCAGATGTGGTATCCAACTCTAGAGAATGGATTTTGACTAAGTTCTAACACCTCATTCTAGATAATGCCATTATGAAAATCAAAGTTGTCATTTGTTCGATAGAAGAATTGGGCTAGGATACATTAACCTAGAAACACAATAGTAACGATGCCTTCTCAGTTAAATTTGCATATGAATCATTAACCTCTAGCTACGATCAAAGCAACTTGAAATGGAGAACAAATTGGCAATGGACTGGGCCACATAAAATTTGCACCTTTCTATGGTTAATTGGACATGAATGCCTTCTCAAGAACCAATTAAGATTGGAGTGACACTTGGATTATATCGAAATATGTCAAATTTATGGATTTGTCCAAGAATCTATCCTACACTACCTGACCAACTGTGAACATGCCAATGCTCTTTGGATTTAGCTAGTTCACCAAAAGCACGGGGGAAACTTTTTAGTTATAGCACCCAATAGTGGCTTAATACAAATTTGTCTCAAAAATTTGGAGGAGAGGAGTACGGTCACCACACTTGAAAAATTCTCTTTGAGAATGTGACTTGGTGCATACGGGTCAAATGATGTGTGTTGCTCTTCCAACCCCTACCTCATAACTCATATGATCTGTTGTTCGTCCGCCTCTCAAGATCGAAAGAGTGCGTGGAATGGATGGAAGCAAATGGTATGCTTTATGATCATTCTTGGAAGCAAATGGTAAGCTTTATGGTCATACCCCTATGTTTAAAAATGTTATTTAGAGCAATCCATCTCCTAATCATGCCAAATTCAATGTGGATGGAGCTTTAAACTATCTTAATCAAGCAAGTTGCGGTGGGGTTCTCAAGGATGCCATAAGAGGATGGATCAAAGGCTTCATGAGGAAGTTGGGTTCATCTAGTATTTTGAGAGCTGAATTATGGAGAATCCTCACAACTTTAAGTATTGATTGGGAGATGAACTATAACTCTTTCATCATTGAATTAAACTCTCTTATTGTAGTTAGTTTATGCAACAACGGCTGTGACTGCTCCCACCCTTGTGCAAAACTTGTTTCATAGAGAAACAATGGTCTGTTTTAATCACTCATACCTATATGAAGAGCAATAGAATAATAGATTGACTGGCGAAAAGAGCCCATTATTTGAAAGATGAGTTTCAAACCTTTAACAAACCACCTAGTGGTGTTGAAAAGTTGTTTTTGAAAGACATGAGGGAAGGAGATACCCCCTGTGGTCTTACTTTCTAGTCCTCAAAGCTCATTTTTTGTACCACAAAAAAGAAAAAATATTTATTTTAAAGGCACAAAAATATAATTAAAATTTAAAAACTACAAAGGTTCTTTTTTTAGGAGCTAAGTTTTACATTTTTCCTTTGCTCTCTATATATGTAATACTAATAATATGTTCAATCAAAAAGCTATACATATTGGATACCAAGCCAACACACAACCCCTTCCCCCTTCCCTTTAGATCAAAATATTGAGTTATATAATTACAAATGAAAGTGTATACATTAACAAGTTGAATTATGTGGAGTTAAGTTATAGAAAATATTGTCCATTAAAAAAAGTAATAGAAGATAGTACAAGCAAGCTATTCAACCAGATTAAGTATCTATTATTATGCCAAAGCTATAATTGTTCGTAAAATATATAATTTAAATCAACATGATATAAAAAATTAAATGTAAGAGTTAATGCAAATATAGCATGTGCTTAAATTAATTAGGATTCTCAGCAACCCTTCTGGTAAGACTAACGTGAAAGACAATTTGAACCAATAATTATGAGTTTTATCTCACTTTTTGAATTGAGGATCATAATAATTTTTTTAATTTTATGGTGATGATAACAATAAATGGAAACAAATTTTTTTTTTTTTTGGGTGATCGAAGCAAAACAAATTTTATTTCAATGTTATTTTTGTTGTTGTTGGACGGTAGTTTTATTTCAATGTTGTCGAGTTTTTTTTTTGTGTGGACAAGGACAGAATGTTATCTGTTTTTTTGGACAAGAATGTCATATGTTTATTTCTTCTGTGGCGCCGTCACTGCAATGGGCCAATTTTCAAATTAGGTTTATCTCAAAGCCCTGCTAAATGAAGCCCGGACTGCTGTGGGTGTAGAGGACTAAAAAAAAGCACAAAAAAAGCAATTTTGTCGTATACGGGGGGGTATTTATGTCATGGAGGCCACATATTTTATTATCTCGCCCGGGGAAAGAAGCGCGGGAAAACACACTAGCTTCACCTCCAACCTGCCGCTCATTGTTTGATCAGTGGAGTTCTGAAAAACTTGCCTAACTTCCATTTTGAAGAGTTTTGAAACTATTGGCAGAAAATCCTTCATCTCTTTGATAACAATGAACGGCGAAAGCCGAAGACGGGACTGGAGAGATCCCCGCAGATCCAAGAAGCAGAAGCTAATCCGCAATGCTGAGGAAGAGATTGAGTCAAAATTAGGGTTCGATCTTTTCTCAGAGGGTGAAAAACGACTTGGATGGTTGCTCAATTTTTCTTCCGTAAGCAGTTTCCATTCCCATGGTCTCATCTCAATTAAATGGATATTTTTTATTCATCTTTCCAAACTATAAAATTTGGTGTTTCTAGACATGTGAAATAAATATGAATACATCTCTGTGTACTGAATTTTCATGACCTCAATCTGCAAGAAGTTGTAGTGTTCGCAAGTCACGGCACTGAATTGATGAAAGAAGAAAATATATCGAAAGTCGGTGCTTGTAAGCAATATGGTTTTTGTCCTTACTACGCCACTATTACTGCAAATGTCATGTTAATGATACTGTCCTTAAAGCTTAGAGTTACAAAGCTGCCATTAATTTCACAATAATTTGCTGCCATGACAAACTGCTGACAGATTAATGATTAAATTATGTTGCTCTTCTCATTTCCTTGTGCCCCGCCAATATCATCCTAACCTTTGCTGCTAGCGTGGTCTCCACTGCTGGCTTATCTTTATTTCATTACTCATATACTAAGTACTAACCACTCTTCTCATATTTGCTGCTTCCACCATCACCTTTACTACTATAATTGTGCATTTCACTACTCTGTTGTAGTCTAGTAGTTTCATGTAAAGTCATCTGAGGTATGATTTCAAGAGATTTATATATGTTTTCCATACTTTGCAGTCATCATGGGAGGATGAAGACACACACAAAGTCTATAGTTGTGTAGATCTTTATTTTGTTACACAGGTATATTTTCATAATGGTTCTCCAAAAAATTGCGTTTCTCACAAATTGTTTACAATGGGAGTAACCTGGTTTGGTAAATAATTTACTGTTTGGAGTTTGGTTGCAGGATGGTTCCACATTCAAGTCAAAATACAAGTTTCACCCTTATTTCTATGTAGCTACAAAGGTAAACATGCAATACATGCATACACAGCAGCACAGACAGGACATTTGGGTTTATGCATTTTCCTGTGTTTGTTCTTGTTGATTTATTCTCTTTCAGAGTTTATTTTGAAATATTCACTTGGTTGTCGGTGGCAATGATGGATATATGCATTAAATAGAATAAAATGGAGATGGATGTTGAAGCATATCTTAGACGGCGTTATGAAAGTCAGATTGCAGATATCGAAATTAAAGAGAAAGAAGACCTTGATCTTGTAAGCAATTCATGCATCTCAATGTTTTCATCACTTTATCTGATACATGATAAGCAGCGTCCACTTCTTTTAGTGCTTTATAAACTTTCCATTTTGATTCTGGAAACTCTTGTAGAAATTGTTTTCATGGATAGGTAATTACTTCCAAAGTTTGAGAAGGTCAAATCAATATGCTGTGTTATATATTCAGCATTGGTTTCTGGAATTGCTTTTGGATTTGATAAGATCATCTTGGAAGTGAAATCTATGATTGCTATATTTCTTTACTTTTTAGGTTTTGGCATCAATTTAATAACAATATAACTGTCTGTGGTTTTTTATCTCATGAATTCATTTTGATTTCTTGACATGTTTCCAACAGAAAAACCATTTGTCTGGATTACAAAAATATTATTTAAAGCTATCCTTTGATACCGTACAACAATTGATGAATGTGAAGAGTGATCTGATGCATGTTGTTGAAAGAAATCAGGCAAAGTCTGATGCTGCAGAAGCCTATGAGTCCATATTAACAGGAAGAAGGTAGGTCTCGTTCATCTACATTTCACATTTATTTTCTGTTTCATGGGACAGTAGATTGAAGTGTTACATTTTAGTTCCTTTTGATGGCCGGTACTTTTCATATCAATCTACAATTAAATTTAATATAACATCGCATTGTCATTTGATCTGATCCTCTCTTGCTTCTTGCTTAGCAGGGAACAAAAACCTCAAGATTTTCTCGATTGCATAACTGATCTTCGTGAATATGATGTTCCTTATCATGTTCGCTTTGCCATTGACAATGGTACCTTTTGATATATATATATATATATATTCTTGGTTTTTAGTAGTTTTTCACTGTACTATCTTTCATTCTATATTTATCATGATACTCAGTGCCACATGTGACTCAGATATACGATGCGGCCAATGGTACGATGTTAGTGTGTCCAATACTGCAGTCGTACTTGAGAAGAGAACAGATCTTTTGCAGCGTGCTGAAGTTCGTATTTGTGCATTTGACATTGAGACCACGAAACTTCCATTAAAGTTCCCTGATGCTGAATATGATTTAATTATGATGATTTCATACATGGTAGATGGTCAAGGCTATTTAATCATAAATAGAGAGGTAATAAAAATGGTTAACACTTGTATTCTCTCTCTCACTCTCTTATTTATTTAGGGGGGAACATTTTTCATCAAAGCCTCATATCAGTAGTCTTCTCAATATAACTATTATCTGGCTTCTCATTCTCCTCATAAGAGGTTAATGCAATTTAGATTCTTGACCTCCAAATGGATTTAGTCACTAAACTGCCCCTATTTTGGGTGCATATGATGTTGATTAGTTTGCATTGATTAATTGAATGTGGCATAGGCCTTTGATTGTAAATTTGAGGTTTAAAATCCTTTTCAATTCCAAATTATGCATAAAATGTAGTCCAAAGGGTTATCCACAATCTAGAATTTGGATAAGAAGAAATAAATGAACTCTTCTACATCAAATCAAGTTGTCCAATGGTACAGAAGTTGTAAGTTCAGTAAATGTATTGTAAGGCATTAGTCCTAGGTTGATGCTGTTGAAGTATCATTTGCTTTTGTTGCTTTGACTTTCAGTGCGTTGGGGATGACATAGAGGATTTGGAGTACACTCCAAAACCGGAGTTTGAAGGGTGTTTTAAGGTGACAAATGTTCAAAATGAGGTAATGGTATATGTGCATCCACTAATGTTCCCCTAGGTTGTTTTTCAATGATAATTACTGCGGCAAGGTTTATTCTCTGTTTTGCTAATGGATTTGGCTGTACTTGCAGGTTGAGCTTCTTAGATTATGGTTTTCCCATATGCAAGAGTTGAAACCTGGCATCTATGTGACGTATAATGGTGATTTCTTTGATTGGCCATTTTTGGAAAGAAGGGCAGCCCATCATGGGTTGAAAATGAGTGATGTATGTTGCTAACCATTTTATGATAGTACTGCTGGCTTTTATTAAGAAGTGAAATACTCAAATATATTCTGCTGGAGTGTCTAAACAATTCCCTATTTCATTACATTGATTTATAGCATTATTTTATCAAAAATTTATGAACATGAAGAATGGTTGTTAATACTTATAGGATTTGAGCCTGAATTTGACATTTTTATGCAACAGTGGTTTATGTGAATCTTTTTTATTGCATAATTTTTTGGGGCATCTGTAATCTGGTTTCAAGTTTATTCCTTAGTTTGAAGAATATGCTACGAGTTTTGATCATTACCTTTCTCATTTATTGGTTGATATTATTTATTCCTTTTATATTCTTTTTGTTATATAAACTTGCAGGAGTTGGGTTTTCAATGTGACAATAATCAAGGAGAATGCCGAGCTAAATTTGCTTGCCATTTAGATTGCTTTGCTTGGGTTAAACGTGATAGTTATCTCCCTCAGGGGAGCCAGGGCCTGAAGGTACAAACTTTCTACTTTTTTATTTCTTATCCATTTACACACCAATTTTGGGTGACTACGAAGAATTAACAGAGCTTGATAACAAACAGTTTGTTAAATTATTCCTTAGATCGGTTGGATTTTATACATTTGATTGTCCCCCTCTCAAGCTATATTAAACTTGACATGGCATGAACTGGCAATCTCTTCCAAACGTTCATACTCTTCATTGAGCCAAATTTCTTTGAAGGCAGCACCAAGTTTGACATTGAAGATGGAGTTGCACCTGTCATGCTGACATTGAGCCAATTTTTTAATTTTTTTTTTCATTTTCATTACAAATGACAGATGACAAATCTGATTTCTGTCTTGTGTCAAAGTGTTTCTTTTTAGCCATTCTCCTTATGTTTTATGTTGTCTAGATCTTGCTAGAAGTCCTAGCGCATACATGTAGGAGGATGTGACATGTGCATAAAATTATTTCTTTTTCTGTTGTTATCTACTTTCTTATATAAATACTCTTTTTTCAATATATGTAATGATATTTAAAATTTAATGTATGTTAAATTTGCAAATAACATTTTTTTTGTACAATAATTTGAATGCTTTTCCTGCATGTTATACCTTGGGTTTATAAATTTCAGATTTAACTGAGTTTATCTTTTCTCTCTGACATTTTCTTTATTTTTGTTTAGGCTGTTACAAAAGCAAAGTTGGGTTATGATCCCCTGGAGGTGAACCCTGAGGACATGGTTCGCTTTGCAAAGGAAAAGCCTCAGGTATGAGTGATTCAAAATGATATTTCTACGACTTGTTAAATTAATTTGACATGTGTACTGGAGATGTAATAGATAAAATATTTTCGCTTTCTGTAAATTGGAGAAATGTTGAGTAGGAATAGTTGTCAATACACAAAAATGGTCTTTCTTTCTTTTTTTGTAACTAAATGGTCTTTCTATTTGCTTTCATGACCTCTATGATTGTGCACAAAATAAGTGATGACTTGGATGCTATGAGAAGGATATGAATTAGTGGTCTTATTTTAGCAATAAAGTGTGCTATATTGAAGAGGAGGCCTTATTTTCATGGGTGATGACTTCCATGAACTCTATAATTACTGTGCAAGGTTGAAACGGAGGCCTTTTACTTTTGTGCTATATTACTATGTAAAACAGATGATGTCTACAAAATTCTTAGGTCTCTTGAGTACTAGCGAATCTAGCTGGCAACTGTGGGGTTTTATTGCATACCCTTATATGATATTCATGGAATTGGTTTGGTTTAATACTTGTTTTATTTTATCTTTTGCACTCAAGAAGAGCCATATTATTGCAGCAGGGGTAATAATTCTGCGGTGCTGTGCCTTCATGTTGAATAATGAAGGAAAAAAGTAATCAGTAAGAAGGTAATTAAGGAAAAGAATCAAGGGGAGTGTTGACTACAAAAAATATTTACCATAATTGTATATCTTGTGATTGGGTGAGACTTTTTAGGAAATAATGGAGAACGAAAATTAAAGGGAAAATCAGAATTAGGGAGATAGAGTGATTTTAGGGAGTAATTCTATGGGATAATGTGAAATTATTGTATTGTACATTTTTTGTTTATTGATATGTGTGCATCTTAGTGGTCACAAGATATCTTAATCAATTCCCTCCTTTTTTGTTTGTTGTTGAATTGTTATTACAGATGATGGCTTCCTATTCCGTTTCTGATGCTGTGGCAACTTATTTCTTATATACAACCTATGTTCATCCCTTTATTTTTTCTCTTGCAACTATTATACCCATGTCACCAGATGAGGTTTTGCGTAAAGGTAGTGGGACCCTCTGTGAAATGTTGCTCATGGTTCAGGTGGGTTCTTATGCATATGTTCACTGAAATTGAGATTCTTTGTACTAAAAATTATTTATTTCAATAGTTTACATCATAATAATGTTTGCATCTGTTACAGGCATACAAGGCTAATGTTATCTGTCCTAACAAACACCAATCTGATCCGGAGAAATTTTACAATAATCACCTTCTTGAGAGTGAGACATACATAGGTGGCCATGTGGAATGCCTTGAAAGTGGTGTATTTAGATCTGATCTTCCATCTAGTTTTACACTTGAACCATCAGGATTTGAGGTCTGTTATTCCAACTTCTGGTACTGTTGACATGCAATCCTTTTATTATTTGACCATGTTATACCATCTTAACAAGCTATTTTATTCATGAGGTATTATTTTTTTTTTGTGGAAAAAGAATTTTATTGAGAGGAAAAAAAGATCAATACATTATCAGAGGACCAGCAGTCCTCTTAAAATCAGAAAAATAAAACCATGACAATTAATGGCTCCCCTAGAATAACCATTAGCAGAAACCAATAGAGGCCAGAAAAGTAATTCTCTCCCACAGAAGATGTGACAGTAAAATTTCTGATTAAAAACTCGTATTCTGTTCCAACCATATGCACCACATCACAGCAAAAACAGCACACTGCCACAGAACGATATGCTCCTTCTTTGTCCCAAAGCCAATTAAACTTGGTAGCTAAAATGTTCTCTAAAAGCCTACTCTACATTTTCCAAGCGACTTCACAATGAAAAACAAATGACTATTTGTCTCTGAATTATGGTAGCAAATCACACAAACATCCAGAGAAATTGCCTTATTGGGTCTATGAATATGAAGCAAATCATTTGTGTTTATTCTATTAAGAACCGCAGTCCAAACAAAAGCCTTCACCTTAGAGGGAACCTTGACCTTCCTAAAAGATTTAGACAGAAAAATTTTGAGCATTTGGAGTTTTAATTAAAAAATTGAAAAAAAAGCAACAAGTGTATGAACCCAAACAATCTAAACCCCAAATCCTTGTATCAGGCAAAGAAGAAGAAGAAAAAGGACCAATGATATCCAACAATGCTGCAAGATCATCAACAAATCTACTTCCAGGATGCCTAGAAAATGAAAATTTCAAGAAACCCTGTTAATTGTAACATTAAAAGAAGTTTGAAATCGGAGCTTGATGCAAAGAGGATAATTGATAAAGTCTAGGAAAAAGTTCATAAAATGAGGTGTCACCAATCCAATGGCCCTCGCAAAACCTCAACCAATTACCAAGACCAACACGATAAGAAAAACGAGAGCAAAAGGAAGGAAATACCTGAGAAATGAACTTCCAAGGGCTTGTATGAGTAGCACCAATCCCAAAATTAGCGTCCCATCCATTGTGATGCATACCAAAATCACTCCTATTCACCTCGTGCCACAAAGAGCTAGGCTCTAAGGGAAATACCATAATCACTTAGCCACCGGAGAAATGTTTCTAGACACTATATTACCAAGACCCAAACCCCCTTCCTTTTTAGACTTAAAACACACTTCCCATAAACCTGTTAGCAACCCCAACTGGAATCCTAAACAAAGAATGTAATTATGGGGAATACTAAACAAAGAAGCCTGAATTAGAGTAATTCTCCCTTCCAAAGAAAAGTATACCCCTTTCCAGTTATGTAGTCTTATTGAAACTTTCTGTAGAATAGGATCCTAAAAAGAAGAAGCAAAGGGATTTCCACCTAAAGGGACAGCTAAATAGGTTAAAGGCCAATCTAGCACCTCACAACCAACCATCCCAGCTAAGTCTCTCACAACCCTATCTTCAACATTAATCCCAGCTAACCCACACTTAGATGGGTCAATGTGAACATTCGATACTAGCTCAAAAACTTGCAACATACAAATCACATTCTAAAAATTTCCCTAGCCTTAGGAAGGAAAAGAATGGTATCGTTTGCAAATTGCAAATAAAAAAATTCCAACTCTTCTACTCCAATCCTTTCCAACTCCTCTACTCCAACCCTTAAACCTCTCACCACCCCTCTCTTTGAATCCCTAGCCAACATACAACTCAAGACATCAACAAGAAGGATGAAAAGAAATGGAGAGAGTGGATCTCTTTGCCTAACCCCATTTGCCCCCTAAACCAAGACCTAGGTTGCCCGTTAACAGCCGCCAAAAAAGCAATTGTAGAAAGGCAACCTTGGATCCAACTTCTCTTTCTTTCCCCAAAACGCTTTCTACAAAGAATTTTATCTAAAAAGGCAAAATTAATCCGATCATGGGCCTTCTCAAAGTCTAACTTGAACACCATTCCTTTCTGTGTTTTCCATTTAACCTTTTCAACAAAAGCTCATGAAAAACTTTCATCAAATCAGTTTTCACAAAAGACCAACAAGTGTGGAAAAAAGCCATATTGGCTAAGAGCCTTCTTGTTATTTATCTTGAAAATTGCATTCCAAATCTCCTCTTCCCCAAACGATCTCTCTAACTAGGCAGCCTTAGCACTAGCAACCAGAATCCAATCTAAACCCTACAGAAGAGGTTTGTTTGGTACTTCCTTAGTATTAAGCTCTTTATAAAACCAAGAAACTTCCTCCACTTTATAAAATCTGCCTCGCTCACCCTCCAACTCTTATGCTTCCTACTATTTACCATCCTATGAAAAAGTTTAGAATTAGCATCCCTTTCTGTAGCCCACATAAACCTAACTGCCTGTTGCCAACTAGTGTCCTCCTTATGGAGCACATCATGTAGGTCATTTTTTAAGACCAAACTTTGTGCAAGCTAGTTTTCTGACCATCCGTCCTCACTCTCATTCTTATCCAAAACATCTAACTCCATTTCCTCGCTCTTCTTAATCCTAATATCTCCAAAGTCCTCCCCATTCTAGACTTTCAACTTCTTCACAAACCTTAAATTCCTCATCAACCTATACCCTTCTGAACCTGTGACAGAACATTCTTCCCACCAAGACTTGATTAAAAAACAGTGGCGTTGAATCCACATATTCTCAAATCTAAAAGGTGTTAGATCCCATTTTACCCTTCTAGACTTAATAAGGATTGGGAAATGGTCAGATACTGGATGTGAAAAGTCTGGGAAGAAATCCTCCAAAAGAGAAGTAACAAGGAACCTATCAATTTGTGATGATACAATCCTTCCCCTATTTACTGACCATGTGAAGTGGGCATTTGACTAAGGAATATCATGCAAATTGTTATCTCTTATAAAATCATCGAAAGCTCTCATACTTGTAGTGATCCTAGAACCCCATAATTTCTCTGAAGGAAAACAAAAAACATTGAAATCCCCCTCAAGCACTAGTGCGGACTACACAACCTGTGCACAGAATATAACTCCTCCCAAAATCGAGGCCTACATCTAGGATGATTAGGACCATAAACTGAAGTAACCCAGCAGCACCCCCTACTCCTTACTTCTAACAAAACGGACAAGGAAAGACACCGACACCCCTGAAGAACATCTACCTTAGTGGATACCTGTGTATCCCAAACAACCAAAAAATCCCCCAAAGAACCAGGTGAAGGAGTAAACTCCTTATCTTTAAAATGAGAATTCCAAACACTTCTAATAAAAAACATATCTGTCTCTTCCATATTAGTTTCTTGAAAAAGAACTACATTAGGATTTGCCATACTCATCCCCTTTTTCAGCTTCCTATACTTAAAAAGGTTTCCCAATCTATTAACATTCCAACTAAGAATCTTTATGACTTGACAGACTTATCCTTGCTACCTTTTATACCACCATAGTTGATTGAGGTAGCTAACCTAGTCAACTGTTTTTGAGCTTTTTTTTTTCCTCTCATAGGTTCTAGGTGATGCTTGCACCTTCATCGCCTGCCCAGACTTATTTAATAATGACTTCGGTTTCATTATTATTTTTCCATTCTTAGTTATCTTTGTGGGAATTCTCCCCCAATTGTGGTTGAATCATTTTCTAAGCTATCCCTCTTCAAGGAAAAGTTTTTTTTTTTTTTGCCAGGGGGGGTATAAACATGAAAATTTCTATCATCTTTCCTTAGTGCATGATATGGTTCTGGTTTGATATGATTTCCAAGAAACTAATATGACATCACGTCATTTCTGACTTTCTGTAAATATGCTTCACTGACCCTGGAATGGTTTGGGTTCCAGCAATTGATCGACAACCTTGATCGAGATCTGCAATATGCTATAAGAGTAGAGGGTAAGATGGACTTGGAATCTGTCTCTAATTATGATGAAGTGAAGAAAGTTATCATGGAAAAGGTGCTGGCTAAAGTTTCATGGCTCAATATTTGCCCATAATCATGTTCAAATATTTATTTTAAATTTTATTATTTGATATGTACTAACTCATTGTTTTTTGTTATTCATATGTCACCATTGCAGTTACATTTAAAGAATAATCCTGACTTATATATCCCTATGCATGTAGCTTATAAATTTGCGAGACAAGCCAATACGGGAAGAATGCCCCCTCATTTATCATCTGGATGTAGCTGCCATGTATCCAAACATAATCTTAACAAACCGGCTTCAGGTATGATTAGCAATGAACTGTTTTTGAAAGTCATTAATCAGAAAGGTTGTTTTTTGTTTAAAAAAAAATCTGTAATTGTACTGTTTCTCTGGAGCTGGATATGCATGCATAGGGGGTTTGATTAAGGAAAAAATTTAGGATAAAAACAGAAAACTCAAACAAAAATAGTTGTTATTTAGTTTTTTGCAGTCTGCCATTCCTGCATCACACATTCGTGTTATGCATGTAGGTCTATGATAAATTTTGATATGGGTGTCTTTCAGTATCAATGCTATTCTCCAACTTTGCTTGGCTGCATTTGTGACAATATGAATGAAACTATTCAATGATAAGTGTTAATATGCCTTAATTAGTCACATGTTAAATATGCTGTCATTTATATCTTGAGGTTTGTACTTCTTTTCTGCTTGTCCTGGGTCATTGGGAGTTATTATCCCGATGAATATGTAAATTATTCCCCTTCCCTTGAATTTGTCGCAGCCCTGCAGGGGGCTGGCTGAAGTGTCCATGCTGAGTAAAGGTTCTTGTGTAATTGCAGCCACCTTCAATAGTTACAGATGAGGTCTGCACTGCATGTGATTTCAACCGTCCTGGAAAGACTTGCCTTCGGACACTTGAGTGGGTTTGGCGTGGAGAAACATTCATGGCAAAGAAAAGGTGTGCCTGTCTCTTTGGTTAATGTTTGCTTTTAATCATTTGAAGATATTATTATTGAAGCATATCTCTAAAAAATCTAATTACTGTTTAACTAAGGCTTTGGTCTGAACAATTTCAGTGATTATTATCATTTAAAGAAGCAGATTGAGTCAGAGTTTGTTGATGTTGCTGATAGGCAGTTATCAAAATCTTTTCTTGACCTGCCTAAGTCAGAGCAACAATCAAGGCTAAAAGAGCGTCTAAAGAAATACTGCCAAAAGGTTATGCCTGTTTTGTTGAACATGTTTGTGTAAATGATATATGGCACACTAA
Organism: Gleditsia sinensis; assembly: GCA_037074535.1. Taxonomy (NCBI): domain Eukaryota; kingdom Viridiplantae; phylum Streptophyta; class Magnoliopsida; order Fabales; family Fabaceae; genus Gleditsia; species Gleditsia sinensis. The sequence continues at coordinate 16,275,134 of CM073476.1, read as the reverse complement.
GACTTGGTGGCTTGCACAGGCATATAAACGGGTACTTGACAAACCAGTCACTGAACTTCGTGAAGCAGGGATCTGCATGCGTGAAAATCCATTTTATGTTGACACTGTTCGCAGGTGAGCTAAGATCATTATATATCCATTTAGAATGCTATATGTTACTTTTGTAGTATTTTCTTCTAAGAAGAAAATGTTTATAAGAAAGTATGTCCAGTTGTCCACAACTCCACATATGTTTATAATCCACAGAGCATAATAGTTATACAGCTCATAAATTTAAAATAGATCAGGTCAACGTTTAGACTCTCTCTAAGATTTTTTGCACTTATTTGTCCTTGCTTCTTGTACTAAGCCCTGTTTTTGTGCTATCTGGTTCAAGTTTTCGTGATAGAAGATATGAATACAAAGGTCTTAATAAGGTTTGGAAGGGAAAGTTGTCAGAAGCTAAGGCCAGCGGAAATTCTATAAAGATTCAGGAAGCACAAGTATGAACTGTATTATTTAGCTTGTTGGTTATTTCACAATATACTTAATTTGCTACAATTAAATACATCATTTTTTCTGGACTTCAGTTAATTTTATGATTTTATGCACCAGGACATGGCAGTGCTTTATGACTCATTGCAACTTGCTCACAAGTGTATACTTAATTCCTTTTATGGATATGTCATGCGCAAGTGAGTGTAGTGACCTCCATATGTTCTTTAAATTTGATCATTGGAAATTTTACAATAATTTTTGTTTTCTATTCTTCTTAATTAACTACTACTTCAACGTTTATCTTACAGGGGAGCAAGATGGTATTCCATGGAAATGGCTGGAGTAGTCACATATACTGGTGCGAAAATCATTCAGAATGCTCGCTTGCTGGTAGAGAAAATAGGAAAACCACTTGAACTAGATACAGATGGTATCTGGTGTGCACTGCCTGGATCTTTTCCAGAAAATTTCACTTTTAAAACAAAGTATGGCCTGTTCTTTATGTGGTTATTTATATAATATGGTCACAGCAGGTCATAAAATTTTATAGAGCATCTCTTATTGTTTTAGCAGCATGAGTGCGGGCTATTCTAGATCATTTTTACTTCATTCTGTTTATTATTCTATAGTTATAAATCTGAAGATCCTGACTTGTATTTGATACGTTTCAGAGACTCAAAGAGGAAATTGACTATCTCATACCCTTGTGTCATGCTTAATGTTGATGTGGCAAGGAATAATACAAATGATCAGTACCAGGTCAGCTTAGAATTTTATTTCTGAATTATTTAAATCAAAATATATTGCAAGAGTTTCTGCTTGAGTTTTGCAGTTAGTAGAGTGCTATTACTTGGCTCTACATGTGAGTACATTCCTTCTAATTCCAAATTTTTGACAGACACTTACAGATCCAACTAGGAAAACTTATACAACTCATAGTGAATGCTCTATTGAATTTGAAGTGGATGGACCATACAAGGTAATGTGAGGCTGTATTTTACAAGATTTAAGTATATTGCATTTCCGTATATGTGGATGATTTGTATGGTACTCTTTGATATAGGCAATGATCCTTCCTGCTTCCAAAGAAGAAGGAATTCTAATTAAGAAGCGATATGCTGTTTTTAATGATGATGGAACCCTTGCGGAGCTGAAAGGTTTTGAGATCAAGCGCAGAGGTGAACTGAAGCTAATCAAAGTTTTCCAGGTATACTGATAAAGATCATTAGCTGCAAGCAGAGATCCATAGCAGAAGATTTAATAAGATGAGGATATGTATTGTTACATACTTTGTGATGCCTCTGACATGAGCAAATGATTTAATTGTCATTGCTTATTTAAGGATGGTAAAAAAGGACGTATGCATCTTTAGAACTAAAATTTTTAAAGTGAAAGAGGTTTTACTTTATAACAACTGGCACTTAAGATTTGTTTTTTTGTTTAAAAAGAAAAACTAACAGTTAATAAACAATCCTCCCTATGATTTGTAGAATTGAGTTTTGTAACTCGTGGGCGCCTACAACTGATTGAATTGTGTGATATATTTGAGAAAACCATCTTTATGAATTTATTTATTAATACCTTTCTAAGATTCATAAATGCTGTCATGAACACAGACACACACACACTGCAACATAAAAAAATTTTAGGAGTTCAAGTATTTTTTGAAGTGTTGTGTTGTATCCAAAATGAACTTGATTCTCTTCGAAGTGTTTGACCTTCATAGCTACCTTGTTGTTAATTTGAAAAGAATTCTGCTACATAGCTGTGAACAGGTTGTTTAGTTTTATTTTAATGGTTATTCTGTACTTTCCGCTTGTTCTTTTTCTAAATTTTTAACAAAGTAAATTCAGAATCTGCATAGTTGAGGTTTTTTTTTTTAATGTTAACTTTGAATTGTATTTCTTGTTGCAGGCTGAGGTTTTTGACAAGTTTCTCCATGGCTCAACCTTAGAGGAATGCTATTCAGCTGTTGCTTCTGTGGCAAATAGCTGGCTTGATCTTCTTGATGTATGCTAAAGATTTATGTTTTAGTGTCTAGTATAATTTATGTATTAGGAGCTTTGATTTTTTTTTGCTTAATGTACTTCCTTGTGTATTTTTTGTGTGCTTTTTTCCATGCTAGTTTGTTGAAGATGCTGATGGTCATGACCAGAT